>CM060200.1:29223110-29755332 GCA_030562195.1 Nipponacmea schrenckii
AGTTGACCTAAATAATTAGGTCAAGCTGCCATATCGGCCGCCATTTTGAATTTTCGTTACAATTTTTAAATCCGAAATTCAGACACTACTGATAGACCGATTTTGATGAAATTAAGCACAGAGATACAATGGATCATTATCTACCTTTTCTTGGAGGCCGATTTTTAAATTTCGTATTTTTTTTCGAATTATTCGAATTTCGATTTTTTCAAAATTAGGTCACATTAATGGCTACGGAAGGTGTGACCCACTTAATCTATGACCTTGAAAATTAAGTCAAATAATATTCAATATATTGTCTACGAGTAGGTATTTTTTTATTTGGCTTACTTAAAAAATTCACAGAGATAAGTGTACTTAAATACAGCAAAAATTGATAATTTTCATATTTTCGCCACTTTTAACCGTTACGGAAGGTATGACCTAATTATTTTATGAGTTTGAAAACTAGGTCAAATGATATTCAATATATTGTCTAGATGTAGGTCATTGCAAATTTAGCCTACATAATATTTTAAGGCTCTCGAAATACGTTCATAATTGTAAGCAATTCTAGTTCTGTTCTGTTATCTAATGTGATCTCTACCCCAAAATGTTGTATAATCATTATGAATAAGTTGTATTAGGGTATTACACAATCATTCATAAACCTAATCCCTCACATTACATTATAGTCACAATGACCTATTAAATCACAAGGAAATCATACTCCTACAACTGGCTAAAAATGTAACCTGAAAAACTGGCACCTGGTGATATGACTAAAGTGATATATCACTGCAAACGGACCAAAAGTCCAAATTAATACGGGCACAATTTATTTTGTTCACAGCAAAATGAGCTCAATGGATTTTGATCACAGCAATATGGGCTCAAGGTATATTGATCAAAGTAATACAGGCACACAAATCGCAGAGATGTTGAAACTTGTTAAGAAAACTTGTCATTATATCACCTTGCCTCAGAATTAAGGCACACTGACACACTAAAATCGCGAAAGGTCTCTAATTGAAAAAAGTTGTCAAGTTGTCTAGAACATGATCAAAACCATCATTGCATGAAACCTTTCAATTCAAAATTGATTTTCTTGGAATAAAACTAATCCAGAGTCTAAGAAACACTCAGATAAGCAGCTTATGTTTCTAATATTTCCTCCAGCCAATAATCTTCTTCGCTTGAAACCTTGTATGATATTATTGCGTGGCAAATAAAATTTGTCACGCTTTGTTTTCGTTCGGATTATTTTTTTTTTTTTTTTTTTTTTTTTTTTTTTTTTTTTTTTTTTTTTTTTTTTTGGGAAGCTCGCTAGCCCAAACGGAAAAAGATAGACTATTTTTGTTTTCACCAATGGTTTTTATATGGGCTGGAATCAAAAATGAATATCTAACATAATATTTTCGCTAACCCGAAAGTGGCTAATTGCATAATATGCAAATAAGATTTCAAGCTAGCTCGGGCCCTAATAGTCGGATCGGTCTGAAATTTACAGGATATAGATAGATAGGCAGCGCAATTAAAACTACATCATCAAAATTTTTTCATCACTTCCGGTTTGGGCGTGGGGACTTCCGGTTTTTTCGTCTCATGTCGGGCGACCCTGCTTCCCATGTGATTCAAGAATCTAAACAAAAACAGTATATTTAAGCTATACTAAATGATTTTAATCCCCTGTGATGAAGAAAAATTAAATTGAATGTTGCGCATGCGCAGTTTTCAAAAATGGCAAATTTTCTTAAAAATTTAATAAGTCCGCCAATTATTGACCGATTTTTATGATTTTGGTGTCTATCAAAACCTTGATACTTTATCTAAAAAATGTTGGGAACAGAATTTTGATTTTCGAATTTGAATTTTTTTTATGCCCGTTCGAATTTTTCAAAAATTTAAAACTCTATATCTCGTGACCTTGACCTTCAATGACCTTGACATTTGAGATGTAGAATGTCCTTGACCTCAGCTGTCTATAGATGTGCTGATATTGCATGACAAATATTAACTTCCGGTTTTATAGCCTACCGAAATCTGACTATTTTGCAATTTTGGACGGTTATATTACACTTTCGGGCTCTAATGTTCGGATCGATCTGAAATTTACAGGATATAGATAAATACGCAACACAATTAAAAATATATCATCAAAATTTTTTGATCACTTCCGGTTTGGGCGTGGGGACTTCCGGTTTTTTATCTCATTTCAGGCGACCCTACATCCCGTGTAATTCAAGAATGTAAGCAAAAACAGTATATATTAGCTATACAAAATAATTTGTATCCCCCGAGAAGAAAAAAATTCCAATTGCTAGTTGCGCATGCGCCATTTTTCCGAGAATGGCAAATTTTCTTTAAAATTTAATTAGTCCGTCATTTATTATCTACGCCCGTTTGAATTTTTTAAAAATTTGAAATTCTAAATCTTGTGACCTTCACCTTCAATGACCTTGAAATTTTCCATATAGAATGGCCTTGACATCAGCTGTCTATAGATCTAACAATATTGTTACGCTTGTTCCACAATTGGAGGCTGAAAAGTACAGGAATTGAAAGCTAGCAGGTTAGAAGTTTCAAAATGTTCGAAATCCATGGGATAACACATAGTTGCCACGCTCGGAGCTGTTCACAGTTCTAGTGTCAAATTACTTTTTGAATAAAAAAAAAAATCTGTTCTATTTATCATCTTTTTAGTTTTCATAACTGCTGTAGTGGTTTCCATTCTTTTTAAACCTCTGTAACAACTCTTGACCTCTTCACTTAATAAAAGTTTTATAGTACAGTATACAATCCAACTAGGATTAATAGCTTCGATCACAAAACCCAGGCTTTACTTTCAAAGGGTACCAAAAAGTGCAGTGACATTATGGCATACACCAGGTTTCAGAGCGATCACCCATATCCTATAACCTTCTAACTGCATGCACATTATCATACAATACAATACATAAATTAATAACTTTATAAGTAAAATATATAATCTTATGTTTCAAATTTAAAGTAGAAAAATATGATAATTTTTTTTTAATCATCTTGATTGATACTCCAAGCTGAATTATCTGTAGGCAGATCATCGTTACTGATTTTAAATGCCTACCTGTGATTCAACCGTGCCTTAACCTTATATATGAACAATATGACGTTTCTTATACTCAATATAAAATCTGCAGAGTTATAGAGTCTTTAATACATACCCTGATTTATAAACATTGTTCTATATTTGTGATATTCTTCCGACTCCATTAAACATCTTGATTATCCAGGCATAAATGCACCGGGCATTTGTATAGAATTTATCTCACCTGGAAAAAAACACCTATCGTATAACAGTAAAATATCCAAGGTACTTGACGTCAATCTATAACGCCCTATACTAGGTTATCCAGTATTTCAATATGTAACGGTTTATTATTATAGACCAGACCGTATTATTGATTGATTAAAGGTAAAAATACCCCGCAGAACAGTTAGACAATGGAATCGAAATTGAGGTGATGAAGTCGGAAACTAGGAACGAAAGTTAATTCATTGGCCTACTTCTCTGTACCTGATTAGGCTGATTCGGACGGATTAACCCATGCAGTGTTCAATGCGGGAAATTTTGCCAGTTTAAAGTACTTTCAAAAAAAGGTGTAATATCATGTGCACAACTAATAGGCTTAGTGGATAGATGACGAAATTGACGATATACGCGATATTTCTTACGATCTAAAGTCGGAACTCTTTGGGCAGGGGGGTCTTAAGCTGTTCTGTTCGGGTATAAGTCAAAGTAAGGCCAGACTTATCGCATGATCTTCCAGTTCCATACCCTTACAGAATGTCTGGCTTTACATAATAAGGGATACAACTACACAATGCTATAATAGTGGTTCTTATTTTGGCCATCAAAATTTTATTTCCAACTTGAATTTCGAGCCCGTTGCTATTTTTCGTCAAAAAAGCATCAAAATGTAGATTATAGATTTTCAGTATTTTTGATTGTTAAAAGGATTCACTCTTGGGTGATAAACAATTTCAGCAAGTTTTGTCAAAATCGGTCAATAACTATGCTTTGTAGAGTGTTTAGAGCGTAAATTGAATGAGTTTTCAAAAACAAGGGCAGTAACTGACATTAATTTTTTTTTTTTAACTGGTTTCCATAGGCTTCATCCTTGGGTGATAACAAATACTCAAGCCAAGTTTCATCAAACTCCATTAAGAATTGTTCTCTCAAGAGTGTTTACAAGCTAAAATTGAATGCTTTTTCAAGAACAAGGGCAATAACTCATACTAAATATTTTTCGATTTCGCTGATTTTCAATAGGGTTTATCCTTGAGTTATAACATACTCTCACACCAAGTTTCATCAAAACCAGTCAAGAATGGGACATTGTAGAGTGTTTACAAGCCATTCAAGAACAAGGGCAAAAACTCATACTAAATTTTTTCCGATTACGCTGATTAGGGTTCATCCTTGCGTGATCATAAACAATCATATCAAGTTTCATCTAAATCTTGTGGACGGACGGACGGACGTGGGTGACGACAATATACGCCCCCCCCCCATTTCATGTGGGCGTATAAAAATCATATCAATTAAATCGACAGACATAATTTCCTATGAAGTGAAATTAAAGTTCACCACCAATTCCTTCAATGTCCAATGTTTTGTCTATGCTATTTTACACATTGTTCACTTTCACTGTCATGGCATCGTATATAAGATAGCTTGCCGGGCAAGATAATATACGCCTACTGGCAGCATTGATTTTGAATAAATAATAAAATATACATATACTTTTTTCTAGGGTGATAAATGTACAATATTCCTAAGTTTCCTTACAATCAGTCAAGAATTATACCTAATAACAAGGCAATAACTCATTATAGATTTTCAGTATTTTTGATTGTTTAAAGGATTCACTCTTTGGTGATAACAAACAATTTCAACAAAATTCATCAAAATCCGTACGGAATTGTGCCTTGGAAAAACAAGCCAAAATCCGAGCGTGTTTTAAAGTACACAGGCAATAATTCATATAAAATATTTTGTGATATTTCTTTTCAATAGGGTTCATCCTTGAATGATAATTAAAAATTTCATCATGTTCTGTCAAAATCTGTAAAGCATTGTGCCTTCTAAAGTGTTTACGAGCTAAAAATTTTGAAGCGTTTTCAAAAACAAATCCAATAACTAATACTAAATATTTTTCAATTTTCAATAAGGTTCATCGTTAGGTGATTACAAATACTCATGCTAAGTAACATCAAAATCGCTCAAGAAATGTGACTTGTAGAGTGTTTACAAGGAAAATATCGAACACATTTTATAAAGCAAAGGCAATTCCGATATATTTGATTTTCAATAGGGTTCATCCTTTGGTGGTATTAATCAATTTCAGCAAGTTTTGTCAAAATCAATCAATAACTGTGCTTTGTAGAGTGTTCAAAAGCCACAAATTGAATGCGTTTTCAAAAACAAGGGCAATAACTGATACTTAATATTTTTCGATATAACTGAATTTCAATAGGGTTCATCCTTAGGTGATTACAAATACTCATGCCAAGTTACGTCAAAGTCGCTCAAGAATTGTCACTTGTAGAGTGTTCACACGGCAAAAATGCAACACATTTTGTAGAACAAGGGCAATAATTCGTATTAAATATATTTCGATATTTTCTTTTTTCAAAAGGGTTCATCCTTGGGTAACTCAAGTGTCATCAAAATCAGTCAAGAATTGCACCTTATAGAGTGTTTACGAGCAATTGTGGACGGACGGACTTTCTATTGTATCTCGGCATATTGGTCGTCAATAAAACTTCCTGAAGCAGAAGATATGGGGAAATCCCCTGGGGAAACCTATTTGGTACCTATACACCCACTGGCAGCATTGGTTTTGAATAAAACCTTTTCAGTACAGAATGAAATATTCAACCTTCCGCCATATACTTTTTTCTAGGGTGTCTAGTTTCATTAAAATCTGTCAAGAATTGTATCTAATAACAACTCATTAAATAATTTTTAAGGGTTCACCCTAAATAATATTTTAATAGGGCTCATCCTTGGGTGATATTAAAACAATTTCAGCGAGTTTTGTGCCTTCTCGAGTGTTTATAAGCCAAAAAGATGAACGCGTTTTCAAAAAAAAGGGCAAAATCTGACACTAAATATATTTCGATTTATTTGATTTTCAATAGGGTTCATCCTTGGGTAAAAACAATTACATGTACTCCTATATCCACAAGCCACATGCTAATAAACGGTGATTGGAAAATAAATTTAAGCATAGGCCTACCGCGTGTCTGGTAAACGCAGCTCAACCAGGAGATGGGAAGGGTTTGAGTTGAGGATCTTTTCTGATTCTCAACAATGCGTTTATAATTGTAGTAGGTATGAATAATTTAATTTTGGATATCAAAAAGAAACAGAAAATTCAAAACAATATATTATTGATAGCAGCAATAAATCAGCTATTAACTTGAGGAAGCATAATGATGTCATAATGAAAAGTGGTGTAGTTCTATACCGACTACTGTCTGAATTACATTTTGGCAATAATTAGAAGAAAAAAAATACTATTGAGGGTCTTGGATTGCCTTTGGGTTCAAGGAAATGATATTCACCTAAAAAGTTTTCATTTGTAAACATGAATTTACAGAAAGGGAATTAGCAGTCGGAAAAATTAATATCAGGTGAATTTGGTCCATTTACAATATAATAAAATCACTGAACCTTATAATTCTATGGAACCAAAGACTTTCCAAGACAAATGACAGACAGTTTCCTGTGGGCAATTGCATAGATTGTAGCATTTATAAATGTATACAGTATCTAAAAGCAGAGTTGAAACTAAAGTTTATGCTAGGTAAAATAAAAGTTACAAGCAAATGAAAACTAGCGCTTGTTTTTTGCTTGAAGTTGAAAGTATTATATCACAGACAAATCTCCTTTGCTTTCATAGTAAAACTCCATTCATTTCATTTTCATTTTCTTTGCTTTCATTGTAATGTGCTTGAAATCAAATTTCAAACTATTAAGTTGTCCACATATAACTTTCCAGATATGCAGAATTGAAAATAGGTGATATAGTATATTAGTGCGACTATATACTTTCTTAGCACTCTCTAAAGAATAAAACAAAAATGATCATAAAATGTTAAAATTTAAGGAAAGGAATTTTAAACTCAAATTAAATACTATACTGCCTTTTCATTTTGAGAATTGATCAAAAGCTGCAAAGGACTAGTTCATTAGGATTCTACTTACAAGAAACCAGGAGCCTTTTTAACGAAATTTTAACAAAAATACAATCAAGATTTTAAGAAATACAGTAACCTGATTGGTTAATAAAAAATCAATTTTAGTGATTGACCAATCTAACCATTAGGACACTCAAATCATCTTAAGTTAAGTTTCCATGAAACAGGCTCCAGAAAATGAAACAGATATTCCTGGCCAATGAATTCATTCCGATTACCTTTAAATATGGTCCAAGTATTGGTTTTATGGAGAATGCAAATAGTTTTAAGGAACAATTTTAAGGTTGGGTTTAATTGTGAGTATCCCAGCAGAAAATATCAGAAAATCCACATTACTGTTATGTTAAGTGGTAAAGTAAAATGATCCATTGAGTCAAAAGATTTTGCAACTACCACTTCTTTTAGCCTCTCAGATGTGTTTAATGAACTGAAATAGCCAAAGCCTATGTGAATAGCTGACAGTCAAAAGGGATGAAGCAATCACTGATATAATTTATCATTGTTAGGGTGGCTTTCGGTCTGATATTTTCATAATACCTAAGGTACTGAGCAGTACATAAATTGAGAGTAAATGAAAATTAGAAGATAGCAATGCGATGAATTGAAATACGCCCAAATGGCAGCCATACTACAGATACATATGTTAAAGATTTTTCTACGTTTAACGATATATCTCGGTTAAAAGTATCTTACAACACAAAAATCAGATCAGATCAACTTTAAGTCCCCAATAACCCACATGCCAAATATTTTAATGACACCATATCTAACAAACGTTACAGAAATAACATGATGGCGATTAGCAGTAAGTCAGGCTAGTTTACCGGGAAATTTATCGCAGGAATTATTGATTGATACACGACTTTCACAAAAGGTTTGCTTCTATTATAAAAGATACATTCACAATTTCAAGCCAGTCGTCGGCAGATGTCAAGTGTTCTGAAGTTAAAACTAAATAAAACTTAGGTCTACAAAAGCCAACGTTTACAAATACATTTTGGGCGTATAAAAAATGTTTTTACTTAAAAAACTAGAAGTGTGTTATATGATTTAACCATGAGTGTGTTATATGATTTAACTTGAAGTGTGTTATATGATTTAACCATGAGTGTGTTATATGATTTAACTAGAAGTGTGTTATATGATTTAACTTGAAGTGTGTTATATGATTTAACTAGAAGTGTTTTATGATTTAACCAGAAGTGTGTTATATGATTTAACCAGAAGTGTGTTATATGATTTAACTAGAAGTGTTGTATGATTTCACCAGAAGTGTGTTATATGATTTAACCAGAAGTGTGTTATATGATTTAACTAGAAGTGTGTTATATTATTTAACCAGAAGTGTGTTATATGATTTAACTAGAAGTGTGTTATATTATTTAACCAGAAGTGTGTATAATCTGCAGTATAATTTTGTAATATAAAGTTGAAAAGATAAACACATCCAATTATATGCTCTACCAATTAATAAAAACTTCTGAATAAAAGTCTAAATCATAATGAATGAATTCATAATAATTGCTGCCAATAGATAAGCTGGTAACTGTATATTTCGATGACTATGTCCCTTTATTATCAATTGATCACAGATAGTTCATTGTCAATATTGTAAGAATTATAATGGCAGGTTTGTAAAGTGTTGATTTCAACACTATTTTTTTATCACAGGTATTGCAGATTTCTTTACATTAATATCTTCTACTCCCCCATTCAAAAAATCATCAGTACATTGCACTGGGCGACCCTTTCCATTCTCATTCTTATCAGACGTAGCTCCATTCTCATTAATACCAGGTGTTTCTCCATTCTCATGCTTTGCAGGTGCTACTCCATTCTCATTCTTACCAGTTACAGCTCCATTTACATTCCAAGCAGATACAACTTCATTTCCATTTGATACTATCCCACTTTCATTAGTAGCCAACATAGCAGAGACTTCATTTTTATTAAAAGAGTCTTTTTTATTTTGAAAACCCTCTACTGTGTTAAACATAACTTCTGAATTACAATCTATACTGGGTATAGTCTCTAAATTAGAAAATGTAGATTTTACTTTAGAACAAGTATGAGAAGAAGCATCTCCATGGTCTGGTAATTTTAACAGTTCAGGAACATGACTTATTTCAGAAAGCTGTGATTTCATATAGAAATTCTTAATTAAGAAGTCTTTATTCATTTTCTGTTCATTTAAATAGAATTTTTTGGTTTCCTCTCTATCTTTTTCATTTTTTTCTTCCAATGCTTGAATCTGAAGTAGAAATTATAGTCAGAATTGGTACTTTCTGTAGCAAACTTGCAAGAAAGTTACAAAAATCAATAATTATATATTTTCTGTCATACCTGATTTAAGCAAGCAACAGGATATGATTGAATCAGTTGTACAAATAAATTTCTTGGAAACAAAAAAAATCAAACCTGTCTGGCTATATTCTGTTCTCCAGGTCCAATAGTAAATAAGAATGAAGACACTCTATAACCAAAACCCATGAATAGAAAAAGAACTCCAAATATCAATAAACCAGCCATGGCTATAGGTGCGATATGAACTGGCAAATCCTTCAAAAACATCCGTAAGGCTTTACTTAACTCCTCAGCAATGTGGCTTAATGGTGCCACAAAAAATCTAGTAAGAGTTACAGCTAGAGCCTAAAAAAAGATGGTTTGTTTAATGAAATTGTCCATATTTTGTTCATTGTCGTGGTAAATATAAATTATGGAGTCATTTTGAAGACGAAAATAAATATATGCAAATAATTTGTATTTCTAGATGATTACAGAGCTTAATTTGATCTCCACATATCCCTTTTCGGAATAAAAAGTTTATTCTGATGATTTTGAGGCAAATCAAACTTTGAAGCACCAACATTCTCTCATAAAAAGACAAATGTAGGAAGTAACATACTTATATGAACACTATATCTGGAAAACATCTGGAATGGAGATTAAATTCCGAAATATCTTTCAGTAAGATATGGACGAATGAATTGAACTTACTTCAAAAGGTGAGACCTTAATGTATGGACTTATGATCAGATGTTCAAAATATTCCAAACATTCATCTTTTTCATATCGAAATGGTGAGGCCAACCAAGACCATGTAACAGACAACAAACCAGCATCTTGATTTTCACGATTTTTACAATATTCAGGCATATCTTTACTAATGGTATAATGTTGTTTTGACATCTCTTTCTAGATAACCATTAAAATACATTTAAATATCAGATACTATAAAGTATAAGCCACATAGTTTTTTTCTCTGTTCACATATATATATTTACAATTATTACATACGATGAGGCATTGCAGAATGGCAAATTTTTTTTTCAAAATTCAAGTGTCAATATTTGCAATATGTTTATCTTTCTACATAACTACATGTATATAATATATTACATGTATTTAAATAGTTCCTATACATCATCCGCTATATGAGAGGAATCTTCATATTTTTTTATAATAAGGTGCTAGTTAAAAATAAGAAATGAAGGCAAACAATTAGTTCCTGACATCCTGACACTCTAGCTCCTGGTATGAATGAATGATGATTTATTTTTTTCACTAAATAGACATTTTGTAGCATTATTGAGTACCTAGTAGTAATTCTTAACAAATAAATTATTTTAGCGATGATATAAAAATACAATTACCTTACACAATGTATACCACGTTAGTAGCCAACTTGTGAAGAAGAAAAAGACAAAGACAATAATAAAGAGTTGTTTCACACTGAACTTAAGACGTATAAATAAAGCACTAATTCCAGCTATTAAAACAACCACTAACATCATCTAAAAAAGAAAGATAGCTTGCCAGGCAAGGTAACATACACCCACAAATCAGCATTGTTAAATAATTTTAAATCAAATTGATACCATCTATATATACACAAACCCATCCTTCTAAGTGTCAAATGTGAACTTGAACGCTGTCTTGTCAATTCCATAGCTCACAACAAATTTCATCTGTTCAAAATTGTAGCTTCTATTGCACCCATCGATTTTACTAAGTCAAGGGCACAACTCAGTTCAAAAGTTCATCAAAATTGTCAAATTCAAACTTGACAGTCGCATTTCATTAGAATTCATTGAAAATTGTAGCTACTATTGCACCTACAATAATGTTTTGATGCAATTTTACCAAGTCAAGGGCAATAACTCGAGAACAGTTTTTCAAAAATTCGTCAACTTCGAAATTGACAAAGTTTTATTAAAATCTATTGAAAATTGTAGCTTTTATCACCAACTATCAAATTTTGACCTGATTTACTAAGTCAAGGGCAATAATTCAACAAGTGGTTGCCTAGCAAGATATGCCCACTTTAAAATATATTTTCTGTTTTAACACAGGCAAAATCTCTAAGATTATTTAGGTCTAATCCAAGTTCTCGTCAATATAAATTTCACACCAAATTTCATTAAAATTAGATGAAAACTGTATTGTCTATCGCAATCACAAGCCGCGTTTTGACTAAGTCAAGTGCAATAACTCAAAAACAGTATATCGAAATGTTAATTTCGAACTTGACCAAGATGACATCAACTTCAATGATCACACCAAATGAAGAAAGAGTTTTAGATAAAGGGTTGACTTTCATCCCTTCATCTAAACCTCTTTCACGTGAACCCATTTTGTCATCGATTGAACACGTCAATAGGACTTTTAAACTAAATTACTTTTTCCGCGAAAGACTTGGTAGAGGAAAACGAACTCAGTTTATAGAGAAATCTGGATGGAATCCACCAGACACCGCGATTGACCATAATATTTTGAGTAAATGCGACAATCTATACGAAGAAGTTTCTCGTTTACCACTGGTTAATGAGAAGAATAACCTTACCAATTTTGAGCGTTCTGTTGTAAATATTCTAAAAAAAGATCAGACTAATTATTCGAAAGAGTGACAAGGGCAATTGCTGTGTCATTCAAAACAGCGTTGACTATATCTTTGAATTAGAAAAACAACTAAGTAATTCAAATCACTACCGCGAATTGGACCAGCCTATTTTTATGCAAACAGCGATAAAGATTAAGGATATTTTGAAAATTCTAGTAAGAAAAGCCTTCATATCCAATTCTCAGTTTGACTATCTTTGTGCAAAACAGGAAGTTCGGCAACGTCACATTTATACATTACCAAAAATTCATAAAAATCCTGAATCCAAATGGTGCGTCGCAAACACAGTACACAAAGGCAGACCTATCATTTCTGACTGTGCAAGCGAATCATACCAAGTTTCCGAATATATTGATCATTTCTTACTGCCATTGGCTTGTAAACATCCTTCTTATCTTAAAGATACCACCGATTTTATAGAAAAAATTCGAAAATAGATATTCCAGACAATGCGCTATTTATCTCGTTAGATGTAACAAGTATGTATACGAATATTGATAACAAATCGGGATTAGACGCTGTACAAAAACCCTTTTCTTAGAAATCTATGTTCTGACCGCCCAAAAAAATTTGACTTTTACTTTTTTAATTTTTGGAAAAAATATATCTTCAAACTTCTGGCACTGCAATGGGGAAAGTTTTGCGCCGAGTTATGCGAACTTTTTTATGGCCCAATGGGAACCAAATATCATTAATATCCCCGTTTCAACCTTTCTTCTAGGGAAAGGGTTTTTTAGATGATATTTTCATAATTTGGACAGAATCTTTGGCAAACTTTTGGGAATATTTTGAAATTTTAAATAATCACCATCCTTCTGTGAAAACCAAAATTTCCAAAAACAGTATGAATTTTTTGGATACACCAGTATTCAAAGGACCTAATTCCAATCAAACTAAAAAATTAGATATCAAAGTGTATTTCAAAGAAACCGACACACACCAACTTTTGTTCAAAACTTCGTTTCATCCGAAGCACACGTTTTCTGGCGTGATTAAATCCAAATTATGAGATTTAACAGAATTTGCACGAGAAAGACAGATTTTAATTCGGCGTGCGAACTAGTATTTAGCAAATTGCGAGAAAGGGGTTATTCAAAACGTTTTTTTGCGCAAAATTAAAAACGACACTATTTTGGAGATTCAAAAGAAAAATGACCCCCCTCCCCCGCCCAATGGTTTTGGCTCCATACCGTGTAGAGGTTCTAGGTGTCGTACCTGCGAATATGTACATAGTTCACACTATTTCAAGAATAAGAAAAACGGAAAAATATTTCAGATGAATGAGATACTTTCATGTAAGATAAAAATATAATCTACCTAATTTCTTGCAAAAAATGCGATGTTCAATATGTTTGTGAAACCCAAAATGCGTTGCGTACTCGATTTAGCGGCCACCGTTTTGATATACTTCATAAGAAAGATAGACCAATTGCGAATCATTTCAACCAACCCAATCATTCCATTGAAGATCTTCTGGTTATGCCTATCGAACAAGTTCCCTTTTTACCTACAGTTAAACCTAAAACCACACGATTTCAGAGAGAGAGTTTCTGGATTGATCAGTTACAAACTGTGATACTTAATGGACTTAACATCCAACATGACAACCAAATCATACCCTTTGTTGCAATCTATAATACTACAGCCAAAAATGCCTCTTTGATTGTCAAACGATATTATAAAGAACTCCAACATCAATTTCCTAATATTTACACTAAACGTTTGGTTACTGCTTTTAAGAAAAATAAAAATCTTAGTAATTTACTAGTCCATGGTAAATTGGACCCTATTCCATTAACTCCCTCAAACAATTGAATCATGTTAGTTATATGTATATATTATTTGCAAGTATTATTATATTTTAGTCATTTAAGATTTCATTGTTATCTTTAATTGTATTTTTAATCTAATCTTCGGAATCATTACTTTATGTAATAACTGAAATGTGAAGGAAAATGTATGTTCTCTTCTTGTGACCTTGGCCAGTGCTTCCATAGGAGAGTATCTTCTATAACACCCAATACCAAATTTCATTCCAATCAGATGAAAACTGTTGTCTCTATTGTGTTCACAAAACTATTTCGACGCAATTGACCTAGTCTAGGCCAATAACTCAAAAAACGTTCACCCAAAAATCGTCAAGATCAAACTTGTCCAGATTTCATCAATATAAATGATAAAACCAAATTTCTTTAAAAAAGGGCCAAAAAAAATTGAAGCGTTTTGACTAAGTCAAGTGCAAAAACTCTAAAACCATTCATCTAAAAATCGCCAATTTCGAACTTGTCCAAGATCTAATCAATATAAATAATCACAGCAAGTTTCATTCAAATCTGATGAAAACTGTAGTCTCTATCGCGTTCACAAGTCAATTTTGAGGCATTTTGGCTAAGTCAAGTGCAATAACTCAAAAACAATTCATCGAAAAATCGCCAATTTCGAACTTGTGCAAGATCTCATCAATATAAATGATCACTGCAAGTTTCATTCAAACCTGATGAAAACTGTAGTCTCTATCGCGTCCACAAGCCAATTTTGACGCGTTTTGACTAAGTCAGGTGCAATAACTCAAAAACCGTTCATCGAAAAATCGCCAATTTCGAACTTGTCCGAGATCTCATCAATATTAATGATCAAAGAAAGTTTAATTTAAATCCGATGAAAACTGTAGTCTCTATTGCGTTCACAAGCCAATTTTGACGTGTTTTTATAAAGTCAAGTGCAATAACTCAAAATCCGTTCATCAAAAATTGCCAATTTTGAACTTGCGTGTTTCATTCAAATCCGACAAAACTGTAGCCTCTATTGCGTTCACAAGCAATTGTGGACGGACGGACGGACGGACGGACGGACAGGGGTGACGACAATATACGACTAAATTATAATGTGGGCGTATAAAAAGCGTTCAACAAAAAAGAGTCAATTACAAACTTGACCGCTGACTTATCATTTCCAATTCTCACACCAAGTTTCATCTAAATACATTGAAAACTGTAGCTTTTTTTTTTCACAACAAATATAAAGGCAGGGGCAATAACTCAAAAAAAGTCATCAAAATCGAACTTGAATTTGACTGCTGTCTTATCAGTTCAAATGCTCACACCAAGTTTCAGCAAAATACATTGAAAATTGTAGCTCCTATTGCACCCACAATATTTTTACGCGATTCAAATTTAAATAACAAACTCATTGTGGAAGTTGGTTTTCACCAAATCATTACAAAAAGATAGTGCTCGGTATTCTTTCATATAGATATTCTTGTTATCACCATTTGCATGCAAAATCAGTGTTCTTAACTTGTGTCAAGATTGTAACCAAATTATGAATGTTTTGGTCACCAAACAAATGACATAGAAGTTACCCACTTGAACAAGTTTTTCTATAGGAAATCCAAGCTGGTCTTCAATCCACAAGCGACGGCCTGATTTGTCACCTGTTGAAACTTCTCGAAAGTTATATATCATGCCAGTGAGTATTTTGTGAGCTGTGTAAATATCAACTTCAGTTTCACTGTCACCATATCTCTTCAGTATGTCAATATCTTCAATAGTTAACATTAACCTCATATCATATTCACCACTGTAAAATACCTAAAAATTGTAAACATAAGCTAATACTTTTATCTCTCAACATTGCCATGTAATTTCATATCAAAGTTATTTGTATGTGAGTGAATATTATATTAATAATTAATGAGATAGAAACTACAGTTTTCATCTTATTTTTTGTTGTTAAAAAGTTGGGTTTTTTGACTTCCGACGTAAAAACAAGAACTTTGTTTGTACCCGAGATTTAAGAAAAAAAAACTTGAAATTGGAAGGGCCTAAATTGTGGTTTTTTTCCAAAAAATTTAATTTCCTGTTTAAAAAAAATACTTTAAATAACGATGTTGCTAGGAAAAGTTGTTTATTTTACTCTTCAATTTGTATTTTAATTTACTTTAGGGGGTTTCTACTTTTAAAAGAAAAAAAAATTTTTTTTATTTTGGGCCCCGGGCCTTTTTCAAAGGAAAAAAAATTAGAAAATGGCCCAAAAAATGTTAAATACTCCCAAATTTATATATTTTGTATTTCCAATAGAAAATGAAGCCTACAAGGAAAATTCTGCTGGGGAAAAAAATTATTTTAAATGATCAAAAAGGTTTTCACGAACTGACGAAATAGTGGTGAGGCTGGAGATTTCTTACTAGGACATTTTCTTAGGTCGAACATAGGTTCATTCACAGGTGGTTTTTCTTTAGATAAAGATTCCAGTGGTATTTCAATCTTAATTTCTTGTGGTGGAGGTTCTTTCTCTGCTGAAGGAATTTCTTTCGTCTTTTTTTCATCAGTGGTTGTCTTTTCCGCCTTTACATTATCTATAGGATTATCTTTTTTCACCTTGAAAATAAAGAGGAAGGGGCTTACAACAAGACTTACAAGAAATGTTGGATTCATATGATGGCAACAAATATTTGGTTACATTAACATTAAACATTTTTTTGAAAAGTTTTGAAAAATACCTTATGCAAGAGAATAAAATGAACAATATTACCTCTTTGCTTTCCATAGACATAGATGAATGATCAAAATTTAACATGTCAAAAGGATCAATATCATCATCAGTCATTTTTTCAGTAAGAACAGGTGATAACAGGAGAATTAAAACAACTAGGACTTTAGAATTCATTTTGCACAATTTCCATAAAGAAGAGAATCTAATAAAAAAAAAAAAAATAAAAAAATGTTTATGTGTTTATTTGTAAATCACATAAACATTGATAATGTACATACAATTTCTGGTATGTTTTCACTTGCCATTTTTGTTGTTTAATATAATAGGCTTTTTACAATGCAAGTGGTGAGTAAATATGCAGACAATATACTTAGAGAGCAGAGTGGCAAATTCAAGGGAATCGATCATAAAAAAGTGCAAATGGCGTTAATAAAAATATCTGAATGTAAATGTAAGAATTAAACGTTGGTCTCACTAGCATTATGGTGTGTAATCGTAGTTGATCATGCCACAAACATACATAAATGACTTCATTTATTCAGTTTGTCACATGATCAACTACGTTAACACACCAATAATGCTAGTGAGACCAAGGTTTAATCCTTAAATATACTATGGTCTTCGCCTTTGCCTTGAGAATTTGCAATAGGTTATGAACTAATTTCTTAACTTTCCAGCAAGATGTAACCTAGTCTGGAACTTCCTGACTCTATTCCCAGCCTCTGGTCAGATATGACAGGGGGAGAGTCAGAAAAACTAAGGCACAAAAATTGGGAAATAGGGTTTAATACAGGCAAATACCTCAGTCAGAGATAATGATGGTATGATTGAACTACAAAAACAGCCATCTTTTCACATATATCGAGGTTTGGTGGCTTTTGGGAATTAAATATGCACTTGCAATGGTGCAGAAAATCCAAAGGCTTTGTGCCTTAGTTTTTGTGTCTCTACCCCAACCATATTATCTGTCCAAATAGCAATCAGTATCAGAGGCTGGGAATACAGTCACTTCGTCAGCAAGTTTCTTACGGTGGCTTACATACAACATAATTATTTTATTTTGAATTAAAACTACCAGACTTCTCACCATGGTGGAAAATAAAGTTTTTAAATTAAAACTACCAGACTTTTCACTATGGTGCAAAATAAAGTTTTTAAATTAAAACTATCAGACTTCTCACACACTTACACTTACCTAGGTCCCTAGGTGAAAATAGTTTTCACCGTGTGGAAAATAAAGTTTTTAATTCAAAATAAAAAAAAAATAATTAGAATCTATGTCGTATTTAAGCCACCGTACGGATAAGATGTAACCAGCTGCCCTCATATTGATCCTGAAACTCCGTTAAATAGATAAAAACATTCGGAAATTGTGAATACAAAATGTACTTTTTAATATTTGGCTTCAAAGAACAAGGGGTTGACGGGATTTCTGGAACTGACACTTTGACTAAGTCTTCATGGAGGCTGCCATCTTGGATTATTAAAATTTCGAAACCAAACAATCGTCCATGCTATGAACTTGAATTGTATTTTTTTTGATAGAATTCCACAAGGGGTGACAGAGTTGAAATTATGAATACTATTATAATAAAACTAAATAAAGTTTAGGTCCTTAGAACCAATTTATCTGTGTTTGTAACGTATTAAATTGCATTCACATTTTATACTTTCGTTGCGGTTTGTATCACAACAACCCTTTCTCAGTGGAGTATAAAATGGCCTGCCGACTTTTTGTTCGTTTATCTAAAATTGGTAATAGGCACACATGCTCACCATCAAGGGCTTTTCATGCATCCTCAGATCTAAATGCTAGACCATTGAAAAAAGCTGGAGGTGTGATATTTTATGTTCTTTTTAATGCAAGCATTATTCATTATACTATATAAGTATAGTACGGTACCTTATAATACCAGGCCTAGGCTACTGAACTAGTACTTTTTAGGCCAACTGTGGTAGACCTGTCTGTGATTGTAGTGAGGGGCTGTCATCTTGGCACCTATGTTCTAACTAACCAAATGGCCTCAAATTTGGCCAAAATGATCCCGTCATACCAGAAATTGTTTTGGGCAAGTATAAATTCAGGTTCAATAGTAATAGCACTGTAGCCCACTGGTAGCCTATATTGTCCCATCATGACCATACATGATATAATACAAGCCCAAATATATTATGATGAATGTTTCATTTTTTTTATACCCTACATAATTATGTGGACATATTGTTGGCCCGTTAAAAATAGGTTGTAGCTACAATAGAAGCTACAATTTTTAATGGATTGTGATGAAAATGGGTGTGAGCATTGGAATTGATAAGATTTTATTTAGGTATTAACTCGACTAAAGACTTCATCACTCCTGACAGCTGCCAGCGGATGTATGTTACCTTGCCTGACCAGCTATATTTAACTATTGGGGTTATACTGGCTGGGGGCAAATTGAGTTAAAGTCCCTATATGAACTATGCTTGCCATTCACATACATGTACATTTATGAGCGTATAAGGTAGAAATCATTATGTGGTAAAGAGTTTGATGATCATTATTAGTCTTTAAATGACTAAGTGATAATAAAAGCACATAAAAATTGACATGAGGTCAAGCTAAGACCAGGCTTTAGTTTTAAATGACAAATTAATTTGCAATTTATCACACCAAATTTCAGTTTTAGTTTATAGAGATAAATTTTGATTTTCATTTCATTATTTTTCAGATGTGCTTTTATAACATTTTGAAAATCAATTAAAAACACTTAAAAACAAATTGAAAAAAATATAAAAATGAATGGAGTTTTACGTCCTACTCTTCTGCACCTTATGGGCTAATGAAGACGGGCAACGCCATGCAGTGTGCAATGAGGGAAATTTTGCCAGGACAGCGGCATTAGCCTACTCTTTTTGCGATTTCCAACTGTCGAGGGATCTTTAACGTGCACAGCCTGTAGCAAACAGGGCCTCGGTTTATTGTCCCATCCGAACGACTAGACGCTTTTTCCATGTCAGTCCCTCCGACCTGCATCACTGACAAGGGGAAACCAGGCTGAAAAATCCGAAAGTTCATCTCGACCTTTGCCGGGATTGAACCCTGGACCTTTAGGTTAGCGAGCAAGCGTCTAACCCACTGAGCCACCGCGGCTCCTAAAAACAAATTGAAAGACATGTGTGCAATTGATATCTTAGTGTTTGTCTCAACCTATCAGGATCTTTTTATTTGTGTATCTGATTATTATTATAATTATACATTGCCATAATGTTTGCACGTTTCTTTAAGGTAAATCTGGACCACAGATAAAGAAAGTTATTTTAGATGTAGAAACAGACCCCAAAAAACTTGTGACAAAATGTTGTGGTGCAAATATATATGTGGATGGCTCAGATCCAGATCTTAAGCCAGACAGTGAATATCCAGATTGGTTGTGGACCTTACGAACAGATCCAACACCTATTCCATTAGAAGAATTAGACCCTGAATCAATACAGTATTGGCAAAAATTACGGAAAATAAAAATAAAACAAAAAAATGAAGAATTGAAACGACAGAAGTATTAGTTGAGGGAGAAATGACTTTTTGTGTCATTGTGTGGTGAAATTTATTGATCGATAGAATTAACAAGACAGTATAACAATTTCCATTTTAAAATAATAGTATATAAATACTACTACAAAATTTTATAATTAAAATATCATTAAAAAAAATAAACCTTTAAATACAAGATTCTTTATTATAAAAATGAAACAAGAAAACCGTTTATAATGACTTATATGAGGCAAAGCAAAATTAACATTTTAGTGTTGCATTTTCTCATTGGAGATATCCAACAAGCAATGTGGTTGATAGATTGCTAATTGACCAAATGGCGGTCTGAATTATACAGATGACAAGATGGGTTAACAAGTATAAACTTACTTAAATTAGTCCTAACTTTGTCCCAAATTTGTCAACTTATATAAAATTATATAAAGTTAAGGTCAAAAGACATGCCTCTTGACATTCAAATTTCTGTCCTCTCCATTGTTATTTTGTGAAGTGTATCAGTGTCAAATGCTTCTCAGGTCCAATAAAGAAAATATAAAAGCAAAATGTCGAGAACAGAGGTGACTCAATACTATATTATATTACATATCATTATAAAAATTTTATACCTGACAGTTATCTTATGTTAAAGATTACAAAACTTATTAATCTGAAATCAGTTTGTTATGTGTTAAAAATATATTTTTACATAATGAAGACACTAGGAAGGAACCAGTCTTAATAATGGATTCCATGTAGCAACAATTCCTATAATGGAAGATATTGCTCCAACAAGACCCTGAGTACCAGGACTTATAGATATTTTACTCAGAGAGTTTAATGGCAATAAAATATCACAGGAATTCTTTACTAAATCTAAACATACTGCTTTGTTTTCTAAAACACATTTCTGCACCAATTCAGAGTTCTTTAATATATTCTTTTGTTTATCCTTGTGGTTGGAGTCACCATTCATATATAAACTTCTGTTGAGGTTTGAATTGCGCAAGTTTATTTCATGTAAAAATATATGATAAATATCATAGAAATCTCGAATTAAATTCAGTATCAGACTAACCAACCAAAATCTTGCTGAGAGATCTTTCCATTTTCTTTCATCAACATTGGCTACACCAATCCTTCCAGCATATATTATATGATCAAATAGAAGATAACAGGCTTGGTTAATTTTAGATAGTGTTATTGTTAATTTCCACACTGTATTGGAAATATGAATACTTTTCAAAGCTGCTTGAATGAAGTCAATACTTTTACCAAAGCGGAGTACTGGAATCAAAAACATAAATATTTTAAAAGTAAGCTTAAATTGTAGTCCGTGGGTGTCTTCATGCTTATTCCTACTTACTAGACCCAAATTTGGATGAATTCAGCCTAGTTTATTATTGATTTAGAACACATACATTTTCTTGTGGTTGATACTGATGCTTCTAAACTTTTTAACTTCTTCACTAATTCTTCACTCTGACCTGTCTTTTGTAAATTCCACCAGACAAATTTAGAACCATACTGACACAATCTGAAAAAAATAAATGTAAAACCGACTTCAATTCAGATATTGTTTTCATTTTAGTTAAGTTTTATTTACTGTAAGAGTGGTTATTATATGGCAATATACAACCAGTGGTTATTAAATGACATAATAACACCATTGATTATTAGATGACATAATAACACCATTGGTTAATAGATGGCATAATACAACCATTGGTAATTAGATGACATAATACAACCATAGGTTAGTAGATAACATAATACAACCATTGGTTATTAGATGGCAAAATACAACCATTGGTTATAAGATGACATAATAAATCCATTAGTTATTAGATGACATAGTACAACCATAGGTTATTAGATGACATAATACAACCATTGGTTATTAGATGGCAAAATACAACCATTGTTTATTAGATGATATAATAAAACCATTGGTTATTAGATGACATAATAACATAATTGGTTATTAAATTACATAATAACATCATTGGCCATTAGATGACATAATACAACCATTGGTTATTAGATGACATAATAACATCATTGGTTATTAGATGGCAAAATACAACCATTAGTTATTAGCTGACATAATACAACCATTGGATATTAGATGACATAATTCAACCATTGGTTATTAGATGGCAAAATACAACCATTGCTTATTAGATGACATAATACAACCATTGGTTATTAGAAGACATAATAACACCATTGGTTATTAGATGAAATAATAACACCATTGGTTACCGTATCAGATGACATAATAACACCATTGGTTACCGTATTAGATGACATAATACAACCATTGGTTATTAGATGCCATAATACAACCATTAGTTATTAGATGACATAATACAACCATTGGTTATTAGATGTTAAGTGTGATGTAAAGTTTATAGAACACTCCACTGAACTGCTACGGAACTCAACAAATTATTGGAAGGATGGAATTCATCTGTCAGACTCCAGGACTGCTAATCTACCCTACCCTACAGATAAATCACAAACACAAAATCTACTTTTTTCCTATAAATAACATAAGGAACATGAACATGACATGATATTTTGACATTTGATTGATGATTTCGATGGGTATATTAGATATAGATCTATCGATATTTGTGGGATATGGCATTATTTACAATTACGTTCTTGCTTGTGTAGATCTAGTACGTTTACCTGCATAATTTATCTCTACCAGCAGTCTGTGCATTAAACTTGACAACACCAGTAAAGAAATCTGCAGCCATTTTTAAACTGAATTGAATTGAAATGGACTTTGATCTGAAAATTTGACTTATTTATATTAAAGTCATTTATTTAATCTACTTCTAAAAATATTTTTGTTTCTAGAAAAAGACTGGGGTATCGAGTATTGACGTTGACAATTACCTCCCTTGTATAATATGAATGTGAAGGTCTCTTTTAATTTAACAAAAATTCGGAAAATGTTTTACAAAAAAATTCGCAGTTTAATTGTTAGTAGAAAATATTTATCATATTCAGTCTATTTATCAACAGGTTTTTTTCCATCCAATTGGAAAAGATTCGTTTTGTTAATTTGGATCTAGATGCAATTTTATTGAATCTTGGACTAAGGTGAAGGTCTTATTAGATTTGTTTCAAAATGGAGGACTTAGTTACGGAGTTTCCTTCCAAAAAATAATTTGTATGATCTTCATCTCACACTCCGTTCTTTGAAATTTTCCCTGCACTGTGAAACAAACCGAAAAAATGCCTGGGTATTTAAGAAAAAATATTTCATTCTCTCCTCCTTCATTGGAGAATATTACAGACATTGATATTGAAGATGATTTTTCTGCAGATCCCGACTTGTTACGTGATAAGTTGCCACAGCCATACAGAATGATAGATAAAATAATTGACAATGTCGTTGAAAATGCATGGACGTACATATCTAAAGTTGAAGAAAAAAAATTTAAGGAAGTGAATAAAGTTAGACCACCAAGTTATGATTGTTCTGTTAAATTGAAATTGGAGGTAGGTCGAAACAACTCAGTCCAGTGACTGTAACCTTTTATTCATAACTTTTTTAGTTTAGTTTAAATCTACATCTACAATGTAACAAAGGACAAAAATGAAAAAAATTCTCTTTTTTTTTGTATTTAAGACTGTTCTCAAATATAAGAAGAGATATTCATAGGACATAATAATATTAGTGTCTTGATATCTTATATTATAAAGTAATGGTGGTTATAAATGTGCTTCTGATAGAACTGAAGACTTTCATCTTTTATATATGAAATTTTAGCTCATTTACATAGAAGTTATAGCATAGAATTTTGAATTTTAATGCCTTTTCTTGGTCGATCATTATATCTGCCTAATATATTCTGCATCAGCCTTTGGACAAATAAATTGAAAAAATTAGAGTAGGCCTATATGCAAGTGCCATTCTGTATTTACTGAATGTGAATTGAATTATATAAATTATGACAGGTCTTTAATTTCTAATGTGATTTTTTTTTTGACAGAAAGAATATAATGCAACAGGATTATCAGATAGTGTAGATGGTCGATGTGTGTTTATTGGTACATCCAATGGTATAATTGTTCTAGATGCCTTGAATCAATCTATCCTTACAGTATGGGAAGAAGAGAAGGTGGATATTGTTCACATCAAATGTCATCTTATTGGTGTACAAACTTATTTACTGGTAACAGTTGATGAATTAGGTTTGTTTTGTTTTTTAATATTAAGTTTAAACAACATTCTATTTCTTTGGTACCGTGGGTCAAAAGGCCTGAAAGTTTTAACTATCCTGCAGTTTTCAAATTCATCAGGTACAAAGATATTAATCACATATTCAAACATATTTTTACACTGCACCTTCAAAGGAAAAAAACTGCAAAGGAAAAAACTGAAACACAAGAAAATTGAACTGGCAAATGAAACATCAATGAATCTATTATGAAGTAAACTGCTATTTTCTTTCTGAAATGTGACCTTTTTTTTTGGTTTAGGTGTTGCCAAGTTGTTTATTTTTCAAGCTGATCACATATTTTTGTTGAAAGTGTTAAATGAACAGGTAAAATGTCTACTATATTTCCATTTTCTAAAATTTGGGTTAGTTTTCTTTTTTCTAGTTTGAAGTATATAAAGTTAAATTTTCACAGTTGGTTCCCTAATTTTTTTACAGACTTTTTCTATATTTATATCTTAAAAATTTAAAATATGCTCCTTTCTTCTAGGAATCTTCTACTAACAAGATCATTACTTCAAAGTGTGAAGCTTCAGCTGAAGGGGATTATGTTGGAATTTTTCTTGAAAGTAAGATATTGCATAAGTGTCTCTTATTAAAAGAGTAATATTGATTTTCCTACTAAATCTTTATTGTTTGACATGAGTTCTTCTCAAGCTGGAGGTTGTGGATATCAATCATCATCAAGACAGGTATTTTGGAAAACAGCATATGAGGAAAGTAAGAGAACTCCATAAACAGGTTTTGTTAATAAAAAAAAACATTTAAAAAAAAATATCTCATGGTTGAACTTATATTGTTGTATTGACATATTTTGCTGTTAAACATCAATCTGTTTGGAAAGATATTGCATATTTATGAATAAGAATAAAAGTAAGTCTTGCATATTTTTAAGATCCATCAAAAAATGAAACCTGGTTAGAAGTATACAAATTACCAAGAGATACCTGGTTACGTGAAATAGAGACTGTAGTGGGTGAATTACAGTCTGTAGCTCAGTTAGCTGCCCAGGTAGGCCTACCACTTGTTCTGACACCTACTCAATTGTAATATTAGTGGATCTCATCATGTTATTGCATGGAGACAAATTAACAAGCTTTTATGACTACTCTTTAAAACAATATTTATATAAAGGAAAGAAAGCCAGGGCCATAACAAAATCATAAGTGTTTGTTAAGATGAATATGATTGGTTGATGCTACAGTTGTCTTTCAAAACCATGGAAATAGAATCAAAATGACACCCAGTTAAGAAAATAAAAAACTTTAGTGCAAACTTAATACTTAATAATTTTTATATAGTTTTGTAAAAGCTGAGTAATTCTTTAATATTATCCTGTTTAAGGCTTATTGGAATTCACATGAAAATAATCAGTAAAACTTTCCACAACAGTATGAAGACAATTGTCTATCATCGTTGGTCTCTATTAGTCTTAGAAGGCAGAAAATTCCTCTATATTTCATAAATGACAGTATTTGTAATTACAGAATCAAGAAGATGTAGAAGCATCAGGTGATAATCAGGTAATTATAACATATGTATACTTCAGAGAGAAAAAGGCTATATTTATTTTGAGTCAACTAATTTTATTGAATATTATAATATTTTATGTTATTTAGATGATGATTGGTGAGAGGAGATCCAGTGTTAAAACACCTCGTACTGTAAGCTATATATATAAATATTTTATTTCTATCAGTATAGCCTTATGCCTATTATTTAAAAAAAATTTAATTTCAAAATGAAGAGACCAAAGTATATATTGATAAGGATAAGTTCCAGAATTCAAAATAATTTTAGTCTAATATGCATACATTAATGTGAAAATACGAAGATAAGAAGTAGGCCTAAATTTGATAAGTACTAATTACAACCCATCAAAACAATATTCACAAAAATTTGTTAAGATTTATAAGTATAGGTTTGTATTATTGTTGAGTAGGTTGGAGAAAGAAGGCGTTGTTCTATGGGGAATTCTTTAAGTGTGGTTCCTGTAAGTCTCTTATTTTAACATAGAGTTTATCAAATGCAAAATAAAATTAATTTGTAACTGTATTTTAATATAAAACAAATTATGAGTATACATTATCTTATGACTGCCTTTCTAGAATAGTATATGATAGTTATAGATTTATATAACATTTTATAAAAAATGTTTTCCATCTTCAAAATTTTATCAATGCTACTTTCATTATTATAGCAAGGTGATTGTTCAACAAAAAATAGAAAACATAGAAAAGGACGAGTAAGCATATTATGTAAATAATATTATCCTTTTGTAGTTGAAAACTTTTTAACTGTTCATATTTAAGTACATGAGTAGTAGTAATATCAACAAATCTAGTCTTAATAAATTCATAATTTAATTTTTTTGAGGATTTGATAGAAAACACATTTCAAACGTCTTAATTGTTATTAGGATTATTTCTTAGCCATAGGGGTGGCTTACTCACTTATCTTTTCAGAAAACAGAGTACTTTTTTTTAATTCTGAGCCTCTTTTGTGCCTTCATCTTTTAGTTCAGCAATTATTTTTCAGGATTACTGTAAGGCTAGAAATTAATGCGTCAACAAATTAATGCGACATGGGGTATAGAGACTAAAATGCGAGTACAAATTAATGCGATACGCGATAGGTGTCGCATTTTTTAATATCATAAAAAAGAAAAGGGTTTCCCGGAATTCTACAAGTGTTTAATGAATGAAGACATGAACAATGATCAAGATTTTATAGTTTAATAGTCAAGTGTGAAAATCTTTTGTTTTTGACGTAATTGATTACTAATCAGCTTCAAATTTAGAGATAATTACCTAATTACTTAATCCCACCCAGTCTCAATTTAAATACTTGACTGATTCTACCTTTTGTCCATCATATTATTTTATTTTCCTTTTATTCACTTGGAAATATGTATTTAAAATGTCTATACAAATTAATGCGATCGTGGATAGGTCGCATTTAACGCATTAATTTCTATCTCGCAATAATTTATAGTCTTACAGTAATCAGATTCATTAACAAATAGATCTGGTATATAATTTGATATTAAATTGTAGTGACTATTGATTAAATTATTTATGATGGAACATCCCATGTATTATTTTATTTAGCTTTAATTTAATTCATTTATAGAGATTTAGTTTAGAAGCAAATCATTGCCTTCTTCATTCCAGGCATGACATTGTAGAATTCAGCCTACTTGGGTTGAAATTTGATTAACTTACAACAGTTCTACACAATCCTATAAAGAGTTGGTTCTTTACAGTCATTTGTATGGTGAAGATGGCCATACTATTTTCTGTCTGTATCCATTTACAGTGGCTTTGCTAGAATAATGAGGAAACATGACTTTTTCAAACAATGCAGATAGATCCTTGAATGGCATTTAATAGTTGATACATATAACTAGAAGAAGACTTTATGGATTACAACTATTGTTTATTAATAAACAATAGTTGTAATCCATAAAGGCTTCTTCTAGTTAAATGCATATAGAGATTTTGGAACCCATGACTAGGTAAATGACATCAAGATTCCTATGCTCCAGTTGTAAAGATATATCTCAATGATTCTTTATGATATTTTTAGAATAGAAGTAGTTCACCAAGGCCAGGGACACCTCCCCCTCTTCTGACTTTAACCCCAGGCGAAAAACCCACTCCTAAATTTACACCACCATCCTTAGTGATAAAGATACATCCACCCTCACCTATAACAGGTTTGTCAATTTATTTATAAAAATAATGGATTTCAATTTGATGATTGCAGATATCAATTCTTGATTTATCTATATCAGAAGGATAATCTGATAACAATGGAATATTTAAAAAAGAAATTATTTCTGTCTGACTAATTTTTTTCAGCTTGTACAACTACATCATTACAATCAGCATGTCAGAAAGTAGACTCTGGTGAAGTTATTGGTACCGGACAATATCATATTTTATCAGGATCTCATCTTGATCTACGTGATGCCATGTTTAATCATTTAAATGAAAAACTCCTTCCTTATCTAAAAGATGATGATGAAAAAGAGGCGGAAGTGATGTAAGTTTATACATAATATAGATTTTACTTCATTCAAATTATTACCATTTTCTAACTAAGAATAATTTTGAAAGGTATGATTAGTAGCTCATTGGTTGATCATACCAAAAGAGGCATTTAATTCATAAATAATTCTCCTTATAAATGTAATAAATCTATGTGTGATTTTTTTTATTATGCCATTAAAAAAAAAAGTGTAAAATTTGCTTCTTTACCCATCAATTTTTCAGTCAGCCTACATTTCATTTTGTACCAAGTAGTAGATTATCACCCATTGGTTTAGAACAGCCATCACAAACTGGTAAACCAACAAGTATTATAGTATGGTGGACTGGAGAAACAAATATTAAACATTACTCTTTATTAAAAACAGGAAAAGGTAATGTACCACATTAGTAGGCCTCTGTTGTAAACTATGACCAATTTAGTTGCATTTTGTGTGAAATTCAAAATATTTGTTTTCGATGAGTAAGGACATGTTAGACTTAAAAAAAATTTATAGATCAATACTACTGTTAACGAGTTCAGAACGTGAATTTGGAAAAACCATCACACAGTAGCACAGGTTCATATGCAAAAATGTAAATAATGTATTCATGAGCCACTTTCCCATAACAACAATGACGTCGTTTTTTGTTGACAACTCAATTAATTATATTGTAAATTTAAATTTTCAATCTTTCATCACATAAACGTGATATCCATGTGAAATAAAATAAAGTTTTATTATCTAGATCTTAATTCTTACAAGCAATGATATTTAAAGAAGGCACAAAGTGGCTGGCATCAAAATGAAAGCCATTCTCCCGTGGAGAAAGGGATATGAAAAAATAAACAAAACATGTGTGTATCGATAGTAGTGATAAAAAGGGTCCTTAATTGTGCTTATGTATTATAAAATTTATCATATTCGTTGCCAGATTAAATACCAGTATTTCCCTCACCAAGGCTCGGGTAATATTCAATCTGTCTGCTCATTTCATAAATCTCATATAACATAAGTACATGTTTAAGAACCAATATTTAATACTCCAGTGCAATCAGTGAAAATATTCTGAATTTCAATACATTCTTTCAGATTATGAGTTCAAACCAGATCTAGTTTGGCCATTTTGTAATAAAGTCAAATCAACAGCTGTTTCCAAATGTGGAAGCTTTCTGGCCATTGGTTTATCTAATGGTACTGTAGTAATTTGGGATAGATATCTAGGTAAGTGGCAGTTTTCAAAGAGACATATGTCAGAATGAATAACATTTATGCAATATGGTATGTTAATGGGGAATTGAGCACAATATTTTCCCATAAGATGTTGATTTCTCATGTCTAACAAAAGAGTCTTTCACAATATGGATAATAATTAAGCTTGCATTATCTACAATTCATAACTAAAGACTATTTGTCAATAATATTCTATTTCAGGCATTGAAAAGGGTATAATTAATGTTGAAGAGAAAAGTTGTACAAGCTTTCTGAAGTTTTTAGACCCCAGCCTCTCATCTACAGAATCTATATCTTATCCACCTTATAAAACAACCAACAATGCTTGTTTACTAATACAAACTACTAGTGGTTGTCAGTATATTTATAATACTAGTATACAAACACTGGTTACTCTTCAAGCTATGTAAGTTGCTTTTGAATCCCCCTTCTAGGAACCCTGGTTATTTGCTAGCAAACCTGAAGGTTCAGGGTTCAGTCCTGACAAAGGTCAACCCAGTTTCCCCTGTCAGTGATGCAGGTTGGAGGGGCTGACATGAAAAAGCGTCTTGTTTTGATGGGGCAATAAACCAAGGCCCTGGTGCTATGGACAGTTGGAAATTGTAAAAAAGATCCTCTTAACATTATTTATTATTTATAGAACTGAAGAAGATGATGATGTTCAAGTATTGTTATCAACAATGAAAGCAGTGCCAGAACTGGTAAATATTGAGGAAATTTTGTTTTTCAATACTATCTTCTAATTGATAAAACTTGATATTATTATCATTACATATGTATTTTTTAAGATTTTAAGTTTGTTTAATCTGACTTTGGAAGTTGTCTTAGAGCTATGTGTTAACCCTTTGAACCCTGAGTGTAATTTAGATACAACGTCATTTACCCTGAGATCCAAGCAATATTTCTAAATTTGTATGATGTTAACATGGTATGACGTCACTTGACAACAGCCGGTTTACCGGCTCATCGGGTATATATCATATAAGGATAAGCCGGTATACCGGCTTAGAGGGTTGAAAGGGTTAATACCTAGTTAACTACTATCTATGTCATTTGGTTCACTTCACTAGGCTAAACCTTTATTAATTTATGTTTTGTCATGCTGAAACTTACCTATGGGGATGGTAAGCTGCATTTAAAAAAAAAAGATAAGGGAAGGCAGGGACCGCTCACATCATGCTTGATTGATTGACAGGATAATAAACAGTAATAGCCAATTATTATTATTTTAGCTGTTAGTTGTATCAAACGATGGTAGTTTAATATTAAAAGATGTAACCAATGGTAACAGTGTTTGTCAGTTAACATTACCTAAACCCTACTCTCTAACATCACCTTGGGAACCAATATATTGTTTTGGTGCTGGTGGTCAAATGCTGTTTGTAAAGGGTGTGTTTTTTTTCCAATCTTGTTAAAAATGAGGACTATCTACCATTATATTACTTCTGTACAAAGGAAAATGAAGATATTCTCATAAAACCATGAAATCTGTTCAGAATAAACTGGAAAATTTTCCTATGCAGGTTAAAGTGTTAATGCCCTACTTTACATTTAATTTCATTGACATGTAGTGACATTTATTTTTAACTCTTTGAATTCTGATTATGTTTCAGGTTCATATTTTGAGAAAAATGAGGAAGGGGGACTTGTTGATTTGTCTTCAGTATTTATTTATCAGTTAAGATCATTTCCAACATTAGATACATACTGGCAATATCCTAGAGAAATAAGCACAGGAGTTATTCATCCAACATTAGACAAACGAATAAACTCTTTACTCAGATATAGGTTTGTCATATGGTTTATATTTAGGCAAATTGTATCACCTAGTTTCTCATTATCATTGAATAATATATAAATAAATATATAATAATATTATGAATAAAATACTAAATTAAGTCATAAGAAGTGATTTGATGCGAGAAAACCAAGAAAATCCTCAATCTGTTAAAAAAGTATACTGTTTAATCTGGAGTGATATGTTAAAAAAACTTATTTAATGTGATCTCTGTTCCTAAATGTCATGTAAAAATTATTAATATAATTTGTCTGCACAAAAAAAAATCATATTTCAGAATTAACCAACAAGCTTCACGTAAGGAAAGAATGCAAGATAGATGGGGAATGATGAAAGAAGAATTAGATCTTATTTTACAATGTAAAGAAACTGCAAAACTTAACTCAAGAATTGCAATTGTAAGTAAATAATGGAAATTATTTCTTTCATACAATATTTTTTTGGTCTGTATTGTTCTATAATATGAATAAAAACTTTGAATTTAAGATAATCCTTTCATTGAGTAATTGCTTTAAAAAAAATGGATGGTATACAATCAAGTTTTTGCATTAATGGCTCTCAAGTAGTTCAAAACATATTTTAAGTCAACAAATGATATGTTCCTTAACATTTATTGACTTCCTAATTGATATATTAATGAAAATGTTTGTTTTTTACAGTAAGGGTAAGCAAATGTCTTTAACAGTGTCAATAGTTATGTCTCAATTCTTGATCCTTTCATATATTCTGCTTCCAGGAGTATCTATGCCTAAATATCCCAACTCTGTTGTAACAGTGCTCCTTTTTAAATGTTTAAATACTTATGTGCCTGTGCTTCCACATCAATGTAATTAAATATACATGTACTTCTCTTAAATCGTGTCCTATTGTGTGTCAATTTTAACCTCTGTTTTATTCTCCTTGCATGAACACTATTTCTTCCTATGCTATATCAAGTTCTATTATAATTGACAGCAGTTTGACCTCCAACAAATTTATTTTTTATTCAAGACTTTGTATGACCAGTATGAGGATGGTGAAGACTAATCTTGTGTAACTATTTTCTTGTCTTCTCTAATAATATCAGAATCACTCATTCACTTAAACTGTTCATTGCACTTCTTCACTACAAGTTTAACTAATCTGTACAGTTGTCAAGTTTTGTGAATGATGTCTCAGTATCACACTATTTTAAGCAAAAAATATTGTTTATCTCACCAACACACCTTTGTCAAAGTTGTCACATGTGTGATCTGAATAACACTACATCTCAAAAACTGTCAAGAATATAAACAATCACACGATATATGGATATAACGATTACTTTAATAGAACATAACAGGCGACGTTTCAATTACAGTACTTGTCAAGTACATCACAGTTTCTGTCAAGTATGTCACGTTTTTGTCCTGTATCACACTATATTTAAATCACATCACTGTATCTGTCAATTATTACACCTAATAGAAAATCACATTAATTGTCAGATACTTTACAAAATCTGCCATGTATGTCACATTTTGTCCAGTCTGACACTATTTATCATGTCTATCAAAGTATCTTTCAAGTATATGTCATGCTTGTTCTATATCACACAATTTGTCAAGCCTTTTACAGCAGCTGTCAACTATTTTGTCCAGATCACTCTTATTTGTAAATCTGTCAAAAATTTCACATTTTGTCCTGTACTAATGTGACTCATATAATAGAATGTTTTAGCAAACTACAAACTATATATGCAAACATTATAAAAAAAATTCGAATTACAAATTCTATAAATTGAGTGATCAATAGGAAATTTCTTGAACACTTGGTCAAAATATTCATTTAAGCCAGATGCATTAATAATATACTTAACTGAGAAAATATTGAGTTATTGTACATGTACATATTCTTTTATATTTTAAATTGACAACTGTCATTAAAAAACACGTGTATTGATGTATTTCTGTGGTTATTTTCTATTGGTATGAAGTTAAATGTTTCTAAATTTTGAAATATTTTTTTCATTTTTATTCCAGACCCCTTCAACCTACAGATCGACACCTGCATTAAGTTAATTTGTTGTTTACTCTGTTATACTAGTTTGACTTTGGGAGAAATTACCAACTTTTAGCCTTCCATTCCCAGTAACGTCTGGTTGTTGCACTCTTATTAATTTAGATGAGCATAGTTTCTGTGATATTTTGTTGTAGATACTTTTATTATGTATATTTGAAATTCGAAGAACTAAAAATAAGTGAAGTCCTCAATATGTAAGTAATTGAATGATATTTGTGAAAGATTACTATGATTAAATTTAATAGCTAATAAATTGTGATAAAATAACCTGACCTCAATGATCAATTAGTTGCTAATAGGGTACATAAAAGACAGATGTGTTCTTAAAGGGAGACGCCATTTGTTCTGCTCCCTTTCAGTAATCCATGCCCCCCTCCCCTGTCTAAGTATACGGTATATTATTCACTATGTGTGCAGCAGGATTTTTGTTTTCACATGAAAGTAGAATACTTTGTTTGCAAGATGTAGATACTTGAACAATAGGAAATGATATTAATTGAATTGAGTTTTACGTCCTACTCTTCTGCACCTTATGGGCTAATGAAGACGGGCAACGAAAGTGTGCAATGAGGGAAATTTTGCCAGGACAACGGCATTAGTCTACTCTTTTTTTCTGTCGAGGGATATTAACGTGCACACGGGGACTCGGTTGTCCCATCCGCACGACTAGACGCTTTTTCCATGTCAGTCCCTCCGACACCACTGACAAGGGAAACCGGAATGAAAAATCCGAAAGCTCCTCTCGACCTTTTGCCGGGATTGAACACTGGACCTCCAGGTTAGCGAGCAAGCGTCTAAATCACTGAGCCACCGCGGTTCCACACGAACAATGGGAGGGAGAAGTCTGAAGATTGGGCCAGTTAGAGAGGTATCGTCATCAATGGATAATGTACGGGGTCTCTTTGGCTATAATTGCTCTATATCTTCAGAAAAATCGGCTGTTGAGGAACGTCGGCGTTTGGTAGATGGAGGTGATAACTCAGCAATTGGGGTTCCTCAATTGAACGAGCACTTTGTACAATCTGAGACAAAATGTCATCTCCTCGTTTAGCCAATGAATATTTGTGTTTAGAATAAACTTTACGAAAAATGAAAATTAAGATAATAACTAGAATTGCTTACAATTATGAACGTATTTCGAGAGCCTTAAAATATTATGTAGGCTAAATTTGCAATGACCTACATCTGGACAATATATTGAATATCATTTGACCTAGTTTTCAAAGTCATGAAATAATTAGGTCACACCTTCCGTAACGGTTAAAGATGAATTTTTTTTTGCTGTATTTAAGTACACTTATCTCTATGAATTTTTTAAGTAAGCCAAATCAAAAAATATCTCCTCGTAGACAATATATTGAATATTATTTGACCTAATTTTCAAGGTCATAGATTAAGTGGGTCACACCTTCCTTAGCCGTTAAAGTGACCTAATTTTGAAAAAATCGAAATTTGAATAATTCGAAATAAATACGAAATTTAAAAAAATCGGTCTCCAAGAAAAGGTAGATAATGATCCAATGTATCTATGTGCTAAATTTCATCGAAATCGGTCTATCAATAGTGTCTGAATTTCGGCTTTAAGAATTGTAACGAAAATTCAAAATGGCGGCCGATATGGAAGCTTGACCCAATTATTTAGGTCAAATCGATTACTATTGATAAGTTATTTATAAAACAGTTTTCACTTTTCACCTAGCTGTTATATACCGGAAGTTACGTAATTACGTCATTTGAGGCTAAACCGGAAGTCAATTTTTTTTTCAAAATTTTTCAATATTCATAATCATATCGCCTATCAACTGCTAAAGTTTCAAAATTTTACAATCTATATTAAACGAGAAACCACGGTCTGAAATTTTTGCCGATGACCCTTGAATATTGAATTGCAAATCTTGGGTAAAAGATTTAACCGAATTGCATAAAACCTATAATTGTTAGTTTACAAATACATTGAACTTTTCAAATTTGAAAATCCGGTCAAAATCGAACTGAAAATAAACTTGCTAAAAAGCAAAAAAAACCTCAACTTCCGGTCAGAGATAGAACTTCCGGTTTTGCTTTATTTGATAATTGAAATCATTTTAAGATCAACTGTAGATTTAGAATTTTTGTACCTTTTGCCAGTTTGTCTGCAAACTCATCCGAGAATCGTAAAAAAATCCGAACGATTACAATACGTTTTCGCCAAAGTCGAAATACGTAATAAAAAAGATAATAGCCAAAACAATAAGTCAATACGCCCTCCATTGGTTGAGGTTGGAAAGTAATCAGCAAAATTATCAGAGTCGTTGATAACATCAAGATCATGATTAAGAAGGCAAATTCGGTTCAGCAATTTGATTTTGTTTTCTCAAGTTCAAACGAGTGACGTGATCTGCTAACGCCCCTCACAAACTGTCCTCTCTCTAACATAACAGACAGTTTTCGGCCTATATCCCTTACATAATCAAATTCTCGCCTTTAATTATCGAAAGTGATGGTGAATTTCCATGGCGATTTAAACAATTTATATCAAGGTCAAAAGTTACGATTTTGAGATATGGCTAGTGCGTTTGATTCAACATTAATACGGTATGTTGAAAGATCAGATTTCTTAATCAGTGACAAAGATAACATCAATGTCTATATCAGGGAGTAAAGAGACTTCAACATAGTTGTAATGCATATTTGACAAGCCAAGTGGATAAGGTAATTCAAGATCATTGGAAAGTTTACTTTGAATAGTTAACAAAGCGTTACATAAAATATCAGTAGGTACTTGAGAGACATCGATAAATATATGTCCACTTAATGAACTTAAGGCACTATTCTGAAGTCCTAGAATTGTATTATATAAATTCTGAATAGACATGTCAAGCATTTCAAAAGCACTGCTATAAAGCAGCATAAGCTCAGAATATCCAATTTCGGGTTGCAAACCGCGAGTAATGGAATCCATTTTGATTGAAATTTTAGCATTTAAAACATGAGTAGAATTTATTAATTTGTTTATTGCCAAACGATTAGTCTGAATGTTTTGATTTGTTATCATTAAAATTGATAAACTTTCACGTAAAACATGAATAATTTGTCAAGTTTATGTGAAAATAACTTTTCTTAAGACCCATGTACTCTAGACAGTTCGTCATAAAAATCTTGTTCCTGTTCGTAAAAATGTTTTTGGAAAATATTATGAATGACTTTGGGCATTCTACTAATACGAACATGTTAAGGAGATAGCGTTGACAAACCCAATGATCGTTTCACCTTTTGCACATATTTCAATATTGCTGATTTGTTGGGCACAATCCGATAAGTCAAAATTTATAATCCAATTTGAAAAACTGGCATAGAGTTGGTTGACGTGCACGAATTTTATTCCTTCAGCTAGTGGTAATATCATTCCTTGTGAAACCCTAGCCGACCCTAACAACCAAACTACAATAGTTCCAATCATTCTAGAAAAAAAAAAAATCCCTCATAAGTGATGATTTGAATGCGTGTTGTATCTTTTCGCTCAAAGATTCATTTCTTATCACTATTGTTATCTATGTTACCACTATTTTTATCTATGTTACCACTATTGTTATCTATGTTACCACTATTGTTATCTATGTTATGAATATTAAAAATTAATCTTTCATCAATTACTTCACCCACAGCCAGGGGTATGAAAGACAGATCGAGGTTCAATCTTTACATGCTTGTGGAGAACAATTGCCTAGCTTTGCTATCCTTTGAAATAAGTACAACTGTACTATTATTAACCGACATAGTTTTGCTACAAAAAAACCAATTTAACTCCAAATGAGGTAAAGAAATCACTACCTAATACGACATTCTTCTTTAAATCCTTTACACAATATCAAACAAAACCTTTTCCTTATACCTATCCTAAAATTAAGTGAGACAATACCTCTATAAAATGTTAAATTATCTCCAGTGACACCGATAACATTCGGCAAACTTCTGGTCTATCATCAAAATGAATGATATCGCTCTTATCTAATTTGGTAATTAGATCAAAATTTATAACGCTGATATCTGCTCCTGAATCAACCAAAGATATAATATTATTAAACTTGCCTTAAGAAATTTAGGGTGCACTATTTCTTGGTCTGGATTTCCCCTAAGTTTACCGTCTTGCGTCTACAGTCCCGAGCCATATCTTATGTCCCACCTCATTACATTTCATACAAATAGGTTTGCCATCGGGTGTCCATTGAAAATTATAAAGATTCTTGTTTGCCTGCGGGTTTCATCAAATTTACCGTTTTGATTCTGTTTTTTTTTCTTCTAAACTAAGTCTTTCCAATTGGACAGTCAAAGCTTTCTGGTTTTTTTTTCCAAATCTTTCAATTTTTGTTCAGTTGTAATCACCAAGGAGGTAGTGTCTGCTTCCATGGGTTCCTTAGCATTTTTCCTACGTCTCATCTGAAATGCTCTTGTGTTATGCTGCAAAGACGCAGCTTTATTTACCGCCTGGTCAAAGGTGGCGGGTGAATCCCTGAGTAATCCCTTAACCGCGGAGTCTTCCTTTAAGCCATCCATAAAAAATGTCGTCAACATTGACTGTACCATTGCGTACCAGATGAGAATGCCTCTTCTGCAAGGGACCTTATTCGATCAGCGTATCCCTGTACACACACTATTGACGATTCAAATTTGAAAACTTGATAATATAATTTTGAAAATGACCATTGGCCGAAATGTGTATATCGTTAGATAGTTAGAGGTGATTCTGATAATTAAATTTACTAAGTTCATCCCAAATTTATATGCGAGAGTAAAGTACAATTAACACGAGGTTAGAAGAGAAGAGTTGGTAAAGTTCATAAATCACAAAAATACAATTTATTATAACATAAAAACAAAAATACACTTTACTTCAGACTCTGTTACAACATTAAAGACGAGAAGACTTTCAATATTTATTAAAACTAAGAATCAAAACCCTTATTTACAATGATCACAGTAGAAAAACATTTAACTCCTAAAAATTGCAACTATAGTATCTACTTAAAATTGTAATCTGTAGAATAAGCTAGGGACTAAATAATAATATCCTTACATATTCTTGTAATTTTGATCACCACAATGCAACCTTTAAACCTCTTTGTTGGTACTTTCCGGCAACCGAGCTTAAACGACACTGCATATCTGAATCAGTATTGCCATTAGCTGAATGAACGTGGAAGTTATATGGTATCCTTCAAGTTTTCTGCCTTAACAGTGCAGAAAAGTAATGGCTATCCATAAAATAGGTAAGGGAAATATTTTTCACAGAAAAACTTTAATCCTTTATCTGATTTGAATTCAAGACTAAATTTTACAGGATGTAAAAAAAGAATTTCTTTATTAAAAAACTTTTCGTAGTTTTGACGATCTTTGCCTGACCATAGATACTTACCACGACTGAATGTAATGTTAGATTTTGGAATAACACCAGAAATAATGGTAGCCACTGCTATTTCTAAATACACTTTATGTTTGAAAAATAAGTTAGAATAAAACATAAAATCTTTCTGGTATTTTGAAGGTATGTAATAAAAATCTACAGCTGAAGTTTGTAATCCATCGTTAAATCCCGTATTTTCAGATAAATTATTTGTGAAGTATGTAAATCTTTTAGCAAACACCGATGATTTATTGGCGATATCCTCTAATTCTTTCCACGCGGATAAAAATGCTCTTCGACCCCAATTTTTATTCCAGTTGGGCCATTTATGAGATTTCCAACTGCGTCGAAAAGGATTTAATCCAACTATCATAGGTTTATTAAGAGGATACCCATCCAATTGTCTTGTATTTAGTAATGTATCATCTCCAATGAATAAATAACCATCTACTTTGTAGTTCATTTCCATAACTTTAGCCATACAGATATAATTGTAACTTCCAGAATCAATATCAGTAGCGGCAATAAAGGTTACATTTTCTGAAAATGATTTTGAGCTCTTAATAAAAGCAATCATATTAGAGCCACAATATACTATTCTTGGAAATAATACTGAGTATGTCATATGTAGTAGAGGAATATTATCATAAAATGGTATATTAAACACAATGAGAAGAATCACATGGTCATAAACCTTTTGTTCGACTCCCATATCATGTTTCACAAATTTTGAGGGGTATCTTTCACATAAGTTTTTTATACCGTTGAACTGATGAGTAAATATCTTTGTGAACGTTTGGTTGAAGTTGTTCGGGCGTGGTGTCAAGTAAATATTTGGTGATGTAAATTTTTTCTTTGTTTGTCTTCTTGGTTCTTGGTAACCAACACTTGATAAATCGTAAAGCCAATCCTTTATAATTTGATGTGTTAACTTTCCACAAGGTTCTGGAAATTGCTTATGGAGTAGAAGAATACACTCATAGAATGAGAATATGGAAGGACATGACCACATATTCAATCTTTTCCCCCAATTTTTCAGTTGAGGTAAAATGGAGCTAATTGAAGAATTGTTCTTAAATGAGAAACTAATATGCTCGTCTATCTCCCATAAAAGACGTTGATGAACGAAACAAAGCCATTTCTGACATAATTGAGTTGTGTCAGTCATTAAAACCAAACTCCAGAACGATGGCCGTAGAAATATGGTCTTGTTCATAGTGAAATATGACATAACTCCGTTTGGCAAGGTAACCGGTGGTGCTCTTTCATCGACAGCTGTCCTTTCGTCATAAACAAAATCCGCAAATATAGATGTATTGAATTCTTCTAACGACATTGGTATCGAGTTTTTACCATGACTAAAATAAGATGTTGTACCTCGATATACTAGCTCATTTGAGTGTCTTTTTACAACTGTTTCTCCAAGCATATTTTCATCAATATATATTTGTAAAGCTCCGCGGGATATTATTGTCAATGCATCGAACATTTTCTTATCTAAAATACCCCTAGAAACCCATGTGCCTATCTTATAATTTTCCGTTCCATCTGACAATCTGAAAGAAAAAAAACAATAAAAAATTAAGTATATTATATTTATAAAAAGGGTGAATTCTAAAATTCGGCTTAATTGCAATGTAAAGGGATACTGCGTCTGAGCAGAACTAAAAGTTTAGTTCCAAACGTATATTTTCATCAGAGAAATTACCTGATTTTATAAAGTAACAGAATCCCTTACCTGGAAAACTAAAAAAAAAACTAAGTCATTTTTGAAAAACGCTTAAGCAATTTATGAAGTGTTTTTTTTTTCAATAATCAAATGCATCTTTTTGAATAATTACTTAGTTTTTTATATTTATTTATTTTCATTTATGGCAGCAGGTAAATCACTGATGAATAGAGCTCTTATTAGCCAAGTTTCAAATTTTATGTTCATTCAAAAAAATTATTATTTGGAATAGATATCAGCTACATCCAATTGAAAATACTTCAGAAATTTTTATTTCATGACAAAATAACAGTGAAATTAAAATCTTATTCAGTAACATACTTGCATTTTGAATCCCAAAAATCTTCAAATTGAGAAGTCTGAAACCACCTGTTTTGCTTCATAATAATCCAACACGATATAAAAACCAAAACAATGAATACTAAGATAAACCTTTTGAGACGGTATTTTATAAAATTACACATACTTGTCCTTACAAAATACTAAAATAAGGCAATGTTAAATAGTTTCCAAGATATAGTTTTAGTAGCCAATAAAGTTGAAGATTGTATGAAATACGAGTGTCTCCCATTGAAGGCCAATGACCAAATATAAGGTGTATTTGTCGTTAAATAGGTTAAGAATACACTGTTGAAAATATGCGTTTACCACTTATATATGAGTAAAGTTACACCTTTAAAGTGTGTGTTTACTATTTACCAGGCCCATAACCAGATTTATGTGCTAAGGGGGCGGCGACCGCATTTATAAGGAGGTGGTCGCATTACTCTTAGGTATGTCTATTTGGTATCATAAAGAGTTTTGTTACTCTTATGTTATTTCAAAATGGTTCTGTCCGATATATCGTGTAAGTTTTCCGTAAAAAAAAAAATACTTGTTATGTGATAAAATGGATTATTGTTAAGGAAGAGTTACTCCCCTTGACGTTGTTCGTGGGCGGAGCTTAAAACATCTCTTCTCTGCAAACTTTTTTATGTGAAGGTAATAACGGAATTTTTTGGGTGCATAAAAACAATCGTTTTAGCACATTCAACATTTCGTTTTATCCGTTTGTCAAAATTGTCTTAAACGTTAATGTCTCTTGAACTCAACAATCATATTCTTTCAGGTACGGTTTACATAGTGGGTTCATCCATAATAAAGCGAGCATTCCTGCATGCCAAATCTTCCCCTGGGGGTACAAATATATGTTTACATCCATTGAATTTACAAGTCATTTGGTTGGGATATTCTGGTCTTCTGGCTTAATTCACTTCATGATTAACTTGATCTGGTTCAGGGTCATCCAAAATACATAGTCATACACTGCGGCGGCAATAATATTGGTATAAATCCTTTGCTTCCGTTACGCCACTTAATTCAGGAATTAATTATAAAAATATTTAAAAAATATCCCACATCTAACATTGTTTGGTCAGAGATTCTACCTCGTCAGCGTTGGCGTTATTCTGGTTCCTTAAAAGCAATGGAAAATGCTCGAAAAAGGATAAATAGTTGTGCCGCAAAATTGATAATTTCCAAGGGAGGAATATATATCCGATATCCTGATATAATCTTAGAATGTACTGAGTTGTATGAAAATGATGGGGTACATCTTTCGGCTGCCGGCAATGGGATATTCATCAACACCCTTCATGGAGCCCTTGAATATTTTGAAAATAACTCTGCAGCTATAAGCTATCCAAGTCCCTCTATCACGACTTCATAGTAGAAATTTTCATGTATTCAAATTTGATGGTTGTCTTGACAACTATTTACTTAATTGAAACCTTTGGTAGAAATAGCAAAGATAGGGTTGTTTATAATATTGAAATAGCAAAATGTGTCTTATTGAAAATGATTATAATATTATTGAAATAGCAAATTATGGGGTATTTTGATTGAAAATGATTGATTGAAATAGCAAAAGATGGAGCTATTATTATTGAAAATGATTGATTGAAATAGCAAAGGTGGAGCAATTATTATTGAAAATGATAAAAAATATTGATTGAAATAGCAAAAGATGGAGCTATTATTATTGAAAATGATTATAATATTATTGAAATAGCAAATTATGGGGTATTTTGATTGAAAATGATTGATTGAAATAGCAAAAGATGGAGCTATTATTATTGAAAATGATTGATTGAAATAGCAAAGGTGGAGCAATTATTATTGAAAATGATAAAAAAATATTGATTGAAATAGCAAAAGACGGAGCTATTATTATTGAAAATGATTGATTGAAATAGCAAAAGATGGAGCTATTATTATTGAAAATGATTGATTGAAATAGCAAAAGATGGAGCTATTATTATTGAAAATGATTGATTGAAATAGCAAAAGATGGAGCTATTATTATTGAAATGATTGATTGAGATAGCAAAAGATGGAGCTATTATTATTGAAAATGATTGATTGAAATAGCAAAAGATGGAGCTATTATTATTGAAAATGATTGATTGAAATAGCAAAAGATGGAGCTATTATTATTGAAAATGATTGATTGAAATAGCAAAAGATGGAGCTATTATTATTGAAAATGATTGATTGAAATAGCAAAAGATGGAGCTATTATTATTGAAATGATTGATTGAGATAGCAAAAGATGGAGCTATTATTATTGAAAATGATTGATTGAAATAGCAAATGATGGAGCTATTGTTTTTTAAAATGATTGATTGAAATAGCAAAAGATGGAGCTATTATTATTGAAAATGATAAAAATATTACTGAAATAGCAACAGATGGAGCTATTGTTTGAATATTCTTGAATTAACAAAAAAGTTAGGGGTATTATTAAAAAGTAATAATACTGATTATAAAGATCCGTTATTGTAGAATATTAACTTAATTCGCTTTATATCTTAATTAGATTTAGGCTCGGCAGGTTTTGGTTTACACCAATCCTCAGTGCAACATTCTCCAGCATGCAGTCAGTTAGTTCTGGGCGTAGATCCTGGAGATAGGAAACTGAATGCTAAAGAATATTGGATAATTATATAGAAACATCTAGGGTGTGGTGGGCGGGTAAGAAATAGAAACCGACCATAGCGTAGCAATCCTAGTATTTCACCAATTGACGGTTCATTGTTCAATCATCCAGCGAAACTCTGGATATTGAAAGAATAGTCTTTAAGTCACATGACTTCCGCTTGCACGATTTCACACTGAGGTTGTACACCAATCCTCAGTGCAACATTCTCCAGCATGCAGTCAGTAAGTTCTGGGCGTAGATCCTGCACTGAACCTTAATAGCCCGTATTCCACTCAAAACAGTACCAAACTACCCTTCCCTTTTCCCAATACTCAAAAATAAAACATAAATTTGGGAGAACTTTATACACATATTACAAAATGACATTATACGAAAACATCTAACATAGTGTAGTCAGCATTTAACCTACACATTTTCTCGACCTCCTCGGCATTCTCAGCAGACTTTGCCATATTCGTAGCAATAATAGCAGAATCCGCTAAAGCGTTTATCCTGCTGTAATATCTTGCGCTATTTTCAGTAAACCACCCTATATGGCGCATCATTTGTTCGGGATTACTAACAGACCCAGACAGAGCCATCGTAATGGCACACCCAGAACGGAAACTGTGTGGTGTCTCGCCATGATCTAATCCTAAAGCCGATAAATACAAATTTTATTTTTCATAAACTACAGAATACGTAACGGGTTGGTCTAAAACCCGACCATCATCACTAACGACCCTGAAAATGTAACCAGTAGTCAAATTTATGCCATGCTCTTTGGCAAAGTCAAAGAAATCACGTAGCCCCTTTACCGGACATATTATACTATCGTCACATCGTTTAATAACAAACGAGTTACATCTCCGTTTATCACCCCGTAACGTTTTACCAAAAGTATGTTGCAATACTAGCCCTGACTGATCATGCAACACTTTAATCTCCTGAGCAACGACTACAGAAAGATCACTAGCACGGTCCCCTGCGAAGAACTGCAGCTTCATCCATGCCTGATCTCGTACCAATACATATCTTTGTTTAAGAGACAAGTCACAATTGGATAATTTCCTATCAATGAATAAACACATAGCCTTAATCTTAGTAAGAAAAATAGGTTGATCCTGTTTTGGCAACACGTGTGCCCTAGCCTGCTCTTCTTTGATTAACTTTATATAATCTTTAACTACAACAGCAGATGCCGGATTCCCTGTCCTATGCAAGTCATCCCATGATCTGCCGAAGCTATGACTATGAAATATACCTACAAGTTGATTAATCAAATTCTCTACAGTACCAGAGGCTAAGCGTTTAGGGCATAAGCACTGACTACTCTCCTTCGTTCCTAGAAACTTGCAATTAATTCCATGAACAGTAGTTTTGCCGACACTATCCTTCCAAATAAGAAATCTACGGATGTCATCAGGTGTGCAATTGCCTAATGTAACACAACGAGGCAACAAGCTCAAGAAATTAAAAAACGTTCTCTCAAGACTCAATATACGCTTGTAACTAGGAGATGCCATACTTCTCTTATCTAGCTCTGTCAATCATCCATTGAAATACTCCAAATCTACACCAGTTACCTGTAAAATAGGATTGCTTCTGTTTTGTTTATTTTTTTTTCAAAACCAATCCATTCCGTGAAAGAAACACGACAAACATACAAAGGCCAGCGTAAACCAAATGTATCCGTCAAGATCCCCCTCTTCGTGGGCACTCTAACAACATTACTATCACCCTTCTTTCCAAGAGAAAAACATTCCAATATCCCAGACATCAGTAAAGGCCACCACATAGGTAATGGTTGAAGACCTGGAACTATAATCGTACACTTAACATGTTGCTCCCTAAGGAAACGTAAAAGCGGAAATATCATGCTAAAAGGAGGAAACACATACGGATTTCCCTCTTTTGTTAAATCCTGAGAAAATACATTCAAACCACTCGACTGTGGTGTTAAAGCCGGGGTAAAGTGTCTCAAAGACACGCCTTCAGAAGACTGCATAGCATTTGAGTCAAGTACATAAGGTCAACTGTGTGAGGCCCAAAGTATTTTTCAACCTTCACCCAGCTCTGCTCACTAAGCATGGTATCGGAAAAGTTCAACTTCCTAGACGGATCGTCAGCAAGATTTAAACTAGAGGGAACATAACTCAAATGCAAATCAATATTATATTCAGTAACAACCCGAAATATGTCTTGCATTATAGAATTAAACGAAGGACTGCGACTGCCTTGTCTATCCCAAACGGCTATAACAGCCATATTGTCAGTAAGCAAATCTACACGCGAGTCCCTGATTTTGTCACCTAAAGATTGCAAGCATCTCAAAACTGCATCAGCCTCTTTCTCGTGAATCGGCCTCAAGTCCCCCACAGGCCAGTAATTAGATAACTCCACATTCTGACCATCAATACAACCGACAGCCCCATACTTATATCCTGACGAATCTGTAGACAGATTGATAGTCCTATGATATTCAGGTCTCCACTTAGAAAAACCCTTCCAAGTGTCCAAAAAACGCCAATGCTCCAACTCATGCCTCAAACCACTATCTATGTTAACCAGCTTTGAATTCTTAGTGCATTGTGAAATTGCCCTATTCACTTCCCTACAAAACAACTTACACCCCGGAACTGCCAATGACATAGAAATACATTTTCCACAAAAACGTTGAAGTGTTCTCAAATCAACCTTCCCCGACTGCAAAATAACCTCTCAATTCAACAAATGTCCGTCTTTTGTTGTCTGGTAAGATATATGCCTGTTTCTCTGAATCGACATAAAAACCCAAATACTTTAAACACTGCTTAGGTTCAAGAGAACATTTACTGAGCGACAATGTATAACCAAGACAAGTTAAGACCTGGAGCAACACACAAGCTATTGTCTTTGCTTGATTGAAACCTTGTTCATTTACTAACGATGAAACAGCCAACCTATCGTCGATATATAATGAGTTTAAGATTGACTTTTCTCTAAGGTAAGCGGTCACACACACTCCTATAGACTGGTAAATAAACGGGGATGCTTTCCAACCAAATGGAAGAGTAGTGCAAACCATGACAAAACCCCCAAATTGAATTCCAAAATATGTCTGGGATGCCTCAGTCAACTTAACATGATCATAGCCAGATTTCTCGTCGCATGCAATCATATAAGCACCTTTATCAACCATCCTGTGAACATCCCTGAGAGTCTCTAAATGAAACGGGGAATCTTTTATCCATAAATTCAAAAAACGTTCATCGTGGCATAACCGAGGCTTGCTCGGCTCGACCGTTAAAGGCATGATTAACTTTGGCATCTCGCATTCACCAACCCTGCCCAATAACTTAACAGCACCAGTGGAAATCCTACTACATAACTCTTTCGAAATAAAATCAATGTGATTCTTGCAACATATTGCATTAACGAAGAAATGCCGAGGAGGGATATCACAATCGTATGACCTCCCCTTAAAATTACCAATAAATGGTTGAAAAACGTCATTAACATTTATACCAAATCTTAGCCATTCTGAAATCTTATCTACATTCCCAAACTTAACTTGATCAAATATGTACTTCCAATTTTCTAATTGCTCATGAATTTGTCCAGACACAAAACAGGCAGGATCTCTAAGCGGCAAAGAGTTTATGTCAAAGGAATCCTTGATCTCAAAAATATTCTCAACAGTAGGATACGGGGTTAGAGATGACGGAGTTCCACCTCCAAGTGTAATCCATGCTGGTTTATCTCGTACTTTCACACCAATCGGATCGAAACCACATCCTCTTTCCCATAAAGGAACCTCGTAGGTATTCGTATACTGGGATAACTGAAGAAGAATCAAATGCAAGATTTAAACCAGCAAGAAGTGCACATAGAGATGGAAACCCCTCATCTTTAACTCACGTGAATAAATCCACTAGGGATCAGTGTCCCTTGGGTTGAAAAAGAAGAGAATCCACACAACCTATTTGCCTTTAGCTAGCTTCATCTTGTCACAGTCTTTAACTAGGTGAGAGCTGCTTTCGCAAAACAAACACGCTCCCCTAGGTCTAAAACCCCCCGAAAACCTATTCGAATATGGCATTCTATTGTAACCCCGACCATAACCAAACTGATTATTATATGGGGTCGGAAACATATATGGAGAACCCATAGCCGGCGGCAAATTGGCACCTGGAAACATAAACGGCATTTGAGCAGGGAGTCCATTTGGCATCTGAACTGGGAATGTGTTCCGTGTATCCTGACAACCTTCAACCTTCTCGGCAGCCTTCAAAGTTTCAGGTTTCGTCTTTAGACACTTTGTTATAGCCCTCGTCACAACGTCGGCTGCCTTCCCACCTAAAACTGACAAGCACAGACTGGGAAGGTGGAGTTTTGACTGATGCAGGGTAGCCTGTCTGCAGAGTTCTTCATAAACCCCAGCATCCTCATCATTTACCCTCCTGGACGTCTTAGCTAACTCATCCAGTGTCAGAAGGATAAGTGGATCACTTGGCTCTTGTTGGAGACAAAGCGACCTAACCCTATCGCGTTAGTCACTAACCATCTGACTCTTCGTCTTCTCCAAACAATCAATCCGGTCTTCTAAGCTATGCCTAGCCCTCTTGGGCGGCTTCCCCACATTTTCTAAATCTGTTGGATCGTCATTTTCAATGTTAGAATCACCCGCCTAAAATAATAACAAATGTGTTTAGCAATTGGCTCATGATGGCAATAACCAAAAATACTACCATCCATAAGATTCAAGCAAACAAAGCGAGAATGACTTATAATTATGTTATATAAATATATATATAGAAAACAACCCATACGAGTGAAATTTCAATCAATGTATTAAATGAAGCATACCTGATTATGGGCTTGTAATCTCTGACCAGGTTGACCCACTTCATTAGCTAATACAATCAGGAAATGAAGGGCAAGTCTTGCATCTGCTACATTGTAATCACGCCCAGACATTTCCAAAACATCCTGTAGTGTTTCATCTGTCATACTACCAACAATTCCCTCAATCTTCGTTAATTCTATCTCTTCAGTTTTTTCTCTTTTAGATATTCGTGCAAACTGCTTTGGTGCTGTAGCACTTCTTATACGTTTTATGGCAGGAACGAGGTTAACCCCCTTCAGGGAAGAACCTTTTCATAAAACCATTGGCAAAACCATGACTAAATAAAATTAAACAATTAAAATAAAATTTGACAATATGCGTATTAATTTCAGAAAGATAGGAAATTAAATATTTACCCATCGTATACTAACACCTAACGAAAGAAAACAACAACGCTAAGTTTTTATGATAATGTGTTAACACGAAGACATCTCAACAGAGTTCACACTATATTTACACGTGCCATGACCTATTTCATCATCTATAACAACCTAGGTTTTCAGTCATATAAAAACTAATATATCCACCAAGGACCAGACTACCTAAGTCATTTAGTTAAATTTATTCCCACCAAGTGTTTTATATTAATTCCCACCTAGGGATTAGCCACCAAGGCATTCATACAGATCAAAATAATATTACCTTCAGGTGCAGAGAGAGACGTCTTCTTCAAACGATGGATATTGAAAGAATAGTCTTTAAGTCACATGACTTCCGCTTGCACGATTTCACACTGAGGTTGTTCAGTTGAGCGCTAATCCTTATTGGTGGTGACCTTGATAGATACTCTATCAAGGTCATGTGGCGATCAAGCGCACTATTTAATCAATTTTATAGTTAAATGGTGTAATTTAATCATAACAGAGTATCAAAATCAGTCCTAATCCGATTACCCGGTTAGGTCGATTTAAAAATATTATGTGGTGTAGGTCTCAAGTTGTGTATCGACCTACTGTGTATTAACATTGTACTTTGTAACTGGTAACCAAAACACTGCCATACGTGGGGACATCTGCTACGCAGATAAATTGTAAAAATAGGATACAAAGGATTTCATCACAGTTATCTGTGTAGTTTCATTAAAATAAAAACTAGAACCGTTAGACGGTACCAAGGCAGTGCGCGTCCCTTCTATTGCATGGGTGAAACTTTGCATTTATAATATCCAATTCCATAATAATAACTAGACCTGTTTGTAACAATTGTGCAGCTTCCGAGATATTTAGAATTTGTTATATCTCCTGGCTGTCATTTAAAATAGAACGTAACCACGCCTACTCAGTATAATGACTTGTTTTGATTGGTTGCGATACTTAAACTGGAAATGTCAAAATTTGTCTTGACCAAACATAAGAAATTAACAAAATTTGACTTTATGACCTGTTACATTATCTTCTTAACTCTTCTTGTAACATTTATATCTATTTAATTAGTGTGTAAAACAAAACGTCGAAAAAACAAATTTGTGGTCTAAGGGACATAACACCTTATTTGAGATTACAAATTGATCTCGGATTAAATTAACTTTCCAGATCATTGATACTTTTAATTTGTTTATTTATTTATCAATCTTAATTTAGGTGTAGTAGGAACATTAGATCCTGTAATTTGTGGCAAGTTGCCATGGTATAACATAGAGCCATCAAATTAACAGCGCGGCTTTACATCTTTAAGAGAGTATTTTATAGAGTTGCGTCCCTTATACCACTAGTCCTCTCAACTGTACATTATTTTTGCTTAAGAGAATATCATTTAAAATTCTAAAGGTTGTCATTTCCTTCCAAATATTCAATATCATACATCGCCCACAACGAGAAATGAACAATCATTCCTTTTATTTAAGATATATAATATCTTTGAATTAATTTTTAATCGTAAAAAATCAAAATCAAAATAACAATTCAAATATCGGTTTCCATATATATTTCGGCAATAGATTCTATATACATGTACATCAAAATAACACAAATTGAATTATCTTCCGAGACCCTATTTCGATTTAAAGAAAAATACACACAGTTAGTATAGAAGAAATTACAAAATTTGCAAATTTAAAACGTGCAATTTTGATCAAATATCAAGTGTTATACACCATTGGAAAGAATAACTAGACCTGTTTGTAACAGTTCTGCAGCTTTCGAGCTATTTAGAATTTGTTGGTCTCCTGGCTGTCATTTAAGGATAGAATGTAGATTGATTTTGCGATTATTGGGAGAGATGATTTATTCATGATTTAACACGTGACATTTGAGTTTGTTTATAGACTGGCAATCATTAAGGTTTGTGATGTAAAAAATATCTGGGCTTAACCACGCCTACAAAGTCCATTGACTTGTTTTGGAAACTTCAACTGGAAATGTCAAAATTTGTGAATTGACCGTTTTATAGGAAAAATTCGCAATTTTTAAATGCCGATAAACCGAAAGTTTACATTTTGCTATAAAGCTTAATATGTCATTGGATAGAACTATCACATATGTACAGATATAAAGATCGCCAAAGGTCAACGTCACAATATACACCTTCGAAATTTTTATAATTTTTAATCGTAATTAAATCAAAATCAAATTGAAAATTCAAAAATCAGTTTCCATATAAATTTCGGCAGTCGGTTATAGATTCTATATACATGTCCATCAAAATAACACATATTGACTGATCCTCCGAGACGCTATTTCGATTGAAAGAAAAATACACACAGTGATGTAAAATATCTGGGCTTAACCACGCCCACAAAGTCTAATGACTTGTTTTGATTGGTTGTGATACTTTAACTGGAAATGTCAAAATTTGTGTCTTGACCAAAAGATAAGAAATTAACACAATCAGACTTTATGACCTGTTTATTTATATCTGTTTAATTAGAGTGTAATTTTATTCTTAAACTTTTCGCAATTTTATTTATACATATTGATTTATATATTGCTTGAAAGCTGGGAATTTGCACATTATAAATCTGTTCGAATTTTGTTTTTAAGTTAAATAGAACTAAATATAAAAAAATATGAATGTTAAAATCGCTTATTTTCTACTAGGCGTATTTTCATCAGTTTTCGGTCTATAGCTAAAATAAAGATATTGTTAGAAAGCTGATGAAAATCACATCATAATGTCAATTAGAATGTTGCCAAGAGTCTTGTTCATGAGATATAACCATCTGAAGATACGAGAAATATGCAAATTACCAATTTTTGGATCCCTATTAATCTAAATGTTCTTTACTAAAATTAGAAATCAAGGTATCATATGAACCTTTAGCCAGTGAAGATGATTTTGCAGAAAAATAAAGGATGCATATTAGTAAGTTAGTCCTCTTCGTTCCTTGCGGAGAATAGGGCTGCTACAGACGTTCTCCATCTCACTCTGTTATGAGCTGTTCTTTTTGCTTCATTCCAGGTCTTGCCAATCCTTCCTAGCTCTTTCAGTCTTATTCTTTTCAAGCTATGTAAAGGTCGTCCTTGTCTTCTATGCCCTTGGGGATTCCAGTCCAGTGCCTCTCTGGTGATGTTGTTTGGAGATGAAAAGGATGCATATGGTAGAGTTCAAAAGTTATGAACTTTCAAACGGAAGTCAGTTTTGAAAAACTTTGGCAGGACCTGGTCCAAAGACAAATTTGAAATTGAAAAATATGCCACTAGAGGACCTAGATAATTATCCAAATTATATTTTAAAACAAGTCTGAAAAAAAATAGGATTAAAAATGGTGGACGAGTAGTATTTTTCCAATAATTTGCATATTTCAAGATGGCGATCAAACGGTTAGGAATTTGCATATACGGCATACATACAAAATGAAGATATTGATGGTACTAATTCTGTGGAATAATAAAATTGCAAGTTTGTGCAAAAATTTAATCCGGAAATTCCGTTTTCTATGATTTTCTACATTTTTTTGGTCATTTTCGGACGTTTCCGGCTAATTTCGGAAAATGTTTTATCGGAATCTTTAATGATAATTTTTTGTCTACTCATCTACCAATTTTTGTGAAAAAATAAGACGTAAATTTAAAAAAAAACACGTGCTTTTTCATAAATCACGCACAATTAATATAGAACTAAGAACAAAATTTTCAAATATTAAAAAGCGCCATTTTGATCAAAATATAAAGTGTTATACACCATTGGAAAGAATAAATTACGCGTAATAAGGACATAAAAGAAATTTTGACGTATGTAAATTAGGTCACGTGACAGAGCTCTTCGAAGTTAAAAAGTGAAATTTTCAAATGGCTGTAAAACCGGAAGTTGACATTGCACAACACAAATGAAGACATCAATGGATAGATCTCGACAAGGGCAACAACTTTTGTGCAGGTCACATGGTCACCAAAGGTCAAGGTCACGATATATGAACGTTGGAAAATTAGGCACTGAGTGAAAAAAAAGAACCGGAAATGAAAGGTAAGCTAAATCGAAATTCAAAATTCGGCTTCCTAAGCAATCGATTGAAGATTTCATATTACAATTGTCCGATTAACCCCTAAGGCCCAATTTTTCATTTTACAAAAGTAAGTGGTTTAATGATGGCGACTGATCTGTTACTTCCGGTTCAATTTTTGTTAATTATAAAATCATTATGGGTTAATAGTAACTAATTGCAAAAAAAAAAAATTCAAATATCTTTAGAATTCCGGAAGTGAAAATTCGAAGTTTAGCGACGTATGACGCCGAAACCGGAAGTGATGTCGACATTTGGAAAACAGATTTTTCTTGACAAGAAAAATGTTTATCTAACTGCAAATTTTGATTTCGATCTAAAAAAGTGTTAAATTTTAAAATTCAAAAGTCAGCAACAAAAGTAAAAATTTCAAAATTTTTAAACTGCTATTATGTAAATCTAAGTTATAAGTAGTAAATAAAAAAAGTCCGAACCAGATTGGATAAAAATACGAGCCGTGAGTTAGTAAACAAAAATAAAATTTGTGACGTTCTACGTCATTTCCGGTAGAACAAAAATGCGTCATTTTACATTTAAACAACAACGAGCACTAGATTACGTTACAATATCACGCCAGATTGTGTAAGACATTTGCAGTTATGGCTGGGGAGCGTGACCAGAAAGAGACAAAAAAAAATAGTCATTTCGAAAACAAAGGCTAAGGCCTTTATAAATAATTATTGTGTTGTTTGATTACTCTGATCTGAAATAATTGTCAAGTTTGTGAACTTTCTTTACACTTTAACCCAGCTTTTTATACATTGTTTAAATTTTTGTAGTTTATCACTTAAGGCTGCCGCTAAGGCCTTTGAGTTCATTCTGTCCCACATAATCTCAATGCTGTTTCAATTGCATTTCATAAAGATGGGCTTTTTTTTTCCATTGTAGATTGACTAACAGGTATTGGGCGAAGATTGAGATAGTTCAATTACAAAGATTTCTTCTAAAATATGGTGATTGTTTAGACCTGACATTTTTCGCGAAACAGCATTGTCTTCGTAGCACTACAAAGCCAAGTTTAAGAGAAAGATTAGTAGCTAAATTTCAAGGAATGAAGGATGAACACGGTAGGAGGTCTACGCCCCAAGAAGGCAATTCCAATGCAAAAAAAGCGACAAGAAAATGTGAACTAGGATGGCTTCATCAATATGGGGATGGTTTAAAACAGGTTCGATCACCTAACGGGGGTGGCACAAGAAATGTGGATGCAGACTTAAACGGAACGCTATTGGATTTACTTTCGACAGCAAAAGAATTGTTCTTTCCCGGTGGAGAATCCAAAAAGGGATCCATAAATGACTTTGAAATTTTTCTGGCTGACCAAACGCACCAAAAGCTGGAATTGGGATTGACAGTAAAACATGTATTAGAGACCACACATTTAAAATCGGCAATATTTTACATGGTAACAAAGTTGAAATATGATGATGTCAGTGACTTGCCGATTATTAAGAAGGTGAAAACAGTACCTAAGTTAGCTGCTTCAGTCAAGGTAGATGATGTTGATGTCGATTTTGGTGATGCTGTTGCTGATGATGTCGATATATTAGAAACAGACCAGTTATCTGAACTACCAATACAACTAGAAGCAGCCCGTGCTCTGAAGCAGGCGCATTCATCTGCAACTGTTTTCAAAGAAAAAGGAGACAATATCCCTGAAGATCCTGTTGACTATTTCAACGAGTTTGTTTTTTGCGATAATCAAAATTTTAACCTATTAGAACAGGCATTGTAAGAATCTGATATTGTTCCTAACACCATGCCACCGAATATTGATCAGCCAACAAAAGACCAAGAAAACAACCAGCTCTTAGATCGTCCTTATAACCTATGCCTTCATAGAACAGTTATACAGTCCGAAATGATTAGTTACTTCAAGAATCCTGCAATTGTACATCAAAGACTCAATGTGTCATTCATAAATGAATTGGGTCACGATGCAGATGGAGTTTCCAGAGATGCATATTCGGGATTTTGGGATTCTTTCTATCAAAAAAACACTGATGGGGAGACATACAGAGTTCCTATTTTGGTAAATGAATACTCTCAGGAAGAATGGTTCGCCATTGGCAGAATTTTGCTCAAAGGATACAAAGATCACGGCTATTTCCCTATTACATTAGCACCCGCCTTCTCAATTTCTCTTATTCTCGGAGAGGAATTTTTAAATCCATCAATTTTAAAAGAATCTTTTCTTCTTTTTCTTTCAAACACAGAAAAAGATGTAATACAGCAGGCCAGTAATGGGGTGGAATATGATGTGGATGAGTTACTGTGTGTTTTAGATAGATTCCAGGCCCAAATAATACCAAAACCAGATCAGCTGAATCCCTTTATCCAACAAGTTGCTCATAGGATCATCGTTCAAGAGCCAAAATATGCTGTAGATTCAATGAAAACTGTTTGCTCAACAAAACTTCGACACGTTTTACCCGATGTTGCAAGTATTATGAAACTTTATGAAAACCTTAATGCTAGTATTCCTAAAGTTATAAAATTATTATCTGCCACACCTTGAATAAGGAAGAAAATATGGCACTTGACTTCCTGAAACGGTTTATCAGAGGTCGAAATTTGAACCAATTGAAGCGCCTCTTACGGCTTTTAACTGGCTCAGATATAATTTGTGTCGAGAGCATTGATATTAGCTTTGTTGTCCGCCATGGCAGCCAGCGCATTCCCACAATGCACGCATGCGGACCTAGTCTAGAGCTGCCATCAACATATGTTAGCTTTCCAGATTTTAGGAATGAATGGGAAAATATTATGGATAACAACGAAAGTATAAAGATGTTAATAGCATAAATCATGTGAAAACTTAAAAGAAAGAGGGAATTTCCTTAAATTAACTATTCATTTTGTTACATGTTTAGAAAGCTTTGTTTTGATAATTACAAGGGAATAAGGAATTTCCTGGAATTAAACTTTTATTTACCGCTCATTTTGTGAAGTATTTTAGTGATATGCTTTGTCTTACGTAGTTCTGCATGTAACATATATAGTAAAACTATGTTTTGATAACTTAAAAGGAATATGAAATTCCAACTTTAATATACTGTTAATTTTGTGAGTAATTTAAGGTATGTTTTATGTTCCGTAGTTTTGCATGTAGCATTTAAGTGGAAAATTATTTCAATAAATAAAAAGGCACAAGAAATTTTCATTTTATTTTACATTCCATTAATTTTTTAAGGTATTTTTGTATTCCGAGTTCATAGAAATTTTTTTTTCAATAAAATTGTTTTTTTGAACATCTTCATCTACCTACTTGTCTGTCTGGGTGAAACATACTAAATACCCACCTGTCTGTCTTGGTGAAAGATTCTAAATCTACCTACCTGTCTGTGTGAATGAAACATACTAAATCTACCTACCTACCTGTCTGTCTGGGTGAAACATACTTAATCTACTTGTCTAGGTGAACCGTGCGCTGTAGTTGTCTAGAACAACGATAAATTACCGGATGGAAGTTACCTGCTAGAATTGTACCTATCGATTCATATTTTAGCCATACCGTGCCACCGTACATATAACATCTTTACACTTCCGGAAAAAAAAACCTAAAACATTTGTATATCTACAAGATTCAGGTTTTAAGAAACTAACAAGCTAACAAGATTTCAAACTGCTTCTTACAAAATTGTCTCATAAAATTCTAACAGAAATTTCAAAGTTCATACACCAGATATTTTTCTATCGATTGAGGACTATTCTAAAGTGCTTCATCCAAGTATATATATTATACATACATAATATGTCAGTTCCCCTCTACCGTGATTTCAAATTGCTAACAACAAAATTGTCCATATAGAATCGCTACAGAAAAGTCAAAAATAATTCATTAGATATTACTCTATCAATTGATGACAATCCCAAAGTGCCTCATCCATAATTCTTAGTATGGTTTGATTTGAGATATAAGACCAAGGTGATTTAAATGGACCACCATACTCCAACTCTTTTTCATCATTCGATAGAGTGATATGTAATGTATGAATTTTGAAATACTTCGAATCTTGCACTTTGCGATTGTCCTTATTCGATAGTTTGATGATTTTGACGTTCCATCTTGTGTATGAATTTTGAGATTGCTATAAGAATTCTATGTGGACAATTTTGTCAGAGGCGATTGGGATTACAAACTACACTAACGTGATTTAAATCGAGCACCATTCTTTGAATCAAGGATTTGGGATAGTCATCAATCGATAGAAAAATTTCGGATGTATGCATTTTGAAATTTCTATGTTCTATGTGACAATTTTGTAAGAAGCAGTTTGAAATCTACCTAATATTTAAATCTTGCAACTACGAATTTTTTTTCGGTAGTGAAAAGGCGTTAATGTACGGTTGCATAGTATAGCGAAATGAGAATCGTGTAGGTACAAATCTGGTAGGTAACATCTATCCAATGGTAAATAAAGATTTTATGCGATCAGAAGTGACGCCCAAATCATTTTCGTTATAAATTGGGTGTTCTCGGCAGAGGATAATTATGCCACTTAGTGCGTTGGAAAGCCTAAAGTACAAGATATCCCAATAGCCCAAGAAAACTTATTTGAAAGAAACCTTTAAAGTTTTCATGGTTTTATAGACATTAGCAGATATATTGGAGTGCTCATCGAATTATGCCATTTTGTAAGGTATGGGAACTGAATGAAACAATTTAAATACAGATATTTTAATTACGTTTGCTCTAAACAAATTCTTCAATTGGCTTTGACTTAGTTTAATTATCCATCGCGTCAATTAGTTTATGACGTAAATCGAGATATAAGTTTAATGCAGTATACGCATCAGTTGGGTAATATAAACTGTCCGCGGACATGATATATTGACACATTTCAAAGATATCTTCATCACAAGCAATAGTTTTACGAAATTCTACTTCATTTCTGCAAACGTCGATCTCATGTAGTTCGATTCCTATACTGTAATCTTCGACATTATATAATTCAGGTATAGAAAACATAATACGAGGGCGACCAAATGGAACATGTTGATTTTTCGTCGGGCGAATGTAGTGGGAATCCCATACTTTAGCAACAGAATCTATCTCATCCTGAAATTTAAAAAAATGCTAAACTAGACCCGTGTTTTTGTGTCTGAAGTACTTCAAGTCGTCAAAAATTATGTATCACATTAAAAGCATATAGGGCAAAAAAAATGACAAAACTTATTGGTTTGATAGTATGGATATAGGGATTAGTAGTATATATTAGTTATTTTTTGAACTATCAATTTAAAGCAGCTATAAATAATTGTTATTTTTATTTGGCAAATTTGTCGTCATGAAATTAAGTAATTTATTGACTAATTGATCAAATGTTTTGCTATCTGAAATTTTAAACTGTATAGCCATATCATTATCTTAATTGGGTTCTTTGTCTCACTGAAAACAAATACCGACACCTACCTGAATAACTCCTAAAAAACAAAACAGAATTAAGTTCTTATCTATAGCTCCGCCATCAAAATTTCCATTAATTTTGATATTTTCAAAGAAAGCCATCCAAAATTCTGCAAATTGTCTTCTTAACACACCCCACCAACATTCGATTCTTTGATTATGAGTACTTTTTCCATATAAAAAAGAACGTTCTCCGGCAAAGTCATCATCCCCATTTCTTCGCAAATAACGCTGTATGACACAAACTTTACCATTTTCTGTTCCTCTATCGGCTCTCACAATCCTCGGGCACCCAATCTGGGCTACTTGTGAAAGAAAATATCCTCCAATAATTTTAGGGTCACTGCTCGTCGAATATGCATTGAGCCATATTATTCTGCGCGAAAACCCATCTATGCATCCATTAATGCATATTCCATAGGGTTTAAGTTTATCATATGAGTCAAACAAAATGCCAAATGTAGTTTGGTCCCTTTGAATTGTAAATACGTCGTTTTAATCGATGCTTTTGTCGCAGAACAACAGCTTCAGGATCAATCGTCTGTAATATTAGTCGAACCTCCTCTTTCCTGGCACGTAATCCATTTTCCTGAAGTTTCTGATACATCCATCTGTAACCATGTAAACCACCAGAACCGATATTTTCATTAATAATAAACTGTGCCACTGTTATAATATCATCCCAATTACGCCGTCTGTATAGGTTTTCACGATACAAAATTGTTTGCAATTGCCTGAGTGATAACATAATTCCATTTCTCTCTGGCAAAACTTTAACAATTTCTAATTGCTTCAGACCCATAAGAAAATACATCTTTATCAAATTTAGCCGATATTCCGACATCTTGCACCGAATATAATACAATGACGCATACGCAATATAGTTTAAATAGTCAAATTATTTCGTTTAAACGAATTAATTATTTCGTTTAAACGAATTAATTATTTCGTTTAAACGAATTAATATAAATCGTTTAAACGAAATAGTCAAATCATTTCGTTTAAACGAAATAATCCAAGTTTGAACTTGACCGGCGTCTTATCAATTCCAATGCTCACACCAAGTTTCATTGAAAATTGCACAATTAACTTTTGACACTATTTACTAAGTCAAGGGCAATAATTCAAAAACCGTTCATCAAATTTGTCATTCATTCAAACTTGACCCCCACCCTTATCAATTCCAATATTCACACCAAGTTTCATTAAAATCAATTGCAAATTGTAGCTTCTATTCTACCCACAATAAAATATTGACATGATTTTACTATATCAAGGGTAATAACTTGCAAAGCATTCAACGAACAATTGTCATATTCGAATTTAACTGGCGGCTTATAAATCCAATGCTCTCACCAGGTTTTATCAAAATCCATTGAAACTTTTTTAACTTATTACTCATTAACATTTCATCGAAAAATTGTCTAATTCGAACTTGACAATTGCCTTATCAATTCAAATGATCACACCAAGTTTCTTCAAAATCCATTGTCAAGGGCAATCGAAAAAGCGTCAAATTCGAACTTGACCGCTGTCTTATCAATTCCAATGCTCGCACCAAGTTTCATCTAAATCCATTGCAAATTATAACTTTTATTGTGTCTGCAACAAATATAAAGGCAGGGGCAATAACTCAAAAACAGTTCATTTGACAGGTTTTAAAGCCCCGCCCATCATCTAATTTGAATATTAGAATTAATGCTCTGCGACTAATGCTTTTACACTATTGCTATGTAGAAGAAGCTTTTACAATTTTACTTTGTTGCTATTACTAAACCATTTGTGAAAAGGCTACTTTTAAATCAATAGAGTTTTTAGGGTGTTTAACATTTGAATATCAACATAAGAATCTGCCATAAGAAGTTTGAAGTTTTAGTTATTATTGGTCAAAGGTTTTACGACATTGGTATTAGAAGTATTATGTTTATTCCTCATAGGTATTAGCTATTTCAGCAGATCATTATAGTTTTGAACAAAATTCCCTGCCATACAGGGACGTACCAAAAGATTGTCAATGTGATGTTAATATCATTTATTTACAAGCCTGTACTTACTTCTCCTTCCATCAGCATCCATACAACATTTTCTCATCACATAACCTCTTTTTATATTCTATGGTTTTACGTGGACGGATCAGGCACCTTAAAATGATATATATTTCTGAATGAGATATCAGAAGGAGTCAACTACTGTCCATTTAATTTCGGCAAAAATTCAAGTCTTTTATGCGAAAACGTTTTAACAACTTCTTCATTTGAGTCTTTTAGAGAATGAAGTTTACAAACAATTATGTGCAGAGTTGTTTATAATCAGATCTATAGCCATCTCGTCTTATGGACAATGAAGCTCACATCAAGGAATGGATTTTGTCAATAAACTGTTGAGGGACGAAGACCATCTGCGTAGAAATTTCATTCTGATGATCAGCTTACGAATCTTCATCACTAGAAAACAAATATAGCAATGGATATAACATATAGCACTGATGAAATCTCTTAACATAGAAAGTTAATAAGCTGAATTATATCATTCTTATATTTCAGATAGATATGCATAGAAAACAAGGACGTTACATTCTAATTGGTAAAAACAATACTTACACAGCCCATTCTAATTGTTCACCTTTAATGGAATTAATTACAGTATATCTTTTAGATCAGCTAAATTTTCTATAAACTCAGAACAAGTCATTTTCCTTCCAACAGTCTAAAATATTAGATATTGGTATATATTACATAATAACTAATTAAATCTTCATGCTTTTATTCAACACAAATACCCTGAACTGAATTAACCAAGAACTAGCATTAGATTTCTTATATTCACTACCCAATGCTTAGAAGTCAGGCAATCAATTTAATCATTACTTCCAAAAAGAGCAAATTTCATGAAACAATCTTCATCAAGGAGAAAACTTTCCAAAGTAGGATTGGAAGCGTAATAAGTAAAGATAACTGTAAATGATTATTTGTGCTTCACAATGTTTCCTTAACAGTTTCTACTTCTATTCATATAAAGAGTACCATTGGTCAAAAATAAATTTAAACTATTGAACTTGATTTTACTAAGTCAAGGGCAATAACCCAAAAAACGTTCATCGAAAAATCTACAATTTCGAACTTAACTGTGGTATTATCAATTCCAATGATCATACCTAATTTCATCAAAAATCATATAACTAAGTCAATGGCAATAACTCAAAAACCGTAATCGAAAAATCTTGAAATTGACCGCCGTCTTATCAATTCCATTAGAATCCATTGAAAATTGTAGCTTCTATTGTGTCTACAACGAGTATAGAGGCAGGGGCAATAACTAAAAAACCGTTCATCGAAAAATCGTCAAAATCGAACTTGACAGCCGTCTTACCAATTCAATGCTCAAACCCAGTTTCATTAAAATCCATATAATATTGTAGCTTCTATAGTGTCTACAACAAATGTTGAAGGAACGACGGACCGATGGACAGGTGCGACGACAATATACATTGGACGTATAAAAAAGGGCAAAAACTCATAGAAAATATTTTTTGATTGATCTGATTTTTAATAGGATTCATCCATCATTAGAATCCATTGGAAATTGTAGCTTCTATTGTGTCTACAACGAGTATAGAGGCAGGGGCAATAACTAAAAAACCGTTCATCGAAAAATCGTCAAAATCGAACTTGACAGCCGTCTTACCAATTCAATGCTCAAACCCAATTTCATTAAAATCCATATAATATTGTAGCTTCTATAGTGTCTACAACAAATGTTGACGGAACGACGGACCGATGGACAGGGGCGACGACAATATACATTGGACGTATAAAAAAGGGCAAAAACTCATAGAAAATATTTTTTGATTGATCGGATTTTTAATAGGATTCATCTATCATTAGAATCCATTGAAAATTGTAGCTTCTATTGTGTCTACAACGAGTATAGAGGCAGGGGCAATAACTAAAAAAACGTTCATCGAAAAATCGTCAAAATCGAACTTGACAGCCGTCTTACCAATGCAATGCTCAAACCCAGTTTCATTAAAATCCATATAATATTGTAGCTTCTATAGTGTCGACGGACCGATGGACAGGGGCGACGACAATATACATTGGACGTATAAAAAAAGGCAAAAACTCATAGAAAATATTTTTTGATTGATCTGATTTTTAATAGGATTCCTCCTTGGTTAATCACAAATTCTCACACCAAGTTTCGTCAAAATCCATCAAGAAACCAGCTCTCGTTGGTAAGTCGCGGAATCAGTCTGTAAAAAGGTGTCATGGATGGAACTGTCGGTAAAACGCGGAATCGATCGATTAAACCGATTAATTAACCTAAAAAGTCAAAACCTTGTGTTGGTTATGATCGGTCGATAAAAGACGGCAAGGTGGGACCGTCGGTAAAACCAATTAACCTAAGTAACCTAAGCCTTGTGTTGGTTATGATGTTATTACTGTCAACATTAACAGTATTTTTTTTTACTGAAACTACCGGAATCGGTCGGTATAAGTTGGTAATGACTGGAGTCTTCGGTAAAACCGATTGGTTAACCGATACCCTTGTTATCGGAAAGCTGTTCGTTTGAATTTGTCGGTAAAACGCGGAATCGGCCGATATAAGAAGGTCATAGATGGAGCCGTCGGTAAAACCGAATTGTTAACCGAAAGAGTGAAAACCTTGCGTCTGTTAAGATGTTATCGGTAAACAGTTCGTCTACATCATCTACTAAACTTGTCGGTAAAACGCGGAATCGGTCGACGGTCATGGATGGGGAATGGAGCCTTCGGTAAAACCGATTGGCTGACCGAAAGAGTGGAAACCTTGTGTCAGCTATGATGTTATCGGAAAACTGATCGTCTACATAAAAAGTGATTTTTTACTGTACTTGTCGGTAAAACGTAGAATAGGTCGAAAAGGCTATATAAAACATATGGTTTTCTGATGAAAATTGTTAATTTGGACCAGTGAAAAAGACTTCCAAAATCGCGTCAGATGTAATCTCCGGGTTTCCTATGTTATCGGAAAACTGATCGACTACATAAAAAGTGATTTTTACTGAACTTGTCGGTAAAACGCAGAATAGGTCGAAAAAGGACATAGAAAACATATGGTTTTCCGTTGAAAATTGTTATTTTGGACCAGTGGAAAAGACTTCCAAAATCGCGTCAGATGTATTCTCCGGGTTTCCTAGTTGTAAAATTTTCCGGGGAAGGACCCCCGAACCCCCCGCCACTGCAAGGGCCAAATACGAAGGCCTTTGGCCTCCAGGACTTGCCTTGCAAAAGTCACCGTTGAGTCCCCCCTCTCAGGCATATTTTAGATACACCCCTAATTAATATGGTTTTCAATGGTTTAGGATTTGCTATAACGATGGATTTCGTTCGTGTATAATGTATATACTTAATAGTGCGAGTAAGTTATTTTTTGCCCCCCGGAAGAACACGTCGGTTAAACTTAGACGTTAAACACCCCCCCCCCTCCCCAGTCAAAATGGTCACGCTACGCCCCTGGTCGCACGGACGGACAGAAATTAATGTGTGGGCGTATAAAAGTACAAAGGACATAACTGATGAGAATATATTCATTACCAATTTCCATAGTTCAAGGGAAGTAACTAATTAAAACTCATTTCTCCAAATTAAAGGGAGAAAACTGATCACAATAATTGTTATTAAACGTTATTTTAAGAAATATTGTTGAAATCTATGTGGAAGCATTTAGTGATTAAAAGTAGCACCATGTCTGGAACCATAACCGTCCTTAAATTGCTGATAGTTAATAGAAATAGAATTGGGAGCCAAATCAAATCCTCGTGTTTACAAAAATCAAGAATCATATTGTCTTGGTATTCTAGTTGGTTTCTAGTTTTATAATCATTGGAGCCTAAGTTTTATAGTCCTAGGGGGTCTTAGTTTTATAATTGGCTCTTGCTTTTAAAGCCTAGTGAAGCTTTGTTTTCTTAATTTATTTTTTAGGAGCCGTGGTGGCTCAGTGGGTAAGACGCTTGCCCGCTAACCTGAAGCTCCCAAGTTCAATCCCTGCAAAGCCGCAAAGGTCGAGATTAACCCTTCGGATTTTTCAGCCCAGTTTGCCTTTTCAGTGATGCAGGTTCGAAGAACTAACATGGAAAAAGCATCTAGTTGTTCGGAATGGACAATAAACCGAGGCCCCGTGTGCTGCAGGTTGTGCACGTTAAAGATCCCTCGACAGTTGGAAATAAAAAAGAGCAGGCTAATGCAAAATTTCCCTCATGTTTGGGATTCTATAGCACGGCGGTTAGAGCGTTGGTTCTAATCTCGACCGGACCTTGAATAAGTCATCTTCACTCACAATTCAAGCCCACCCAGCTGTAAATGGGTACGGATAATCCGGGAAAGATCAATGCCAAGAGGTTGAGCCAAGGACCAGCTGGTAAAAAGTATCCCTGTCACGGCGGAACCGTAAAAAAAGGTATAGTTGTTTCTTTCTTTTTCTTTTCTATTTTTTATAGCACAACGCATGGCGTTTCCCGTCTTCATTAGCCCATATGGTGCAGAAAAGTAAGACGTAAAACTCCATTCATTTCATTGTTTTATAATTTTTTTTTAGTTTAATAGACACACGTAGGCCTATTTAGATCTTTATATAGGTTTACAATGCTTACAAACCTAGTCTGGGAAATTTGTTGATTAACAAAATAAGAGATGAGTTTTACTTGTACTATATGACAATAGTTGACTTTCGAAAATTAAAGTCATTAATATGTCTCCTGTCTAAAATATGTCAACTTTTATGACTTGAAACAATTGTAGTTGACATTTTTTTCTATGGTATATGGTTTCAATATGTTCATTACGTCAACTGTAAGCCTACTGAAACCATATTTATGTTATTATAATTGACTGTATAGAAACTTTTATTCATGTAAATTGTAATCATACGACGTTAAAGGACAGAGTTATAAAGATATTAGGGATGTTAATGTAGCAGAAATGACGTATTAATGACTGTAAGTTGATTACTTTTCGAACTTTTCAAACGAAACATATTGTACAGCCATCAATATCTAACATATAAATTTACATGGTATAATTTGGGAACACTTATGGAAAGCTCGACAAGAAAACGTCTCCACATTACGGTTTAAACAACCATTACCTGTATTTTTTATTACAAAGTGTCAGTTGTTACACACATGACATTAAACTTCATTTAACACCAGTCATAATAAAATAATTACTCATACTTTAATAATTTTCATGAAAAGTCTGGTCAGCGCGTGCATTTTGGTGAAACCTTCGAAAACGATAAAATGATAAAATTTTGACTGAAAGCTGTATAATTCATCGAAATAGTAAAGTAGTAGAGTATTCATATTTCACAAGTTACATTTTCAAGCCTTTCGTGCCATGAAATGTTCAAGTTCGCATATTTATTTTTAGCAAAAACGTTTATTTGTTGTATTGTTTGCCATAGAACGGCTAGATAACCGTTGTTTAAAACGAAGTAATCACTTTATCAATATTATCAAATCATGTCATTAATATAACAATTTACCTCAGAGTAAAATTCAATTAATATATTATATAGTCTATTCACAGATACATTAACAATCCCTATGGTGCTTCAACAAAATACTATAAAATGTTGATTTTGTTTAACGTTCAATATACTGTAGTGTTTTGTGACAACAACTGGATTAATGTGGGTTTCAATTTTCCTCAGAGATTATACATTATCATTGATGATGTCGGACATTGAGGTAACATTTTCATCGAACTCTTCCATTTTTAGAAGTTTATAAAGTTTTTCTCAACATTCTAGAAACGCTCAGATAGATTCCGTTTCAAAGTTTCACAGCGAATTCATGTAGCCTTTCCTGGTGAAAACCCAACCTGTACCTTTCAATTCAAGTATAACAACCATGCTTATTATTCTGCTTAAACTTAAATACATCTGTACCATACTTTAAATCATTGTCCCTTATACCCTTTACGCTTCGGTTGTATATCTTCGCTAATTTGTCACAGAATGTATTAAATTTTACCTACGCTTAAAATGACTGGTCGATAGGAATCCACTGAAATTTATCGTTTGATATGTGATAACATTAACCTGATATCAGAATTCCACTTGATTTATCCTGAATTGTTCCTGAAAGTATGAATATAATGAATGAATGATGTTGTTTGTTGATCATGTTATGCTGTATTAATTTACTATATTGTCTGTAAAAACACATTATCTCTTGATAATACCAGATATATTTACTTTATATCAGGTGACCACTTTTCAAGCGGAAATAATTCCTTTCTAGTTGATTCTCGTTATTAATGACCTTCGCTTAGTTATTAAGAGCATTTAAAGTACAATTTTCCACCTCTCCATTACCCATAGAGGCAATTCTCTCTCATTTTAGAATGAATATGGTTATATGGTACAATTACAGATTTTTATAGTAATAAAAATAAAAGCTATATAGGAGAAAGATAAACATTGGTAAACATAAAAAGCCATAATTTAACATGTTTTTGTAGGCCCATATTTCTACCTTATGTGATATTTTACGTAGACATAGCTTCCTGTAAAACATTATCGCCATATTATGAAAATTTAAAGCCATAGATAATGTGTGATTTTAAATTTTTTCAAATTAAAACAATATGCTTCTGCGCCACCTGCATTGTGTATGTTAACCTTTAATCAGACTATCTGCAACATATTAAAAGCGTTTAAAGGGTGACTTTGGTCGATCTCGAAGCAGACAACTGGGCTTAAATAATTCTTAGGTTTAAGACGACTGCTGTAAATAGCAGCATTGGGGATAATCTGATCGTTGAACTTCGTCGAAATGAGTACACGGACTTATGGTAATGGTAATTGACAATACATTGTATTCTATTTCCATCACATCTTCATCTGTTCAGATGTGAATGCGATAAATTCGATGATACATGTGAGTCAACAAAAATCAAATTTAACCAAAATCATACTGAAATACGTTGTGAAGAGATATAAAGTTAAGGTGGCCTGACGAAGAGAAATATGGTTCATTAGCTAGAGGTTTGAGTCTAATTCAATGCTCTTTTTCTCGACTGTTCATGTTGAAGTTGATTCTGCCTCAAACTCAATATTAAATCGGTAACACAACATAAGACGATGGCTCTGAGAAAAGGAGTTAATTTGTGCCTGTGCTAAACAGTCTGATCTGCGAATTTCTTTTGTCTATAATATCAATCTTTGTTTTTCTGACGTTAAAACAATGTGTTATATGAATGAACTCAAATATATTGTGTTAATAATGTAATTGCTTAGGTGTGGAAATTAGAATAGGACAGGGAAGGGTGTATTGACTTACGAGAGAAAACTGATTCTCCGAATAAAGAGTTTCCCAGGAGATCATCTGATATTACATTTGTACTCACGATCCATTTATATTTCATTAAAATAATATACTTAAAAGCCAGTGTCCATTTTATACTTTGGTGTATTTTCCGACGACGCCAATTCAATCAACGGAAAACAGTTCTATAATTTGTTTGATTTTTTAGTGCATGACTTTAGTCAGATACATTTGTCGAAATAACCCGTATTAAAGTTTTCTAGTACATAGTTTATCGCTAGGTTAGATACAATGGCCGCTCCACTCTTGTATTGTTATTTTTTTGCTCTGACTAGTTTGTTGATCGGTATATCTGTATGATTAACGTAAATTATGATATCTGCCAGCTTCTTCTACATTTGTATCGTGTTTTTAATGGATAATTTTTAATAGAAATCGATGGTTTATAACAGTTATCTGTCATTTAACAGATATTGATTACAATGCACAAAATATAATATGCATAGGACAATTTGTAATTTAATGCGTATTATCTGCAACTATTCTATAATGAGTTTAAACACTAAAACTATGATCTAATTAGTTTCTTATTTTTGCCACCGATTAGTATTTACGATTACCTTTTCATTATTCATTTTAAGCCTAAACGGCTGTTGTCCCGATATCAAAACCGATTTATTCTGCTCCAATTAACCCGTTAATTTTAACAATGTGTTTATTATTGTTGATTTGGTTGGATGATTAAGATTTTCCTATTAGTAACTTATTACACTAACACAGTTGTGACCACGTTTATCCATGAAGTAATATGTACTGTTAACACATGCATTTTAAACTGTGGCTAATATCAATTCGACTCTTCAACATTCAAAGGGGATATCTAACTTCTTTTAAGGGTAAGAGTATTTTGTATATATATGAAATGGCATTTTATATGTCCGATTAAACTGCCTATGATTTAACGTTTGGAAAGCATATAATGTATATTGTGTGCTACGCGATACTACTTGACTTATTTGTATTTTAGACCTTTACTATATTATTATCAAACTTGAGTTTGCATCAAGGGGTGGACGTTGCGTTTTTCTTTTCATAATGATCCCAACAGTTTTTACCAATTCTTTACGTAATTTTGCTCAATTTCCATTAAATTTAAAAAAATGACACAGTTAATTTTCATTATATACGCCCAAACAGAAATGGAAGTGTATATAGACGTAATCACCCAATGATCAACCCAACCCTAATGAAAATCAGAAAAAATCGAAAAATATTCGATAGGTCGGGGTCCTTGTTCTTAAATTCATGACACTGAATAAAATTCAGTTCTCTGTGGATTAAAATGAATCTTGCTTTGTAACTGTGCAAAGACAATTCCTTTAAAAAATGGTATCGAGTAACTACAATAGCAAATGAATCATTTGACACTAATTCATGTTACGCATTATGCTGGCCACCGCTATTTCAATTTTAACCTTTCAAATTTAATATCGATATTCATTTGGGCGTATAAAACTTGGTTTGTGAACGGGATAGAGATTATAGTGTATATATTTTGACGAGTATTAATCTCATGACATAAATGAAGTTATTGCCCTTGACGTAATTAGAATACGTCAAAAACGATGGTTATAGCTATTGTCAGAATAATTGTCTCGTTTATGAGATGCAATTTTGTTAAAATGTTTATGATCATTCAAGGATGAGAGAAAAGAACGAAATGACTAATTCTCACCATACTGGTAATGGTACGTATATGAAACGTAAACATGTGTTTGCTAAGCATAATCTTGTTTTATCTTTTTTGCTTTTCTTATTACCAATAGGGTCATTATTTGGTTTCGGGGAAGGGAAGAATTGATTTTCCCAGATGTACAGGCCTATTTTGAAAAAAATACTTTATTGAGAAATTTGGATAAAGGGTCCGGATATGCTGAATATTTTTCTTCTGTTCCGATTTGAAATTACAAGAAATAATAACTCGCTCAATGAGCGGGAAGTATAGTACATGTTATGTACAGACTGCTTTTAGGTTTCTATGAACACGATTGCCATTTAAGTTATGATTTTTGGAATATGCCACGATCATTTTCTGCTTATATACTCTCTTGAAGACTTTTATAATGGTCATGAACTATCTTTCTTGCTTTTATACTGGTATTATTGAACGGGACGGGTTCTAAGCCTGCATTATGGTGAATATTAAGTCTTGCTGTAGTTATGTCTCTATCCAGTCTTCTGGGCTTCTCTAGATTGACGGAATTTCATCTTCCGGCACGTCGATTTCTATGCGCTCAATTGAATTAGGGTGAGATACTCAAGTGGATGGCCGTCAAGATTGAAATGATTGGAAACAGGCTTGTCCTTCTTTGATATCTGATCACTGAGCATTAAAACGAGTGCGTAAATTGTTCTTTGTTTCTCCGATATTAGTTATACTTGGATCGGGTATCTTTTATTCGTACTAAATAAAAGTTAGTTACTTAAAAAATAATGAATTTCTGATATGAAGGGACATGATTTTCATCTGACATACATGGAGCACTCCTTAATCCTGGAGGTAAATCGACATGAAGTCTATTTTTCTTTAAAATACACCTTAATATGTAGTTTATTAATCTCTGCTATGGAATCTCCTTTGAAGACAGTGGTATCAAGAAAGTCTATGCTTTTGTGACTGACGTTAGCTGTTAGTTTGATGGACAAATGGTGGTTGTTGAGGATTTCAAAGAATCACAAAACTGTTACATTATTACAGTGCTAGAAGCTTTAATACCAGGCACTGTGTTCATGGCATAAATCACTATCAGGTAGCAAGACAGTGTAAAGTAAAAATAAATTTAACGAATGAAAATTCAATCACTTAAAAATATAAAGCTATTTAATGATCCAAGCAGATCGCTTTAAAAACATTGGAGCACTTGAATCAGCACTTGTATTCCCTAGATGACACGATATTTGTTACGCAAGTCTATATTATCGAAATATTTTATTACCAGGGGGGGGGGGGAATATTCTACCAGTAACATGCAAGAAGGTTTTCTAAATGATAGTATGTTAACATTTGGAACATCTTAGATTAATTGTTGTTAACTGTTACCAGGCCTAAGAGGATATTAACCTATTTTGAATCACAAATGGACATTAAATTACAAACTTTCAGCTTTGATCAATGAATTACTTCATTACCAGACACAGTCGAGCATGATTGCGCTTATGAATGAGCTCAACACAATAAATGATAAATTGCCACGTAGGTCAAAGCTTGTGTCACGGCACGAGACCAAAAACCTTTTATACGCCCACATGGAAATATGGACGTATATTGTCGTCGCCCCTGTCTGTCCGTCCGTCCGTCGGTCCGTCCACATTTGTTGTATCCGCAATACAGGCTACAGTTTTTATCCGATTTTAATTTAAATTGGTATACATGTATATATTGATGATATCTCGGTCATGTTCGGAAATGGAAATTATCGCATGAACGGTTTTTGAGTTATTGCACTTGACTTCGTAAAAACGCGTCAAATTTAGGTTGTATCCACAATAGAGGCTACAGTTTTTATCCGATCTTAATGAAACTTGGTATACATGTATATAGTGACGATATCTCGGTCAAGTTCGAAAATGGAAATTATCGCATGAATTGTTTTTGAGTTATTGCCCTTGACTTAGTAAAAACGCGTTAAATTTGGGTTGTATCCACAATAGAGGCTACAGTTCTTATACGATCTTAATGAAACTTGGTATACATGTATATATTGATCAGATCTCAGTTAAGTTCGAAAATGGAAATTATCGCATGAACAGTTTTTGAGTTATTGCCCTTGACCTAGTAAAAACGCGTCAAATTTGGGTTGTATCCACAATAGAGGCTACAGTTCTTATACGATCTTAATGAAACTTGGTATACATGTATATATTGATCAGATCTCAGTTAAGTTCGAAAATGGAAATTATCGTATAAACGGATTTTGATTTATTGCCCTTGACTTAGTAAAAACGCGTCAAATTTGGGTTGTATCCACAATAGAGGCTACAGTTTTTATCCGATCTTAATGAAACTTGGTATACATGTATATATTGATGATATCTCGATCAAGTTCGAAAGTGGAAATTATGGCATAAACGGTTTTTAAGTTATTGCCCCCGACTTAGTAAAAACGGTCAAATTTGGGTTGTATCCACAATAGAGGCTACAGTTTCTATCCGATCTTAATGAAACTTGATATACATGTATATATTAAGGATATCTTGGTCAAGTTCGAAAGTGGAAATTATGGCATAAACGGTTTTTGAGTTATTGCCCTTGACTTAGTAAAACGTGTTAAATTTGGGTTGTATCCACAAAAGAGGCTACAGATTTTATCCGATCTTAATGAAACTTGGTATACATGTGTATATATATCAGATCTAAGTCAAGTTCGAAAATGGAAATTATCGAATGAACTGATTTTGAGTTATTGCCCTTGACTTAGTTAAAAGGCGTCACATCTAGGTTGTATCCATGATAGAGGCTAAAGTTTTTATCCAATCTTAATGAAACTTGGTATGCATGTATGGAAATTATCGAATGAACGGATTTTGAGTTATTGCCCTTGACTTAGTAAAAGCAATATGTATATGATGTATACTACCGTTGTCCATCTGTTGGTCTGCCCTTGACCGTCTGTCCTTGACAAAGTAAAAACAATATGAATGTATATCAAGTCCGTCCCTCTGTCCGTCCGTCCGTCCGTCGATCCGTCCGTCCGTCCGTCCGTCCGTCCGTGTCTACGCGATACAAGCCAGAGTTTTTATCCGATTTGAATGAAACTTGGCATGTGTATTCATCTTGATAATATCTCGGACAGGTTCGAAAATGGCACGATTCCAGATGTCGGTTTATGAGTAATGACCTTTGATTAAATGAAAAAATGTTAAAATTTACTTGTGTACGCAATAGAAGCTGTAGTTATCATCCGATTTGAATGAAACTTGGTATGTGTATTCATCTTGATAATATCTCGGACAAGTTCGAAAATGGCAAGATTCCAGATGTCGGTTTATGAGTTATGGCCCTTGATTAAATGAAAAAACGTAATATTTACTTGTGTACACAATAGAAGCTATAGTTTGCATCCGATTTTAATGAAACTTGGTATGTGTATTCATCTTGATAATATCTCATACAAGTTCGAAAATGGCACGATTCCAGATGTCGGTTTATAAGTTATGCCCCTTGATTAAAAGAAAAAAGCGTTAAAATGTACTTGTGTATGCAATAGAAGCTATAGTTTTCCTCCGATATGAATGAAACTTGGTATGTGTATTCATCTTGATAATATCTCGCCAGATGTCTGTTTATGAGTTATTGCCCTTGATTTAATGATAAAATGTTAAAATTTACTTGTGTACGCAATCGAAGCTGTAGTTTTTATCCGATTTGAATGAAACTTGGTATGTGTATTCATCTTAATAATATCTCGGACAAGTTCAAAATGGTGCATTTCCAGATGTCGGTTTATGAGTTATGGCCCTTGAGTGAAAAAACGTTAAAATGTACTTGTGTATGCAATAGAAGCTATAGTGTTCATCCGATTTGAATGAAACTTGGTATGTGTATTCATCTCGATAAAATCTCGCGAGATGTCTGTTTATGAGTTATTGCCCTTGATTTAATGAGAAAATGTTAAAATTTACTTGTATACGCAATAGAAGCTGTAGTTTTTATCCGATTTGAACGAAATCTCGGACAAGTTCAAAAATGGTGCGATTCCAGATGTCGGTTTATGTGTTATTGCCCTTGATTAAATGAAAAAACACGGAATATTCTGTTTGCTGAAGTGGGCGTATGTTACCTTGCCTGGCAAGCTATCTTTTAAAAATTGCGATCATATGTTGACTTCATACGTATGGGATAAAATTAAACTGACTTTAAGTAATGAAAGTGTCGACGTTTGGCACACTCCCTGAATTTTCACGAAATTTTGCCACGAAGACCTGAACAATGGGTCTCAATTGACATTTTTCTAGTTTGTTCCTGGTAAGATATTGAAAATTGCACTAACATTGCCATTTCTCGTCCTTGTAAATAAAATGAATGAAGACAGCGAAACCCATAACCTAACTTTATGGCTTTATTTTGTTATTCTGAAGAAGTGAAAGAAGGATTTGAATGACGTCAATGTTTAGAGAATTTAAATATATCATTGAGAAAGTAGACTAATAAGATAATTTAAAATTCGGTTCTCAAGTTCGATCATCTTATACTAGTTTTAATTTCTTTTGATGTTTTATTGTAGTCCGATTTAAACAGCAACATGTTGACTGGAGATTAAAAGATAATTTTACCTCTTTGCATTACGTTTCGAAAAAATTATCCAATCATGAGCAAATTGTACTGAAAGAAAATGGAGTAGCTTATAGCTTGCACTTTTTGAAAAGGCATAGTCAAAGTTCGTGACCATTTCATGAAGTCCACAAGAATGGTTTTAGAGATGTGATATCTAATTGTATTGCTCACAGTTTGATTGGATGAACTTACTTTGTTTTGGTAAGGAAAATATGCGTGTGAGAAGTAAAATTTCACCATATCCATTTGTTGTAGAAAGGTTTTCTGGAGAATGATTGATCATTTTTTTAAATCTAATTAGACTTTTGGGTTTCTGGTGTGATAATTCAATATGACCGTAGAAGTGGTATGATTAAAATTTAGCTTGAAGTCGATACTTTTTAAATTTCTTTGCTATTGACGTTTTGAAAAACGAGCAAGTCAATATTGACAGTTGTATATGTCACAGTAGAGATTCTAATCCAGTAGAATTTGCAATCCTCCTAGTAGAGATGCCAATTGTGATCTGTACTAGTTTTACGGTTAAGTTAAGTAGGGATAGCATAGACTATTCAAAGAACTGATTGTTTTTGTCCGGTTATAACCTTCTACTTTACCTTCTCTATCAAATAATTCTAATTTGACTCGTTGACATCTTTATAACTTATTCACCTTGCTCTCTATTTACATGAACTATAAGTATTTAACAATACCTACTATACATTGACCCGTCTGTTTCATTTATTGGGTAATCACTGTGGATTGTCGACGAATGTTATCATATTTTTCTGATAATGAAAGCTTAACAGTGACCATATTTAAGATTATGAAAACAGAAAATGTAAGTTATATTATCATTATCTTGTTTATTGTGTTAATTTGAATCGGACTTTCTCAAAACAGAAAGTTTATTACATGATCCACTGACAATATTTTGGTTTTTCAGAGAGATATTATTATGAGATATTATCAATCTTAAACTACATCTTAAACTACTTCAAGCGGAATTTTCGAATGCTTGATTTGGGCCTTGAATATGAAAATGGCATAATTCCTTCAAATATACTTCAAACAAGAAGTGTACATTTTATTTTATTTCGTTTACAAGCTTAATATGTAAACAAAGTCAGACTGGATGATAAGGGCAACTCTCAAATTTTCGCAAACTTTCATTTAAAACGGAGAATTTTAAATAAACGACTACAAACAAATATTTATTTAATAAATTTTTAATATCAATTAAAACAAACTAGTGTACGTTGTATCATAAAGATGACCAGTGAAATGTTTCAAAAGAAATATAAGAGTATATCTTCTACTATCGCAATACTCTAAAGTATATTAAAAGTACCGTACTTAAAAGACCTCTGTAAAATGGTGTACTTCGGTACATGTTTTTTTAAACACGCATCATTTAGGCACATGTCATTTAAGTACAGCGTTTTAGGCACACTTTAAATAAGGCACATACTCAATTAGGCACACTCTTTTAAGCACACTAAAATTCGACACACTCTCATTTAGGCACACATTCAATTAGGCACACCTTCAATTTGGCACACAATTATTTAGGCATACCATTTATTTAGACACCCTTAAAATAAGGTCAACATTCATTTCCGCACTCTTTCAATTAGGTAGGCTACACATTCACACATGACCAGACCAAGGTGACTACTAGGGGGTGGGAAAAACCATGTGTAGCGAACGTTTAATATTAGGTATACACTTAAAGGTATACTGCGTCTTACAATAACAGGAACATGCAAATGAAATTAAATTAATGGAGTTTTACCTGCTGCTCTTCTGCATCTTATGGGCTAATAAAGACGGACGACGTCATGCAGTGTTCAATGTGGGAAATTTTGCCAGGTCAGCGGCATTAGCCTATCCTTTTTGCTATCTAGCTGTTGAGGGGGTCTTTAACGTGCACAGCCTGTGGCACACGGAGCCTCAGGTTATTGTCCCTTTCGTACAACTAGACGCTTTTTCCATGTCAGTCCCTCCAACCTACATCCCCTCGTCAGTGATGCAGGTCATAGGGATTGACATGGAAAAGCGTCCAGTCGTTCGGATGGGACAATAAACCGAGGCCCCGTATGCTACAGGCTGTGAACGTTAAGGATCCCTCGACAGTTGGAAATCGTGCATGGCGTTGCCCGTCTTCATTAGCCCATGAGGTACAGAAAAGTAGGACGTAAAACTCCAATTCATTTTTTAAGTATTCTTGTATGTATGGTCGTATCAATATAAACCAGGGTAGTCACCTCTATAAAGTCAAGATCCGGTTGTAAAGGTGATATCCAGGATCCGGTTGGAACTGGGAAGTGATAGTAATCATATTATTTCTATTTCTAACCTGGCGATTAGAAATATAAATCAGTAATTATGTATTGATCTGGTTCAAATGTACACAATTATGTGGTGTCAAGTCAGTCTATATTGGCACTGAAATTTGTTTCAAATAATTGTTTTGACAGTCCTGTTGGCCAAGTTGTAATGGAATATTATTAGATTGGCTGTTTATAGTCAGTAACAATGTAAAAGCGATAGTTTGGATATTTTTTCAAGATGATTTGATTATTTTTCAATTAATCTTTGATTTAATGTGTAAAGTTCAAATGAATCTTATTAAATTTAGTTACTGTTCATACTTATGATTTGAAATGGAAAATTACGAAAAGAAATGACTTTGTATATGGACATCAGAATGCAACACGATGTTTTATCTTACTTAATTTATTATCATTATTTGTTCACACTTGTATGAATTTCTATGTAAATGTATATTAAGTCCATCATTTTAACTTTTGTGTTGAACTTCTAAGGATATATCCTACCTGTATTACCTGGTAGGTTACCTTTGCTTTAAACGGGACAACAAAAACTGCCAACAACTTGACAAAAATAAGTAACTATCTTGTTTACTTTGAATTTTAGACCAAGAAAAACAAACATAACGGAGTAGACTATTCAATGCTCAACTGTTTTTTTTTGCGTGATCTTAATGACTGATGTATTTAACGGTAACGAGCATATCCTGTCCTGTCTTCGTTAAATATTAGAATTAGAATAGAGAGTTATTTTTGAAAATATCTGATCAATGTTCCACGAAGCAGTCCTCTTGGTCCCCATAAACCAGCATAAACTACAGACGCATGAACTTTACCCCGCTTGTATTTGATCTATTGAAGACTATTGACTACATCACAGTGGGCACCAACCTGAACCATGTGATTTTTCTTTAAATATCTGAACAATTGAAAGAAAATTCTTCGAACTTCGGTCCAAAATCAGCGTCACCAGAGAGTGAGCTATGACGGAAATTTTGCTGTGATATTAAGCTAATTTTTTCTTATTTAAAACAGTAGATCTTTGTGTAATAAACATAATTAATTTTATAATTAGCAGATCCATCTTATAAAACTGTAATAACTACAATGTACTAGGATAAAGGGCGTTGTTTTTATGAAACAGAATTCTAAGTTCGCTTTTTAGTGTTTTCATAATACTGTTTTATAATACATATTATATCATGTGAACCTATTTACATCATAAAGCACTTAAATTATCTTCCCTTTTTATGTATCTTATTGATCAAAATACCTCTATGTTTTATTAATTACTATATTGTATTAACTACTTATTTCTGTCCCTCAGTAATTTAACAGTTTTTATAATAGATATTGGATAGACTGAGTAGATTTGTCCTGGTATATCTGGCCAGCTCTTGTCAGGATCTGGCAAACGTTCTTTAGCAAACTCTTATTATATACGCATCGATATTAAAAATCTTTAAATTTCACTAATTGATGACAATGTAACTGCTGATACACATGAGCTGTGAACCATGAAGCTCTATTTAGAAAATCAGAACTTCATTGATATCCTAAACTAAAGCCCGTTAGTATGTAACAAACTAACCTTTAGTCCATTTTGGTGAGTTATTATTTTATAGAATATCAGATCAGCACAACGTTAAAAAACAAGTAGTTCCGAAACGTGTATTAACGTTTATTCATGATTTATTTATTTCATCCTAGGGCTCTACATTTGCGATGATTTAACCCATTTTGCCCGAAAACTAGTTAGTTTTTAAAGGTTGTTACATCTAAAATCGGACAGTTCTATTTTTAGCCTATATATACCAGTCACTCTTACGGGAACCTTCAATTGTTTCCTTCCAAATTATTTAATGAGGGTTTATAAATCTTTCCGTTGACATAATTGACTAATTGTCTAGCTTTCAAATATAATTGAAAAAAGTATGCCACATACTTCTATATTCCCTGACAAGGCAAGATCCCATTATTAATAATTATCATTTACAGTTCAGGCATTTCCGGATATAAGACATAATCAATTTCCATTCTATAGACAAATTCGTTTGGCTTTATGTAGTAAGCGTTGCGGATCATAATGTAGCCTATATCTTCTACAACATGGTAATTGAAGTAAAATTACGACCCTTCACCAATTTCGTCAGTTTCAAAGAGATCAACATGTAGATAAGTTTTCTTAATTTTGGAAACTCTTGATTTCATAAAACACCTTTGTGTAGTTTACTTGCAAAACTATTGCATCTTTTGTGATGACACTATAGCCGAAAATATATACATGTATCTGGATATTGAATTTAGAACTTTCACATCATCCATTACGTTGTCATTTCCAGAAAAAAATGACCAACATGCTCTATTTACAAGAACTCTATATCCTAATCATTTATTTGAAGGGAACAGATGGCATATCAACATGTTATTGATAAGAAGGCGGCTAAATAATAACTTAAAACCTACTTCAGCTGTTACAATTGCTACTTCAAATCTTACAGCTTACCGAATCTGATACATTTATCAAATAAACAAATATTGATCCATTTTTATTCCACAACGATGGAGTCCGCTAACTTCCAACAAGATCCAGAAAACTAATTGTAAATACCTAACAGCTGGCGTGTAACAGGTTAAAGCCCATTGTTCTGACTGGATTGAAAATGAGGATTCCCTTTTTCTTGGCACACCCCTGCAAAAAATTTCCAGCCTTTCTTCTGCTTTATCCTCTGATCTAACTGAATCTAATCGTTACAAAGGCTGAATGCAATTCATCAGAGAATAGAAAGACTGAAACTGACACTCTCCTTTCCATTATGAAATATTTGCTCGCGTATGACTGATATTTCATCATGTGAAAAATTCATTAGCTGCTACCCATGTTTCGTAATTTTTTTTTATCGTATTTCAGGTTTTATTTTGATGTTCGGATAGTTAGTACTTGGTTTATTATCATTGATTAAATTGTCAACGAATTTCATTTTAAAAATAATTCAACCTTTTTTTCTGCTAATTAGATAGTTTTCGAGTTGCATTTTGACAAAAACGAAGTAAGTTTCGACTGTAATTTGAGGATATGACAAAATTACATTATTGTCACAAGGATAATAAAGAAAATGAACGGAAATGGGTCTTGAAGTTGGTTTTTTAAAATGTAGGCCTAATTAGAGTTATTCCTACTTCCTTATTTCAAGTATAACAATATTATATGTTTATAGCTAAGTCGATATTAATTGGAACTGAGAGAGGTGTATTTAGAGTTCATTCTGAGATAAGAAATGTATGGAATATCTCAACATAAGAAGTTTTACATTCTGGATGAATTAATAATGTGCAGCCAAGATAGTGTGATGATCTAGGATAGCTTAGAGTAAACGTGAAGGCTTACAAATTTATGGTTATTCTTGTATTGAAGATTTTGTTCTTTTATTTGTATTATAATATATTTGCTTATTGAGTTGAACGTTAGTTTGTAGAGGTCTACACATACAGACGATTATAATGTTAAATGCCAAGTCTTTTTAAGCCAGATATCTAAAGGAAAAGGAAACTAACATGGATAATATTAACACCATGGTAAGGTTTTATAGTTTCTCTTCTTTAATTTCTGCAATTTATATAATACGAAATCTATAATTTATATAGTAATGTTGTCTTTCATAATCAATATAATATAATGTTCAATATTTTCTGATGATGCAACATAAATTGAGTAGTTTGACTAGAAATCGTTGAAATAATGTTTTAAAAAAGAAAAAAAGGCGTATTATATTCGATCATGATCGAAATTGTAAAGACATTTTTCTTTTTCGTATCTGTTATATACTAGGAATAGTAAAGGGTTAAATATTGAACCCTTTTGAAATTTCAGAATTACTTTTAGCAATAGTCGATTTTAAATATGGCATTCAACCTACAAAGTTCAATGGCATATCAAGCTGGAAAAAGAAGTAATGTACATTCCCAATTGATACCTAAAGGTTCCGAAACATATATATTTTACCAGTTCAAGTTTTTTCATTATATTCATTATTGTGTAAATTTATATGTGGTAAAAGCTTTTAAAAAAGTGTTGTTCACGCGACCTGTTGTGTGGGTTAGCATATATACTATATTGTTTATAACTGTTGCATATTTTATGTGGCTCTATGTTTATGTTCAAATATAATAATCACTCGAAAGTGTTTGTTGGACTTGATTGTTTTATAGACAAAATAGTGAAGCGGTCTTGCATCAAACCCCGAGGACTGATTACGTCATTCCTTTTCATTTACTTCCAGGTACTAGTTGACTTCTAGATTTATCTCTTCAGAAGATAAAACTTCCTTACATTTTTACCTACTAACCTTCGGGTTATCCCCTACATCCGGCAAGCCTTGGTAACACTGATTATGATTGTATATACCGATGATTGCATGTTGGTAAATAATATGAGATGATTCTTAATGCATACACAAACATAAATATGTGGACAATAACCGTTAACTTCCTCACAAAGGAAGGCAAGTTAAAATTCTCTGTTAAAAAAAATCTGCATCCATTTAACAATTTTACAAAGTACAATCAAAATGATGATGCAGTATTTGTTGCTAATTAAAGAATTACAAAAAAGTTGTAGGTTGTGATTGATCAGGACTCGACTTTGAACTACAGATATTACAGTTAATTTTATTTTACAATACCCGGTGCCATATTCAAATTATTTAAAGCACCCTATTTAAAGCATCTGTTAAAATAAGTTTGAAAATAGGCAGATGTTTCAACGATGTAAATATTTGAACTTTATTTGATCATTGTGCATCAAAGTGAAGAGTAGTTATCATATTATACTAGGCTATTTTGTTATGTATGGACCATCAGTCTTCTCGCTGCATAGTAACATTTGATATATGAGATATTAGATTACATTGAAGTGTTGTGCGACAGGTAGATTGTATTGAAGTGTAGGTATATTATACTGAAGTTTTGTATGATAGATGAATTATATTATTGAAAATGTTGTATGATAGGTTATATAGAAGTATTGTATAACTGAAGTGTTGTAGGGTAGGTATATTATATTGAAGTATTGTATGATAGGAAGATTATATTGAAGTGTTGTATGATAGATAAATTATATTGAAATGTTGTGTTATATTGAAGTATTGTATAACAGGTAGATTATACTGAAGTGTTGTAGGGTAGGTATATTATACTGAAGTGTTGTAGGGTAGGTATATTATATTGAAGTGTTGTATGATAGGTAGATTATATTGAAATGTTGTAGTGTAGGTAAACTATTGTGAGGTATTGTATAACAGGTAGATTATATTGAAGTGTTGTAGGGTAGGTATATCATATGAAGTATTGTATGATAGGTAGATTATATTGACGTTTGAATGATACGTAGATTATATTGAAGTGTTGTATGATAGACAAATTATATTGAACTGTTGTATGATAGATTATATTGAAGTGTTGTATGATAGGTAAATTATAGTGAAGTGTTGTATGATAGGTAGGTTATATTGAAGCTTTGTATGATCGGTAGATTATATTGAAGTGTTGTATGGCAGGTAGATTATAATGAAGTAAATTATATTGAACTGTTGTATGATAGATAGATTATATTGAAGGGTTGTATGAAAGGTAGATTATATTGAAGTAATGTATGATAGGTAAGTTATAGTGAAGTGTAGTATGATAGATTGATTATATTGAAGTATGGTAAGATAGGTAAATTATATAGTGAAGTGTTTTATGATAGATAGATTATATTGAACTGTTGTATGATAGATAGATTATATTGAAGTGTTGTATGATAGATAGATTAAATTGAGGTGTTGTAGGGTAGGTATATTATATTGAAGTATTGTATGATAGTAAGATTATATTGTTTTGTAAGGTAGATGGATTATATTGAAATGTTGTATGACAGGTAGATTATATTGAAATATTGCACGACAGGTAGATTATATTGAAATGTTGTACACCGAAGAGCGATTATTCAGAAGACGCTATTTGCTATTTGTAACATACCCTTGAAGTATGGTATTCAGATTTTTCTGAAATGTTGCATTATATTTTTTATTGTATTATATTCAGATTTGATAATCAAGACTTGTTATTTATTTGTTGAGTATATAATTATTATATTGTAATGGTCTATATTATCTAATGTTAACAAAGCAATTTATATTAGACAAACACATTGAAATCAATATAGACTATTGAGCAACTCAATACTAAAAGATTCTTGTTTTTTTTTTTCGTTATCATTTTTTTTTCAACTGATGTCCATGTTCGTTTATAACAACGAAAACTATGACATGAATTTTATATGACCGACGTAACCTGAGAACAATGGATGTAATTATCTAAGTGATTATCTGACAGAAGACAAACGATTATTTAAATTACTTTATATAATAAGAGCTGACGTGACAGTTATATGGTGTTATACGATCTGATTTTGCTGTATGAATAATAATGTATCATACTCTAGACTTATCTCAGACTTTGGTATCAAGTTATGGTAATATTATTCCAGGCACAAGAATATATTCATATCTGATTATGATGATTGGTTTGTTAGAATCAACACGAGGAATAATGTAAGGTATCGACCGATCCTAATAGGTCTAATAGGATTAAAAGGACGAAATCTTCATTTGTATTTGATGATTCTTCAACATTTGATTTGACAAAAGGGTTGTTATATCTAAATTGAACATAGGCTTTTAAAGTGGTTTAGATCTCCTGAATTTGAATTGGATAAAGAGAATCAAGAGAATAAAATTATTGAGTTAAACTGATACTTTTACTCAACATAGAGATAAATGTATTTTCAAAACACGAAATACCAATTTTAGTCCATTTCTATCCTTTGTTATAATGGAATCTGATACTAAAATTGATTGAATGATATGTACATCTATATTTTATTGTTATATTTTTATAGAGAATGCTATATACAAAACTATAAAATTCGATGTGTCTTTCCTGATCGGTTTGTATTGTAACGACAATCACATACTCTGGATATATAAGGCTACCACGTTTTCTTTTCTTTTAAGGTAAACATGCACACTATGATAATGTTTTAATATTCAATTTATTCATGTATTTATATTGATAACAGGTTTTTCTCTTTTGTCAGATTCAACAAACCAGAACAGTTTTTGGGCATGGATTTCAATACTACCATGTATCCTGATGCTAAGTATCTCGTAAATATGACTATGAGAACAGATAAAGACGTAGGAACGCTGTGTAGTAACCCAGAATTGGGCAATTCTACGGCATGTAATAAATCAGCCTTAGGAATTAGTTTATCTACACCAATACTGATGATGTCAACAGGAGTGCTTGGTAATTTATTGGCGTTGTTTGTTCTTTATACATCTAAAAAGGAAATGAAAAAGACCGTTTTCTTTCCTTTACTTTTAGGATTAGCCTGGACCGATTTAATAGGACAATTGAGTACAGCACCAATAGCAATCATAGTGTACGCAAATAACCTAAAATGGGTTGGTGGGGAAGAACTTTGCACTTATCATGGGTTTATGATGGTTTGGTTTGGACTATTAACACCTCTTATAGCTTGTTGTATGTCAGTTGAACGTTTCATAGCGCTGAGATTTTCATACTTCTACGCAAGAGTTGCAACCAGGTCAATGGCACAATATGCCATAGTGGGTTGCTGGATTACCACGTGTTTTATGTGTACTCTACCATTGATGGGATTTGGAAGTTATGAACATCAATTTCCTGGATCATGGTGTTTTTTAAACTTCCACCGCGAAAGTCGTCTGGACACGGCCTATGCAAGTATATTTGCTATGTTAAATGTGATATTTATTGGTGTTATGATTGTCTGTAACGTGACGGTCGTGATAACATTAATTAACATGAGAAGAAGTAGAAAAGTCAAACATTCTCCAAGTAATGAAAGAAAATTTTCAGTGATAACAAAATCGTTACTAGAAATGGAGATTGAAACTCAAATGGCCTGGTTTTTATGTGCAATAACATTAGTATTCAGTATCTGTTGGTTACCTTTAAATGTAAGTATGTTATTTTGTTCTGAAAATGTGAAAATCTGGTTTATCTGAAATATTTATGATGAAATACTAGACTAGACTAATAGTAAGTTAATTTTTCAATGTAATATGTCAAGGGCTAAATTAAAATTTAAACAATTGTTTATCCAATTGATGCTATGTCGCGAACATCATATATTATTCTTGGCTCATTCATTTTGAAAATTCAACAGTTGTGTTGACATGAAATACATAGCTTGTATAATCTTGCTTTAAAATGAATATAACTCAGCCACGGCCCCGAAAAGAGTGCGTAGATCTAAATAGTTCTTTATTTATTCGAATAAGTACAGAAAACATTCCAAGCATTAGCTTGATATGAGTTCTTTTAATTAGTAGAAAAGGATTGTATTCAATTAGAGAAGATCAAAATCAATTGTCTTTATCTTAACATTATTGATTGTCAATTAAATCTTTTTTCAAACGAAAACAAAAATTGCTATAACATGCAGAAAATCAGTTTTGAAATATTGATAAAGTTACGTGGCTTTATTATTTTCAATCTAATAAAGAGTCGTTTTCAGTACAGTGACCGGTTCATTAGGCATCTAATGCCATCTAAAATATACTGAAATTATTTTCATTTCAGATTCATATACTGGACAATCAAGTGACAGGGAAAACAAATCGAGCCAAAGATTTGATAAGTGTAAGATTAGCAAGCATCAACCAAATATTAGATCCATGGTTATATATATTACTTAGAAAAGCTATGATAGTAAAAGTGTTAGGTCGAGTCAAAAGATATATCGTATCCAGAAAAAGTGATGCTGTTACACAAAAATCCACCCATCATGCCACGAAAGGCAATTGCAGTAACTTAAACAACATCAAGATTGAAAACCCATTGTATAAGTCACATAGCATAGATTGGGATAGCACAGCTAAACTGGTGCACAAGCCAATTCATACCAAAACTAACTTAAACTATACAGTACCAAAGAAATCCGTGAATGAATGTGGAGACTCAGAGTCGGACGTATTCTTGAATACGAAATCAAAACATTCCGACAGGACGTTTTACAGCTGTGAAGACAAAACATCTAGTCCCATTCGTCCAGTCATTCAAAGGCTGAACAGTTCACCTGCCACATGACAATTTCCTTAACAGAATATATATTTGAGGAAAGTCATGAGGTGGCAATTTTTGTCCTTTTCTGTATTACAATCAGCGAACGTCAACTTCTTTTAACACGTATTCCCATTGGAGTAAATACGGGCATCATCAACTACGTATCGTTCTTACATAAAAATAGCACACAAGCACATCTATACCACGACTAAGTAGGTCGACTTTTTAGGCTTAATATTTCTTCCAAGCCTTCAAATCACACTATAAGCCACGTAAAATTCACTCTTATGTGATTTGAATGCTTTGTTGAAATATTATACCTTTATCTGAAAATTGACTAATTAAGTGTGTGAACTGCGTTCGTGTGTATAAATTCCATACGTTCTTTCGTTTTCGCTTTTATTGTGAACATTCCATGGAAGAAATCTTATTATCGTTTATATTTATGTCAAAATATTTATCGTGCAGTCTGTGTTGTTGTAGTTGTGATAAAATAAATACGTAATTGTTATAAAAGACTAGTTTTTTTATTTAATGATTTAATGAAATATCTTTATGTACTCTTAATTATTACATGCAAAAATGTTTGTTTGCTCGACGCTGATCCCCGAAAGGCTCCGTATACATACTGTCATACAACAAACGTTACAGTGATGCACAAACATTTCAATTGAACAAGTCACGGGTGCGTGTGGACAGGATAGGCTACCGGGAAAAAATCTCCCCCCCCCCCTTATTTTAAAAATTTTTTTTTTTTGTATCAAACATTTGTCGTTTTAGTTGTTTCGACTAGCAAAATATGTCAAAGCTACCGAAAAATAACATAGACTTTATATTAATATACACTTTCACTATTATCAGTCGACTTACAAAAATCTCAAATAATGTTATTTTTCGGTAGTCGAAACAACTCAAACGACAAATGTTTGATAAAAAAAAAATATTTTAAAAATAAGGGGGGGGGGGATTTTTTTCCCGGTAGCCTATCCTGCCCACACGCACCTGTGGAACAAGTTACATGAAAATGATACCAGAAACGTTACACCATTTGATACCTGCATGTGTGAGAAGTAGAATTACAATTCAAACTGCATACATATCTAAAGTTCAAGCCCAATTCGTAAGTTTCTATCTTGTGTCTGACTGTAACGGCGTATTTAGTTCCATACCCTTCCCTTCAAACAATTGTTAAGGGATATCTCTCCTGGATAATAACTATTGTCCATTGTCTCAAAAAGTTGAAATTATTTGATTTTCTGTTTTTGATAGAATTTATATGCAGAAATTTTAAATTTTAATATCAAAGAGAAAATATACCCCTGGGGTATTTTAGTCTAAGTTGAGTTTGTTTGTTTTTCCGACGACTTATTCGACTTGTTCCAACATCAGTATAATGTGTCACAGCATAAATAAAATATAAAAAAAACACACATTTAATTAGTTTATTGAGTTAAATAAAGACTGGGTATCATTGCTGAAAGTCGTATCTTATGGATAAGGATAGGTTCCAAGCATGTTTCCTCTAAAATTATAAAACATTATTTTAATATAATTACTTGTACATGCAGAAGATTGTGTACTTTGAATAATACTAACAATTTTGTATATAAATAACATAGGCTTCGTCCTTCTTCCAGACAGAATATAGTAAACAGTTGCACTGTTACATCTCTTGATGTTACGAGACAGTGAACATTAAACGTCCTAACGGACGAAGAAATTAAATTGAAAGACAAGTACAATGATAATTCCTTTCAAATCTAATTCTTTTTAAAAGTATTTATCAATAGCCGAACACTTTATGACTTGAAATACTTACTTCGGTGTATATTGGCAAACAAGTATAATCGAATTGGCCAGTGTGGGATACATTGCAGTACCGCACTCAGCATATCCACATCCGACAGATGTCGTTGTTTTCCAAACCACCTTAAAATTAGACGCATTACTTCAAAACCGTCAGCAATGTGATCAACAAATAAGAGCATTCAAAGGCTTTTATATAAAAGACTGGACATTTTATTAAATTAGCATTAGCCTTTGAATAAAAGAATGAATATTTCATTTACTGTATTGTTTATACCAAATAACCAATGTAAACTAACTACAAAACCCTATTTGTTTACATTTCCTATTGTATGAACCTAACCCTTAATTAGGTCTGAATTTGCTTACCTGTGTATAGTGACAGCATCCGTGATCTGTGCTTGAACAACAAGACCATGTTCCGTCATTAAGTGGCTTCTCGTCATAAACCCATTTTCTAATCAGTTCAGCTATCTTTGTGTTAACATCAATAGCACTAGTTTGTCCATGATTGGCTAGATTCTCTCCCACATCAACTGTATTACTATGCTCATAAATACATTTTTGGGCATATTCAGTTGAGGCAGTAGCCAGTGCATCATCCCATACCTACAAATCTCAACAGTGAATTTCCTTTGAATTGTGTAAATCATTTATAGATACAGAGAATGCAAAAAAAAGATATAAGAAACTGTAGATTGAGTCAATGACGGAAGAATACACCATGCGCATTTTAATTTTGGCCAGTTATCGACATAATCGGCTTCAACTAATGGATCGGTAAGTTAGCGAGAAAGATACATCTACTTATCCTTAATAAAGGCTTTTAAATATTAATGGAATCATAATATCTGTACTTACCATTGGTGGTAAATCCGCGCCCTCTTCTGTACGAAGATCATTGTGGGTATTCAAATATATATCTTTGAGAGTTTGGCAGTAAACTCCATAGATACCCAAAAACAATAATGCAGCTTTTGCTATCATTTCGTTCTATAAAATAAAATCAGTCTGTTAAATCAATACGCTAATTTTGCACTTTTGTTGAAAGAGTCTACTGCATAATCTCACAATTTAACAGAAAATATATCTAAAGTATGTTTATATTCTTTTATATCATTTATTAACCGGAAAAATACGATATATTATTATATTGTTGATTTTATTTTTTTAGATAACAAATTCATCAATTCAAGTGGGCATTTAATGATATGGAAAATTTCGTTAATTCTGACAAGCATGGAAGTGATTCACTTAATCTCATGTCATTCGCTTATTTCAAATTGGAAATTATTCCCTTAAAGTGCTAAAATTGAAATGTAAATGAACTATGGTATTCAAAATACTTACTTGTATTAGCTTCTGCTTCAATGAAGAACAAAATTCTCTCCTGAAGTACTACAACTCAATCCCGATTTTATAGCATTTTATTGGCATCACTTGCCTTTTGAAATCTTTACATCCTAACCCAGGTTATTTGGTTTTGTTTTGATGAATTTCTTCACAAATTTTCATATATAATTTTTAATTGATCAAATTTTAAGATATGTATTCAACTTTTAATTGGTTCTATTGTATTCTTTAATCATACTTAATTAAGTTAAATTACGCTAGTAAATACGGTTTTGAAGTATTTCTGTCATTTTAAAATAATAATATTTTATGTATTGATGTAAGCACATGGTTCAGTTTTTTTTTTAATTACATCAATTTACTATTCATTCTTTAATAATTGCCGTAATGATTCAAATATCATCAAAGATGTATATACGTATGCCTATGTCTCTGCATTTCACTTTTCTTTTTCCGGTCTGGAAGTTTCAAGAAACAGGTTTTTCGATTTATTTTTTTGGTTGTCGGATGACTCCAAGCCACTTTTGATACTCGCAAGTAAGCTCTACGGCGGTAACAGAGCAGATTGAACCGTTTTACGAAGGCAGATTACTTGGAGGTCAAGGTTTCTACAGTTGACATGTTGCGAGATACACAATAAAGCACTGGCAGGAGTTTTGCAACTCATTAAATCTGTCTGGGTAAAATCAGTTCTATGGTTGGTAAACAATCCAATTCTTCTATTCCACAGATACAGCAACGAAGGAAAAGCCAATTTGTTAGCCAGGTGTTATGCTGATGACAGCTCTGATACCTACCATACCATAAGAAAGCACTCGCTAGAAAATCGTACCCCGCAAGGCTCTGTTATCAACCCCGCCATATTCTGCATTATGATTAACGATCTTGTCCTAGACTATGTAAAGCATATATAGCTAAGGCTTAGCAAGGCTCTGTATGCTGATTATAGTTCTATATGGACAGGTAACAAGTAGCTAAATGAGGTGAAATGGAATTTGAATAATGTAATCAAGATGGCTGCCTAGTGTAGTACTGTGTCTTGCTCTCGGATATATTTGGACAATCTCGAGTTGTTAAGTGATTTATATGGTTCAAAATGTACTGACAGATTCTTTTAATATCCAGGATTATATATTTATTGTGAAATTTAAATTTGGATCGATATTTTTGGAGTTATGTTGAATATTCTATCGTCTATTGTAATTGTTGTGATGATTACTTACAGCAGAGAAAAGCTTTTCTCTCTGAATAGTGAACTTTCTTCAGTAAGTCTTGATCAAAATATATTGAACTTGTCACATGAGCTGTCATTAACTGTTTATAAACCAGTAAAGGTGAGAACATCTAATACAAGGAGGACTAGAAAATGCAGAGATATAAACTTTAATAACCTAATTACTTTAACCACAACTAATCAACCTCAGAAATCAGTTAATGGTGTTAATTTAAACATTAATAACCCATTCCATCTCACCCCTCAACATATTGATGTGATAATCAACAACAAACCATTATACAAACATGAAAAGGATAAAGTACAACTTTTCCCATCTTCTAATATCCTTCAGATCAGAACTAATACTGATTTATCTAATTCTACAGAAAAATGCTCTATTGTATTGATAAACTCAAGGTCAATTGGGAATAAAACCACTGAAATTAATCAATACATACATGACAAAGACATTGATATTTGTGCAATAACAGAGACCTGGCTCAGCCCAAATACAGATACATCAGTGGTAAGTGCTTTACTGCCTAATGGATATTCTTTTCACCATGTTGCTAGAGAAAGGAAACGTGGAGGCGGCATTGGTCTCGTGTTCAAATCAACATTCAAAAGAAAAAACAACCAGAATCAAACTCTATTTAAGACATTCGAAATATTAGATTGCACTTTAACTTGCAGCAACAATGATGTACGTATCATCGTGGTTTACCGTCCACCACACACAAAACTCTGTCATTTCATCGAGGAATTCTCTTCTCTTATTGACCAAATACTAATCGTAAAGACTAAGCTCCTGATCTTAGGTGATTTTAATATCCATTGGGAAAATGCAAACGACTCTTATGTAAAGCGCCTTCACGATCTTTTGGAAACTCGATCTCTCCAACAGCATGTTAATGTACCAACCCACATGGCTGGGCACACACTTGATCTCGTGATTACACATAAAGATGAACTATCTATCAGGAACCTTTTAGTTGAAGACAAACTCATTTCAGATCATTATATTATACAATTTCGAATCAAAATTGCCAAACCAGAAAACATATGCAAAACCATTACATACAGAAAATTTAAGTCGTTAAACCGAGCAGAATTTGGAAATGAACTAAAAAACTCGGAACTCTCTGGCATGCTATCTCTTGAATGTGTAAATAAGAAAGCGGAACTTTTTGTCAACACAATCCGAAACTCATTAGACAATCTTCTTCCTCTCAAATCAAAGACTATAACAGTACGTCCAGGAACAGAATGGTTTACGGATGAGGTGCTGCAAGCTAAAAGAGAAAGAAACAAAGCTGAACATTTGTGGCGTGAAACCAATCTTCAAATCCATAAAGATATTTACAAGGCTAAAAAGAACAAAGTTAATTCTCTGATTGCCAATGCCAAGAAAAACTTTTATAATGATAAAATTGAAAATAGTGCTAATTCCCAGAAAGAACTTTTCAGTGTTGTTCGCACGTTAATAGATTCTACTCAAAATACTAATGTCTTGCCTGATCATACGGATGTTAGCGAATTAACCGATCGGTTTGCACAATTTTTTATCAATAAAATCACATTAATAAGAGATGAACTACATAACCAACATTCCCCTGACGACTACAGTGATGCTATAATAAACGAGTGCAAAATAAGTTCATCTATCCACAGTTTTAGGCAAGTTACAGAATCAGAAATATCAGCTTTCATCAAAGCGTCAAGAACAAAATCCTGCTCATTAGACCCTATTCCAACACATCTACTAAAAGACTGTAGTGAAATATTAATCCCCTACATCACTGATCTTATCAACTCCAGTATCACAACTGCTACGTTTCCAGATATATTCAAAGTTGCCAATGTCGTCCCTTTAATTAAAAAGTGTGGTCTTGATAATAATATTCTGAAAAATTACCGTCCAGTCTCCAATCTAAACTATATCTCTAAGATTATAGAAAAGTGTATCCTGCACCAACTCTCGGATTACTTGAATACAAATAATCTTCTCGAGCCTTATCAAAGCGCTTACAGAAAAGGACACAGTACAGAAACTGCTCTCACAAAAGTCAATAATGACATTCTTCTAGCCTTAGATAATCAACAATGTGTATTTTTAATACTACTCGATCTGTCTGCAGCATTCGACACTGTTGACCATTGTATTCTGCAGGATAGACTCATACACGATTTTGGAATCTCCGGATCAGCACTTAATCTTCTAAAAAGTTACCTTACTAACAGAAAACAGAGAGTCCTAATTGAGGGCACTTATTCCAGTGATTGCGATATTCTATATGGTGTTCCACAGGGATCGGTGTTAGGACCTGTTCTTTTCACCCTGTATACATCACCACTTGGAAAGATTGTCAGTCGTCATGGACTCAGTTACCACATGTATGCTGATGATACACAGCTGTATCTTGCATTGAAACCCTCTTCGAACACAGATTTCATCAATAGAAAATGTACACTAGAAAATTGTATTTCAGACATACGCAACTGGATGTCAAGAAACTTTCTAAGACTGAATGATGATAAAACAGAGTACCTACTCATAGGATCAAAGAATAATCTAAATAAATTACCCACATCCACATATATTAATGTTGGCTCTGCCCAAGTCACTCCTACTCAATCGGCTAGAAATATAGGTGTTGTTTTCGACTCGAATATGGCCATGATCTCACAAATTAATAATGTATGTAAAAATTGTTTTTATCACATCAGAAATATTGGCAGGATAAGAGAGTTTTTAACAACTGATGCAACTAAATCATTAGTACATGCCTTTGTCACCTCTAGACTAGATAATTTCAACTCACTTCTTATTGGCTTACCAGAAAAACATATTAATAAACTCCAAAAGGTTCAGAACACAGCAGCTCGTCTAATTTCATTGAAACGAAAAACTGATCATATCACCCCTATTCTGTACGATCTACATTGGCTCCCCATACACTATAGATTAGAATTTAAATTATTGTTACTTGTTTACAAATGTTTGAATGGCTTGGCTCCAAATTATCTGTCTGATCTCCTCACTCTTCACAACCCTACTCGTGTAACTAGATCTGCTCAAGACAAAACCCTACTAAAACCTATTTCTGTAAAACTCTGCACATACGGAGAGCGGTCGTTTGCAAATCAAGGTCCTTTACTCTGGAATAAACTTCCAATTGGCATACGTTCCTGCACTACAGTTTTAAGTTTTAAAACATCTCTCAAAACTCATTTGTTTTTAAAGGCCTATTCTACTTAATTTTAATTAATCTTACTGTGTTTAAACTTGTCTTTAATCTAATTACATTCATTCTTAATATTCTGTGATTAATTTGATTTAATATTTCTTTTATTATTTGAATATTTTAATTATTAGCTATTTTTATTATTAGCTAGTTTAATCATTTGCTAATTTGATTACTTGGTTATTTTAATATGATTTTATATGTTTAATTTACCAATTGTACAGCGCTTCTGAACACTGTCATGGTGAAAGGAGCGCTTTATAAATGTTGTTAATAATAATAATAATAATAATAATATACAAACTGTTCTGAGCCCAGTGGCCAAATGGGCAAACGACTGGGGCTTTATTATTTCGGAAGGTAAAACCACATGGAAAAGGATCTGTACAGTATTGAGCTAAGACTGAATGTTATGAAGATTAACCATGAGAATTCAGTAAGGTTCCAGGGTCTAATTAAACAGGTAACTTTGAATACGCACATTGACTACAAAATTCTTAAATATTATGCGTAATGTTTCAGGTACCAGATTGGGAGCTAACAAAGAAACTCTTATGATGATGCACAGGCCATTGGTTAAAGAATATGGTTCCATCGCCCATGGTGATACTCAACTGATGAAACTCGACATTCTACAAATGAAAGCTATACGCATTGCCACGGGGGCAGAAGTAGGTAAAAAGAATGAGTCACTATATACTTCAGGAGGCTGGAGAGAAACTCCCTTCAAATTTTGGGGAAAACTTCAGTATTTGTCCGAAAGCTGTCCCACGTCTGGAAGATATCGTACCTGTAGAATACTCCTATTCGGAGTTCTGCAGTGTGTCTTCTATGATCCTTAAACGACGCCTATCTTCTACTCCGTTTTCTGAAGGGTACCAACACAACAGTCAATACCTAATCTTATCCTACTCGACCACAAGATTGAGCTAGTGTGGGTTCCCTCGCGTGTCTCCATCCCTGGTAAGGATCAAGCAGACCGTTGTGCCAAGGAAATCTGAGTCTGGAAGATATCGTACCTGTAGAATACTCCTATTCAGAGTTCTGCAGTGTGTCTTCTAGGATCAAAAAGAAGTGGTCTTCGAAATCTGCACATCTCTAGATACCGGATTGATCCGAAAACAACAAAACCAAACCAAACCAAACCACCAATCTGTAACCATCTGCAATTTGGTAACCATACACAAACAACGTACGAGACCATAACCTAAATGTCATTAAGTATAGTTGCGGCCAAGATGCCACAAAGTAGCATGTCCTCATTCAATGCACTGTACTGAAAACCGTTCGTAAGCCACTGACGAACTACCCATGGCATACCATTTTCTATACAGAATGTTTTGGCTCCACCCATTGACCACCATAATGGAACTCGTCTACCAATTATTTACCTAATATGTCTCGTCGAACAGATAGGCTAAATTTCTCAAAGTTTATTAACAATTTTCATTAAATCCCACTCAACGATGTCTAATAAGTTTCATTGCAGAAAAATCCAAGTAAAATCCTCTCCCCTTTTGTTGAAAGCTCTCCCTGCCCTTTTTCTCTTTTCTCACTATTAATTTTTTCCCATTTTCCAGTTTTCCAACATTAATTAGATTATCTAACCAAATCAAACCAGTAAATACCATTCGAATACCTATCAAGAAGAATAAGCATGATTGAAACGAGTTTGTAAGAATGGAGAAGATCGAGAAACTCAATCTAATGGCCGAGTTTCACCAACATGTCATTCGACCCGACCAGATCTCAAGATTTATCAACAACCAAACCAACAAAACAGAATCATCTTATTTGAACCATTCCAACTACCAACTACTACGAATACCAACCACTAACTAGTTTGCGATACATGTATCAGCATTTGCTGGAAGCGAATGTTGACTTGATATCTAGTAACCAACCAGCCCGATTTTGATGAAACTTTTTATGAAAAAGAACAGAAAACATGTCAAGCATTAGCTAGAAATGAGTTCGTTTACTTGTATTCAACTAGAGAAGATCAAAATCAATTGTCTTTATCTTAACATTATTGATTGTCAATTAAATCTTTTGTCAAACGAAAACAAAAATTGCTATAACATGCAGAAAATCAGTTTTGAAATATTAATAAAGTTCTGTTCTTCTCACCCTTCATCATCAGCATAACTATTCTAGCAGATTTAGTGAAGTCTCTAATTTTTTTGACGACCATTGTCGCTTACAATTACCTCCGGGTCACCCCATCTTGAGAACATATTTTTCAAATACATTGGTTGTAGTAATGGTGGTTAGGTGAGTAATTTCATTATTATTATCTCAGTATCTCATTATTAGTCAGTCACTAATTTTTTTGAGGACCTTGTCGCTTAATTACTCGGGTACCATTTGAGAACATATATTTTCATAATAATAATAATGAATAATAATAATAATAATAATAATAATAATAATAATAATAATAATAATAATAATAATAATAATAATAAACTGTTTATTTGACATGGGTCAGAATTAGGCCCAATACATATAATAATAATAATAATAATAATAATAATAATAATAATAATAATAATAATAATAATAAAAAATAATAATAATAAATAATAAACTGTTTATTTGACATGGGTCAGAATTAGGCCCAATACACAAGGACATGTTTCACATTCAGCCCATGGGCCAATCCATTGGGAAAAAAAAAGAAAAAAAGAAAAAATCGAAAATACATAATATCTCAATATACAATTCGTCTAAAATACTAAAAATACACAAGTATATAATATCACTTTAATAAACGTACATTACAAACTTTGAAAGAAAGTGATCCACTTATATTGAAAATTGATACTGATAAAACTGATAATACTGATTCAGCAAACAAAACCTACATGGTTAAAACAGTTGATGGTGAATTCGAGGAAAAAGTTGCTACTTCTAAGCCTAATCAATATAATCATTAAAGAGAAATATATTCATCAAACTCAGAAGATGTCACAGATCAAATTCATAATGGTGGCGATTCTGAGTCCACCTAATATGGTATTCAGAAACCAAACCAAACCAGAAGTGGTAGTATAGTTAGACGCCCAAGACGTTACAATGTTTAGACATTTGATTTATAGATATATATATTCCTTTTGATGAATCGGAAAATCGGTTCAAATTTTGTTTATGATTTAGTTAAAGCAACTCAGCTTTCTTAAAAAGGGGAGATGTTAGATTATTAACATTGTAGTGGTCTGAACTGTACCAGAGTTACCTCCCTTGAATATCTAGGATTGTACCATGGCTAGACCGATAGTTTATCCTTAAAGGGGCCCCAGGCTTGATTTTTAGGGGTCGTTTTGGGCCTTTGTTACATTTAAACAGTCCTCAGAAATATTCAAGCTCTGAGAAAATCGCAAAATACCTTGAAATATGCCTCAAACAAAAAATTTCACTTTTCATTTTTTTTCCGTGCTGTACGCGGCTGGTCTCCAGTCAGTCTGAAAATTGTGCGTCCTGTTGACAAAGTCTACAATTGAAAAATACGTTGTAGTCTGTTTATATAGATGACCGATATAGGACTCGGACCACTAAAACATTTTATGCTAATGATTGTATGAATTGAATCTGTTCTATTTTTAGAAATCCTCGTTCTCCCTTCCTTTGGGGGTGTTTGCATGCCCATTTTGGACTAATTTTTGGTCTAGATTTGAAATTTGATGTTTGAAATTGCATTTTCTTTCAGAATTTCTGAGATAATGAGAAATTTAATTGGCGGAAGGTTATTTCTAAAAATAGTGGTTTTGTGTGCAGTGACAGTCAAGCGGATGTTGATAAAATGTAGTGGTTTACTTTCATTTTGTTTAGTTCAAAATTTTCATGGTCATGCTATATTGGATTTTTGTACAGAAACCATGTATTGGCCTGGCTTTCATGTGGCATATAAGAAAGTTTTCAACGAGATTTCTGGAAAAAGTTCTAGAAGGTTGAATTTTGTGATTTAACATGGAAATAGATGGCAATGAATTAGCGGACTAAGTCCATATTGCACGACGGGAAGGATAACTCTTTGATTATCAAGACGAACCGTTTTCCAATATGGCGGGACGTTCGTAATTTCTTAAGTCATTATGATTTTTCAAACACGGATAATTATGGATTTGAAGGCTCAAATTTCAAAGGTAAGCTCTGTAGACTATTTCTGATTAGCTAACCAAAAGATAGCCGTTAGAACGAACATAAAAAATTAAGTTCACCCAAATTTGGACAAGAACAGTATATATCCATCTTACCTGGTGTCATACCTATACATCAAAATCCCTCTAAAATCCGATAAATCCCCAAAATAAAGTAATTAATCATAAAACGCCCGAGCCATCCATCAAGCGATTTTCAAATTGTGTAAATATAAAGGGAAGTAACTCTAACATGTGGGTTTTCACGCGTCCTTGACCCCTACTGTTGAATTGCACAATGATGTTTTAGCGTTGATTTACCAGACGCTTTTATTCTCAAACTGAATGGAATCGTCACTGGCTCACTTTTTTTTTAAATTCCGAATATATTTTTATTGTGGCTTTTTAAAATTTGGTAAAGTGTGGGATGCATACTTATTTAACTAATAGTCAATATTAAACACAAATATAAGCCGTAGGACGAGTGTATTCTAACGCCTATTATCCCTTTAAAAAGCCAAGATGATACAATTAAAAACTTTATACATTATACACAGATACTATATACAATAGTACGTATTACTTTATAGACATTTGATATAACCTGTGACCAATATTTCAAAATTAACTCATGCCTCAAGTTCTGCCAGAACAGCTGGAGATTTTAGACCTATAAAACGTTTGCAGAATGGTAGATGGATTTTTTGACAATCGGGGGATTTGTGGAAGCCCCAAACAGGACAAAAGTAATAGAGAATAAAACCGATGTATGTACTAGTATTAAATAAAAACATTGCTGCTTAATACCAAGATGGACGTTATCAAAAACATCGAGAGGTTGAAAGAGTGCTTTGCAGTGCGTTGAATAACTATATCTCACTCTACCACTTCCTCGTTATACTTAAAGTTGTTACCATTGTTGATTTGATTGCCTTTCTGAAAAGCAAGAATTTATATTTATTTATTTTTTGTTTTGTTTTGTATTAACATATAGATGCCATGTCTTGCAGTACGCATGTAATTTGTCGTATTATCATCTGCATACATAAGTGAGCTAATATTCAAATCACCAATAATTACAGGATCTATAGCGTCGACGCTAACAGAATCCTAAAAGTCATTTAAAAACACAGAAAAAATAGTGGGGACAGATTGGATTTGTGACATGTAACTAAAAACTCTCAGAATTGTCATGTAGATTTGTAGAAAATGATATCAAAAATCATTTAAAATAAAAAAATCTGGATTTATGTTTTAATATATTTAAAAAACGTATTTTTATCACATTTCCGATTACTAAAAAAAAATAATGCTCGCTAAGTCTCTGACGTCACCGAGTGACGTATAACCCAGAACAACCTTGTTGGCCTAAACATTCCAAAATGGCCGAAACAAGCGATGAAAATACGTCCTTTTCAAGTGGGTCGAGTGAATCCATTCAAGAATTCGAGAATTCAGATGTTGAGCCATTAGATGAGGGTTTTTGTTTTGAAGCCCTCGATCAAAATAAACCACCGTATTTATACGAACCAGATGCGTCCGATGACGACGAAGAAGAAGATGGCGCTTGTAACGTAATGCTATATTATTTGTAATGTCCTGAGCGACTCTGTATTTAATAACCTAAGCGACCAAAACAATAAAGTCAGTTTCCGGTCTTCTTAAGCCTCTCTTATTTACATCAATCATTTTACATGGTGTCAGAAATCTAAGCCCATCGCCTTATTGCACAAACATTTCCGTCTGTTTAACATTCCAACGTTGATTTGGATTGTCAGTGATTTAATCTGTGTGATTATTTGTGAATGACATTCATTTGTCAGCTTCCGAACGGGAATTCAAAATGGCAAATGTGCAGTTTGACCAGCCGTTATTCGATTGGGACGCCAAGGACTTGTACAAAGAATACCAGCATGTTGACTTTGTATTCAAAGGACCTTTAGCGAAGGCGGATGCTTAAGATAAAACCGGATGGATCGGCATGTGGATAGGCAAACAAGGTCGGGAAATTTACAAAACTTTTGAGTGGGACGAAGGAGAACAGGATGATCCTGACGTCACCTTAACAAAGTTAGAGGACTATGTAAGGCCTAGAAAGAAAAAGCGTGTTGCTCGCTATAGACTAAAACAATGCAAACAAGCCGAAGGTGAGTCGTTTGACAATTTTGTGAAGGATGTTCGCTTAATTCTGATGGATTGCGACTACACCGACCCTGATGATATTCTCATAGACACAATAATCGATGGTGTATTAAATCGGAAAGTTCAAGAGAAAATGTTTGATCATGACCAAAATATAACTCTTGCCAAATGTTTGGAAATCGGTAGACAGTTCGAAATGTCGCGATCTCAGCTTAAAGTGATTCGAGGCGAGAAGTCAGTTAACAGTTTTCAAGTGAAGCACAAAGCTAAGCGTGGCTTTGGACATTCTGAGAATAAGCCCAAGCCAAGACACAAAATCAACAGAGGCAGAAAATCGGAAACCGGGAAACTTATAAAGTCAAATAGTAATAATGACCAATGTGCCAGATGTGGACGCGAAACTCACAAAAGTGGAGTTTGTCCAGCTTTAGGATCAACCTGTAATTACTGTCATAAGTCGGGACATTGGAAAGTGAAATGTCGTAAAAGACAAATTTCGGAACCGCACACAAACGTTAGTTCCTTACAAAAGAGTGTTGACAGTGCAACTTCCGACTCAGAAGGAGAACTATTTCCGATATACTCTCATCAGCGTTGTGACAACAACATCGGTAAAGATGATAAATGGCTCGTTCAAATAGTCGTTAGTAATAAACCGGTACAGTTTCGAATTGATACTGGAGCTAGATGTTGTATCCTAGTAAAATCCGAGTATGACAAACTTGGCACACGCGGGAAAGTTCAGCAGTCAACAAAAGTTCTGAAATCGTATACGAATCTTAAGATACGTCCGTTATACACAGTTGGTTTGCCAGTAAGCTACAAAGGTTCTCAGATCGAGACAGACTTTGAGATCCTAGATTTGGACCAAGAAAATGTGATTAGCGGTAGCGTGGCCGAAGAGTTAGGTTTGATCGCAAGAATAGCAACTGTTAGTGCCGAAAAACAGTTCGATGAATTTCCTGAAATAACCAAGACAACTGGAACATTGCCAGGTGAATATTCTATCAAAGTGGATCCTGGAGTGAAAGGAGTTATACACCCAGTTCGTCGCCAGCCCGCATCACTAAGACCGCGTATTATAGCAAAACTTTTGGAAATGGAAAGTGACGAGTTCATCAAACGCGTAGACCGACCTACAGAGTGGGTTAGTTCCATGGTAGTTTTATTACGTAATGATAAAGTGCGTGTCTGTATTGACCCGAGTGACCTAAATAAAGCTATTAAGCATGAGCATCATCCGATGAAGACGGTTGACGAAGTTTTGGCTTCTATTCCGGGTGCCAAAATATTATCTGTGTTGGATGCAAAGTCTGGATTTCTCCAAATAAAGCTTGACGAAAGCTCCTCATATCTGACAACTTTTAATACGCCTATCGGTAGATTTAGATGGTTGCGCCTGCCCTTTGGTCTAAACTGTAGCCCTGAGATATTTCAACGCATTATGGACGAGATGCTCGAGGGAATCGAAGGTGCGACGGCAATCATGGATGATATCTTAATCGCAAGAACTGATCTAAAGCACCATGACAAAATTCTTAAGACTGTTATAAATCGTGCTACAGAGTACAACTTAAAACTCAACTTTAAGAAGTGTAAAATCAGACAATCACGTGTGTCGTATGTTGGACATATTTTCTCTAATTTAGGTCTAGAACCAGACCCAGCCAAAGTTCGCGCCATTACCGAAATGTCAGCGCCTAAGGACAAAGAAGGAATAAGACGATTCCTAGGTTTAGTGCAGTACCTAGCGAAATTCATACCGAACCTTAGTCAAATCGACGCACCACTGCGAATTTTGTTGAAGTCAGACATAGAATATACTTGGGGTCCGGAACAAAAACAGAGTTTTAAAACACTTAAAAAACTATGCACATCGTCACCAGTTCTTACATTTTACGATGTGGCTAAACCAGTGTACATCCAATGTGACGCATCCAAGGATGGACTCGGTGCCGTATTGATCGCCCTGTCGCGTTTTCGTCTCGTTCCTTAACTGAAACTGAGCAACGGTATGCACAGATTGAAAAAAGAGCTGTTATCCATCGTACATGCTAAAACAAAGTTCCATTGCTACATATTTGGGAAAACAGTTACTGTGTATAATGATCATAAGCCGTTAGAGCAAATATTTAAGAAACCACTTCTGTCTGCGCCTATGAGGTTACAACGCATGTTGTCAAGGTTACAGTGGTATGACCTAAACGTAAAATACATGCCTGGGAAAGGTCTTGTTATAGCTGACACGCTATCACGTGCTTACCTACCAGACAACAAGTCCGAACTCAGTTTAGAATGTATCAGTGCACTAGATTTCGTATCTGTTAGTAAAGACAAATACGTCGAAATAGTACAGTGTACAAAAGCAAAATTACAGCCACTACATGAAGTTATTGTTGATGGATGGCCAGACTCGCGAACTGAAACCCTTATAACTGTCAAGCCGTACTTGGACTCGCGAGACCAGTTATCAATATCTGATGGCATCATTTTCAAGGGAATGAGAATTGTAATTCCTCCAAGCTTGCGTTCATACATGCTTGACTTGATTCACGAATCGCATCTTGGAACAGTCAAGTGTAAACAGCGTGCTCGAGAAGTGATGTACTGGCCGGGTATGAATCGCGATATTGAGTCAATGATTTAGAACTGTAGTAAGTGTGCTGATATTCAAAACAAACAACCCGCCTAACCTCTTAGACCATCTATTACGCCAGATTTGCCGTATAGCGAAATAGGCTGTGATTTGTTTCATTTTGAAGGCCGAAATTATCTGATGTTAGTAGATTATTTCTCGAAATACGTGGATGTTGTTGAATTGAGAGAAACCACATCAACAGCAACAATCCGAGCTATGAAATCTGTATTCTCATGTCATGGGATACCAAGACTTTTGCGCTCAGATAATGGACCACAATTTACGTTATTTGACTTTAAAACATTTTGTACCGACTACGGAATAGAACATGTAACGTCCAGCCCAAACTTCCAAAGTTCTAATGGTGAAGCGGAGAGAGCTATACAGACTGTCAAACGCATATGGCGTAAATCAGATGATCCTTACCTATCGTTACTGGATTATAGAACCACTCCACTAGAAGGTATTAATTTGTCTCCGTCACAACTCTTAATGGGACGTAGACCTAGAAACAAACTTCCAGCATCACGTGAAATCCTTGAACCACCAATAAACAACCGACGTGAAGTCAAACGCCGTTTCAGTGAAGCAAAACAGAAACAAAAGCATTATTATGATTCACTTAATGGAGTGAAAGAGTTGTCGCCTTTGAAAAGTGGGGAACCAGTTAGAATGGCACCGTTGCCAGGAACAAAGGTTTGGAAGCCAGCCACTGTTATAGAACATTCCCAATACCCAAGATCGTACGTTATAGAATCCGGAAATCAACTCTACAGAAGAAACCGTAAACATCTCAGACATTCAACCGAACTTGCAAATACAACTTCGCAACTTAACTACAGTCCTTTCGATAATGAATCCAGTGATCTAGAGATTACATCGGAGAATTTTGAAGCAAATAGTCCGCCACGACAGAATGTTACTAGTTCGTTGCGTCCGAAATCCAATCCCACCAAAATGACATTAATCCCGTCACCACGTCAACCTACTGAATCGAAAACATTAGTCACTAAATCCGGTAGAACAATTAAAGCGCCAACAAAGCTAAATCTGTAGTAAACGTTTCTCAATGAACAATTATGCTAAGCAAGCATTGTGACTCTTATGTTATGTTCTCATCTGCGCAAAGACTGTGCAAAAGTTTCTTTTTAGAATTATTAACACTAAACTGCTTAGAGACTAGTTATTTGAAATTTACAAAGAAGTAAAATTTATTGCATACTTTAAGATTGTAAAGCTCTATTCACAATTTAAGCCTTTATCGATATTGATCTTCTAATTTCTAAACAAAGGGAGGTGTAACGTAATGCTATATTATTTGTAATGTCCTAAGCGACAAAAACAATAAAGTCAGTTTCCTGTCTTAAGCCTCTCTTATTTACATCAATCATTTTACAGCGCTAGGCCCGATAATCGCCCGGACAGAATCAGAATGTTTAGGCTGAGTTAGATCGACTCGATGACTGGTAAGATTCACCGTTAGCCTATTTTGAATGGTTGCCACGGTTTCAATCAATCTATAACTTAATCAATTCGCCTGTGAGACAAATTTATTTTTAAATTAATTCAAGTAATATAATACATGTAATATCAAGTTACAGACCTGCACGGTAATTTATGATATATTCTATTTCCGACTTTAATAGATGCAAAATATTTTCATCTCTTATCTAAAGGTCAATTGCTTCAAATTGCAAGTTTACCTTATGTCTGACTGTAAATATTTAGTTCCAGAACTCCTCTTTGAACAATTGTAGGTATATCTGTCTTGAATAGTGGATATTCCTTCAAGGTCCATTTTCTTGACGCAGAAATGTTAAATTTTCATTTTAAACGGAAAATATACCCCCGGGACATTTAAGTTAAGGTAAGACTGATATTAGACTTCCGCCGAAAATTGAAATTGTACAAATTCAAAATGAAGTATAACAGTTTTCGAGAGGAATCCCATGAGTAACTATAAGGCCCCATTTTATTCCACTTGTTATATAAAAATAAACAACACATTTAATTAGTTTATTGAGTTAAATAAAGACTGGGTATCATTGCTTGAAAGTCTAAATTGAAAGTCGTATCTTATGGATAAGGGTAGGTACAAAGCATGTTTCCTCTAAAATTATAGAACATTATTTTAATATAATTATTTGTACATGCATGTGTATTTTGAATAATACTAACAATTGTGTGTATGAAAAACTTAGGTTTCGTATAGACTATTGTATAAAGTTGCACTATTATTTCTACAATCAGTTGATGCAATGAGGCAGTCAACCTTAAACGTTCTAACGGACTAAGAAATTAAATCGAAAGACCAGAACAATAACAATGTGACAACATCCTTCATTTCTGTTTGAACAACCAGACCATATTCCATCATTAAGTGGCTTCTCGTCAGAAACCCATCGTCTAATCAGTTCATCTGTGTATTAACATCAATAGCACTATTATGGCCATGATTGGCTAGATTTTCTCCCACATCAGGTGCATAATTATGCTCATAAACACATGTCATAGCATATTTAGTTGAGACAGTAGCCAATTTATCATCCTATACCTACAAAACTTAACAGTTAATAAAAAAAATAGGTGAATTTGGAATTGATTAATAAAACGTTGGAGGCAATGTTTATTTTTGGCCAGCCACTCATCCTTAAAAATTTTATAAAGTCTTGTATCAGGTTCTGCTTCAATCAAAGTCAAACTTCTCTCCTGAAGTACTACAACTGAACCCTGATTTCATAGCATTTCATTGGTATCACTTGCCTATTGAAATTTTTACATCCTAACCCAGGTTACATGATATGTTTTGATGAATTTCTTCACCAATTTTCATATATAATTTTTTATTGATCAAATTTTAAGATATGTATTCAACTTTTAATTTGGTTCTTTTGAATTTTTAAATCATACGTAATTAAGTTACATAGCACTAGTAAAAAAGTTTCTGAACAATTTCCGTCATGTTTTTAGGATAATTTAAATTTATAATATTTGCTAGATTAAGTAAGCACATAGTTCATTCCATGGATCAATTTCATGAAGATTTTGTACAAACTGACTCACTGTCTCTTACGCTATCAAGCTTTTAAAACGATCATTTAAACGAGGGCTCTAAAAGTTGAGGGGAAGAAAATATCTTTAGATCCACTTTGAAAATAACTCATACGGAGAAAAAACAACAGTTTGTTGTTAGAATTACTTATACTTATTATCATTAGCAATTAAATTAATTAACTATTCATTCATTGCCATAATGGGTCAAATATCATCAAAGATGTATATAGTGAACAATTAAAACAGGTTTTTGAATTTTCATATATCTTGGTTGGCCTACTTTTTGTTAGCACCTATCGATGTCACAGAACTACAAGGTCACGAGTGATAATTTTGACTGTAAAGGCGTCTTAAACGCTAACATGTCCGAGTGTTCACATTTTTGCTAGGCACAATAGAGGCTACAGTTTTCGCCCGATTTTCATGAACCTTGGTATGTATGTATATAGTGAAAGATCTCGTTTAGATTCAAATAACGTAATGATCGGAATAATGGTTTTGTAATTATTGCCCTTGACTTAGTAATGACGTATCAAAATTGACTCCTGTACTCTCTTTTTGAACACTCCACTTTTAATAGTTCTCGAAATGGTACGCATATTTTAAAGTAATAATAATAATCATCCACTAAACTGTAGAATTAATTTTAAAAAAAATATAATAATAACTTAGTGGATATATTGTGTTATGTAGATAATATTGTATTCTTAATTCATAACTAAATATTATGCATATTCTGAACTCATCTCAAATTATTAAGTGGGATAATAAATTAGCGATGGTAAATTGAGACAATGAAATAAATAGTACAAGCAGAAGTCATGTAAAGAAACGGACGAAAGTTTACATCCGTTTGAACCAGAACCTACGCGTTTCCTTTTCCTCACTATCTTATCATAAGTATATATTGTAGATTATTTATAGCCTTGTAGCAAAATGGCTTACATTTTATATTTTTCTACTATGTTTTTTGTACTTGCTTTGTTAAACGGTAAGAAATTTTTGGTGTTATTTCTACATTAAAAGACAAATTCGACATTTTTGGGTATGATACTCTAAATCTGACAGAACTATCTCTACTAGTTCTCCTGATATACGGATGGAAGATCGTCACGATTAAGTCTAGATATAAAAATTAATGTCATTTTAAGGTTAACTAGCTTTGGAGAAACCGTCAGTATAAGCAATTACGTCTATACAAAGTTGATCTATTAATAAGTCAACAAAGACATGATATTCTAAAATGTCCTTGTGACCGATACTGTATCGAAATAAGTCGAGTCTGAAATAAAATCGAAGAGTTTCACGCCTATGCGATAATCGTATCCGTATAAAATTTTGAAAAATGGCCGCCATCCACCACATACAAATCATGTTTATGCAATATTTCAGGCCCCAAATAAGCCAGAGGTACAAATGAGGCATCTATTTCAACTGATTTCAGTCTGCTAAATCAAATGCAAGTGACAATTAGTAGTTTAGAGCTTGACCTTTAGAAATGGATCTTTCTTAGGTATTGGTGCAAAATCGAGTCCCCAGTCTGTAATTGTATATGAAAGAAGTGGTCATGCAGATTCGTGTCTCAAGGGGTCACAAGTGACCTGAACTAGATGGGCTAACCAGGTTACTACAAGTGCGTTGTACCTTCTCATGCTTGATGCATATAATCGTTATTGTGCGGAGTTAGAAGATGGAACCAACCTGAAACAGATGTCAATGGATGAATGGCGAGTTGTTAGGTCTACAGAAAGTCCACAGTTCAAATTTTGGCAGCTTATCCTAGATCTGGAGTTATATGTATTCCTTTTCATTCGACCCATAAGAGCAGCTGATTTCTTACTATACATCGAATCACTGAGCAAGATAATGCCTTGGTTCTTCGTTCTTGATCATCCGAACTACGCAGAGGAAACATCCTGATGTCTTTAACTAGTTTCTAGCTGGGAACTTCACAGTGAAAGAAACACAACGCATAATCTCCAACATGGCTATTGATCAAGCCCATGAACAGAATCACGCACTGGTGAAAAGTAATGGCGGGGCAGTCGACCTAACAGAAAACGCTGCTGCACTGCGCCGCTATATGGTTAGTGGACCAGAAATGGCACGGAAAGTCGGAGAATATGAATCATCAATAGTAACCTCCATGACAGACAGGGTTGAAACCCATCATCACGAGCAGACTAAACACACGCAACTCCAATTTCGTAAAGACGTTTCTACTTTTAAAACTACAATAGAAGTCATGGGCAATCCTTTCGACGACAACAGTAAATATTTACTTGTGCTTGATTCACGTGACATTGTTGGTCCAGCCGTAATTACCACTCTTTTTTCGATCGATCTGGTGACAGAACAATACGAGTCATACGTTAAAGATAGACTCGTCGATAGGAAAATACCGATCAGCAATCCAATTAAGCGGAACAATCTACCTACCTTCAGTCGACCGCATGTTCGCGAGAAATCAAAGAGTATGTTACAGATCTCATCATTGAAAAATGATTGCTCACTTTTTCCACGCTTATACATTGCTTCACAGATACGTGATGGTGGCCTTGACAACTTCTTCTGACAGCAGAACAATGCCTATCCGCCATCTCTATCTCATCTGGGTAAACTGAGAACAGGAACAACGTCAAACCTTGTTACTCTACTTGAAGATCTGGTGCGAGAGCAACAGGAAGACCCTCCAATACCTGTTACAGATGTTATAATTCTTGATGGGGCCGCCATTGTTAACATGTTACGTCCAGGTGCAGCCAAGACATTTGTGGACTATTCGTTACAAGTTTTCTTGCCATATGTGCAATCTCAGTTACAACATGCTTATAGAGTCGACATTGTCTGGGATGATTATCGCTCCGACAGTTTGAAGGGTGATACACGCAGCAAACGAGGTCATGGAATCCGGAGACGTGTCGAGTCGGCCAACTATCTCCCACGGAACTGGAGTGAATTTCTCAGAATTGATGAGAACAAAATTGAGTTGTTCTCATTCCTGTCCACATCTATTGTCAACATTGTCACTCCGAAACAGGTCATCAGCACAAATGGTAGCAGTGTTCTTTGTATTCAGACACGAAATATATCAGCGCTGGCTCCATGTACACACGAAGAGGCCGATTCGCGAATATTTGGCTTAATCTTGGCTACACCAAAATAACGATAAGAACAGTCGATACTAATGTTGTCGTGTTAGCAGTGATGGCAGCTCAGAACCTTAAAATCGACCTCTGGCTAGCGTTTGGTACTGGCAAACATTTCCGATATATTGCTGCACACCGAATTGCCAATGTAATGGGACCAGAAAAATCAGTCACCCTGCAAATGTTTCATGCAATTACCGGTTGCGACACTGTTCCGTTCTTCGCTGGCAAAGGGAAGAAATCTGCATGGGAAGCGTGGACTGGTAGTGACATAACTGAAACCTTTGCAGCACTAGATTCAACTCCAGAAGTTCAAGTCGTAGATTCCTCTATGAAAAAGGTTGGACGATTTGTTGTGATTCTGTATGATCGAACAAGTACGCTAGAACATGTAAACGATGCCCGGAAACAGTTGTTTACTCAGATAGGCCGGTCAATCGATGGAATTCCACCAACACAGGCAGCTCTGATTGAGCACACGAAGAGAGCAGCGTTCCAGGGTGGTCATGTTTGGGGACAGATGATGGTCCCTTCACCAGTTCTACCATCTCCTTGTGACTGGGGCTGGCAGAGAAATGAGGCAGCTGGCAAGTGGGACATATTCTGGACATCACTAGCTGAAACTACATCATCATGTCGAGGAACTGCTTCGATGTGGATGTAAGAAGGGTTGTAGAGGGCAATGTAAATGCCACAAGGCTGTTCTACAGTGTACAGCTCTTTGTTCTTGTGGTGGTGAATGTTTGCAAAGATCTGCATAAGACTTTTGCCTAAAAATGACAGTTTGTGATAGTGAGGAATGATGTACATCTCATTTGTGATTTTACTCTGGCCTAATATGGCTGGTGGTGGTGATTTACACTTCTGGCTTATCTAAGGCCTGAAATATGGCATAAAAATGATTTGTATGTGGCGGATGGTGGCCATTTTGAAAAATGGCTGTCAAACCGACTTCCAAACTACGTATATTCACTTCAATTGATTAAGCAGACTGAAATCAGTTGAAATAGATGCCTCATTTGTACCTCTGGCTTATCTAGGGCCTGAAATATCGCATAAAATTGATTTGTTTTTTGTCGATGGTTGTCATGGTAATAATTGGCGATGGCCCAACTGCTAAAAAAAATAGTTATTGCCATATTCTAGCAATGTACCAAATTTCATGCTTCTATCACAAAATGCTGAATGCTTTCACTTAGCTGTCCCACTACTGTACTGACAGTGTATCCATCTAGGGTGTGTTTTGGAATAATGAAAATAATGTTTTCCAGTCAGTTAAGTGTGGGGTCTTCTTACCTTTGAATATTCTACATTACTACACTCTCACTATTCAGCCGACGTCGCTGATAAGCCTTCAGTTGTATGGTGGGAAGCTAGCCAAAGCTACTTGTTCTGCATTGATTTGTGGTATATTATTTGGTTGTTTTGTTTTAACAGGTGAGAAGTTTGGTTACGGAAATAGATATACGTGTCACTGTCAAAATAACTATTGTGATAAAGAAACTGGATTTTGTGATAACGACTGTATACAAGGATGGTTTGGACCAACTTGTCAAAAAGGTTATTTCTAATTAAAATTCAATTAGACATGAATGATCAACTTACTCAACCGAGTTTCTGGAATAATCAGAAGGTGAAATGAGCAAGGTTTTGGAGCATCCCCACCCCCCTACAATTTAAGCGAATGATTCTGTAGAATTTTCGCACAATATTCCACCCAAATTCTATCGGACTAAGATGTGTACAATTTGACGAAATGTCACTTGATAACAATTCATACTGTCGACACAAACAATATATACACAGATTAGTCTCAATGGTTTAAAGTATACTTTTGGGAAAGGGATTTATTTACATTACAGAAAATGTTGCATTACGCAAACCAACTGTCCAAAGTTCTCAGTACCAAGATTTTGATGCTAGCTTGGCAGTAGATGGCAATACATCTAATAAAAATACTGCCCGTTGTTCGCATACAGCACTACCAGATGAAGTAACAAGGACAAGTTACTGGCAAGTAGATCTTGGCGAAATATATCCAATTCGAGATATAAAGATTTATCTCAGAGACCCCTGTAAGTTTACCACAAATACTTTAATTGCAAAACATGAATGAATTGATAATTTACTCTTCTCATTTAATTATATAACATAGATTTATTGCGAGAAGTCAGTTAGGATAATTTGTTGTCTCCAATCTTTTACTTCCGTCTTCATTAGCCCATAAGGTGCAGAAGAGTAGGACTTAAAACTCCATTCATTTCATTTCATTTCCAATCTTTTACGGAGGTGCTCATGATATAAGCATTTTCTTTCCTTGAAGGTACTTTTGAAGGTACTTTTAATTTTAGTTGCTCAACGATTAAGAGGATATTTCATTAGCACAGTGATGGTAAATGGTAGCTCAGCAGTTTGTAAATCATCATCATCGCAAAGCATTCCTGGGCTCCAATTCACAGTAACAGTTAATTGTGAGGGTCAATTTTTGCGTATTTCTAACACCGATGAATATAATCGAGTTGCTCATGTCAATTTATGTGAAGTGGAAATTTATGGTGAGGAATTAAAGTATTTTATATTCACATTAGTTAAAAAGTAACGTCTAACCGTGTCAAATAGAGATCCTCGTCAACAGTTATTCTTCTTTTGGGGGTGGGGTAGTGTGGGTGGCATGTATCCGTCGCAATACATAATAAGTGCCAAATAAGACTTATCTGTCGTCGCATATAAATATATCAGTGGGGAAACAATGTATACAATTTAATAAAATGCAGGAGGCAGAAATTGTATTAGAACAGGGCCGTAGGTCTTGTTTTTAACTATGCTAAACAAATATTTGTAGTATGTGCTCCTGGTACATATGGAACAAATTGTGAGAATTTCTGTTATTGTAAGTCTGTCGGAGAAAGATGTACTGATGGTGTCTGTCCTAGTGGCTGTATTGCTGGCTTCACAAATCCTAGCTGTAGTGCAAGTAAGAATGTTTTGTTATTAACAGGATAGTTAGTTTTGATCCATTCTCAATCTAATTGGATGAATGTATTATGTGCACCCTTTTGGTCGTTTGACCATATACTATTTCAAGATATCAAAAATCCAAATTCCTAAATACACGGTGCACAGCATTCAGCCTTTGTTAAATCGTGATCAATGTGCAACAGGTTTGGGTTCACACGAGCCTTAATTGATGATAATTAAATATTTTTATAAATGTAATAGACTATCGAAACGTCAAACTAAATATTCCCTTCACTGTTTTTCCTTTGTCTGCATATTGTATATTGACGACAATAGAAAAGACGAAGTATCGATACATAACAATCAGATATTGGCAGTAAGCTGTGAACTCTATTACCGATTAGCCTAGCTTAACGAACCAAGGAACGATTGTTTGAAAATAATATTTTATTTTGTTGTCAATAAGATAAAATAACTTTCCATAAACTTTATCTCCAATTTTTAAGAAAACCAACGATAAGTTTAAGTGTATTTTGTTGTAGAATGTTATGGTAGTCAGTGTCGGTATTTATGTGAAAACAGAAAATGTAAAATGGGAACGAGTTCATGCGATATCAATACTGGTAGATGTAATGGTGGATGTCAGATTGGTTATCAACAACCCGATTGTCAATTTCGTAAATATATTTTATTCTTATGTTTTATTTGTTCAAAAACACTGAGAACATAATCAATTATTGAGTACTGATTAGCAGGCCTAACAAAGTATTACATGTTTTCAGAAATCATGAATGATGCATTACACTGGATTTATAGATTTATTTTTACCGTTAACGTTTTCTTAACATTGGTATATCTTTTCTACAGCATGTTCAAGTGGAAGCTATGGTGATCAATGTTTAAAACAATGTTCAGATAGAGTGTGTCTGAATCCTACCCCCTGTAATGCTATTAGTGGAGAATGTATTGGTGGTTGTTTAGAAGGTTACACGGGCACAGACTGTACAGAAGGTAAACGAAATTGTAGACTTAATATAACGAATTTGTTCTGATTTTTTCATTCTATCCTTGCTGATATCGCAAATATCCCACAAAACGTGTTGATATTAGTCTAGTAGTTTTTTGGTTTGCAAATGATAAAGTGAAAGAGCGCTTTGCAAAAACCAAGCTCATACTCAGCTTGTTTTAGGATATTGGAGGTATGTTCATGAAGTTTGAATTGTTTGTCTAAAATAAGTGTCATGTTAGAACTAAGGCTATTTGTGATATTTTCCCTCAAGGTATCCGCTATAAGATATGTGACGTTCTTATGGATTGGCACCCGTGTAGTCTAAATAATATACAGGATACATTTGACAACCCAAAACATTTGACTAATGCATTTTTACGGAAACCATTAACCTTATTTAATACTAGATACTAGTGTCCGTTAGTCTGATGGATATCAAACAACCGGGACTTTAAACCTTAATTTATTATTACACGCCCACATGAAATAGGGGGGGGGGGCGTATATTGTCGTCACCCCATCCGTCCGTCCGTCTGTCTGTCGGTCCGTCGGTCCGCCTGTCGGTCCACAATTGCTCGTAAACACTCTACAAGGTGCAATTCTTAACGGATTTACATGAAACTTGATATGAGTGTTTATGATCACGCAAGGGTGAACCCTATTGAAAATCAGCGAAATCGGAAAAAAATTAGTATCAGTTATTGCCCTTGTTCTTGAATGGCTCGTAAACACTCCACAACGTGCAATTCTTTACAGATTTTGATGAAACTTGGTGTGAGAGTATGTTATAACTCAAGGATAAACCCTATTGAAAATCAGCGAAATCGAAAAACATTTAGTGTGAGTTATTGCCCTTGTTCTTGAAAACGCGTTCAATTTTAGCTTGTAAACACTCTTTGAGAGAACAATTCTTAATGGATTTTGATGAAACTTGGCTTGAGTATTTGCTATCACCAAAGACTGAAACCTATTGAAAACTAGTTAAATCGAAAAAAATTAATATCAGTTATTGCCCTTGTTTTTGAAAACGCGTTCAATTTTTGACTTGTAAACACTCTACAAAGAAGAGTTATTGACCGATTTTGACAAAACTTGCTGAAATTGTTTAATATCGCCCAAGGATGAACCCTTTTGAAAATACAAAATATCGAAACATATTTAATACGAATTATTGCCCTTGTTCTATAACACTCTACAAGTCACAATTCTTGAGCGATTTTGACGTAACTTGGCATGAGTATTTGTAATCAGCTAATGATGAAACTTATTGAAAAATATTTAGTATTTAGTAATTGCCCTTTTTTTTTGAAAACGCGTCAAAACTTTTAGCTTGTAAACCCTCTAGAAGGCACAATGATTTACAGATTTTGACAAAATTTGCTGAAATTGTTAATTATCATTCAAGGATGAACCCTATTGAAAACAAGAAATATCACACAATGTTTGATTGCCCTTGTTATTTCAAATGATTTAAATTTTTTGGCTCATAAACACTCTGCAAGTGACATTTCTTGACTGATTTTAACGGAACTTGGCATGAGTATGTGGAATCACCTATGAACCCTATCGAAAATCAGAGAATTTCTAAAAATATTTAATATCAATTATTGCTCTGTTTTTGAAAAAACCATCAAAATTTTAGCTCGTAAACACTTTAGAAGGCACAATGCTTTACAGATTTTGACAGAACTTGCTGAAATTTCAATTATCATTCAAAGATGAACCCTATTGAAAAGAAATATCACAAAATATTTAATATGAATTATTGCCCTTGTTCTATAAAACACGTATGGATTTTGATGAATTTTGTTGAAATTGTTTGTTATCACCCAAGAGTGAATCCTTTTAACAATCAAAAATACTGAAAATCTATAAGGAGTTATTGCCTTGTTATTAGGTATAATTCTTGACTGATTTTAAGGAAACTTAGTAATATTGTACATTTATAGCCCTAGAAAAGAAGTATATGTATATTTTATTTTTTATTAAAAATCAATGCTGCCAGTGGGCGTATATTACCTTGCCTGGCAAGCTGTCTTATTTCATATTAAAAGGAAAATGCTTAATAATCGAATCCGATTATTTCTATACCAACTAGTAACATTTTTCATAGAATGGCAAACCGTTAAAAAATGTTGAATAAGCGTTTTATGTATATTTAGGTTATGTGTATAAAACATATTCCATTCTGTCTATGAGAGGTTGATTATACAAAAGACGGCTATAATGTCTATAAGAAAATGTAATAACAATATTTATGATATTTTATGTCATTAACAGTGTGTGGGGATGGACGATATGGTAGAAATTGTCAAAATTTGTGTACAGAAAGAAATTGTAAAGGAGAGACAGAAAATTCGTCCTGTGATAGTAAAAGTGGTAAATGCGACAGTGGTTGTACATTGGGATTTAAACCACCAAATTGCATTGAGAGTATGTGTACAATTATCACCATTTTATACTGACCAATATATATATATTTTTTTTAACCAAATCCGTTTCATTTACTAGTAGATGTATATCGCTTCGTTTGGATAAATACCATTCCTTGTATTACCTTAAAGGGATAATAGGCGTTAGAACACACTCGTCCTACGGCTTATATTTGTGTATCATATTGACTATTAGTTAAATAAGTATGCATCCCACACTTTACCAAATTTTAAAAAAGCCACAATAAAAATATATCCGGAATTTTAAAAAAAAGTGAGCCAGCGACGATTCCATTCAGTTTGAGAATTAAAGCGTCTGGTAAATCAACGCTAAAACATCATTGTGGAATTCAACAGTAGGGGTCAAGGACGCGTGAAAACTTACATGTTAGAGTTACTTCCCTTTATATTTACACGATTTGAAAATCGCTTGATGGATGGCTCAAGCGTTTTATGATTAACTACTTTATTTTGGGGATTTATCGGATTTTAGAGGGATTTTGATGTATAGGTAAGTCCACTGATGGATATATACTGTTATTGTCCAAATTTGAGTGAACTTAAAATTTTATGTTCGTTCTAACGCCTATTATCCCTTTAAGCAATAATTGAATTCACAGTTATTGTACAATGACAAGTCAATGTACACAATAAATTAAATGCTCGCTCAATTTCTGAACAAATCTAATACGATTAGTAGAATTAAGGTTTAGAAAGTTCTTCTATGCACTGCAGATTAAAAAATAATTGGTAATCTGATTTGATTCTACTAGTTTAAGTGTTGTAAAATATGTTCTTTTTGATAGGATGTGATTATAATATTAACTATGGAGACCAATGTTCAAGGAATTGTTCTGAAAGACATTGTTATTATCCTACATCAGCCTGTGATACGACGATTGGTGATTGTTACAATTCACTGTGTGAGGCAGGATATAAACCAGGCGATTGTTATGATAGTAAAGTTATATTTCTATTATGATATATCTATGGTCAACCTCCTATCATATTTAAAAGGCTTTTATTAATGAGATTTTTTATGCGAAGTGCATCTAATCTAATCCAAATATAGGCCTACATTTTTTTTAGAAAATTATGACTGAATTTTGAATTTCGTATTGTAACAAATTCAATTTTATATCAGGACATAATATGTAGTCCATTGATATAAACTCTACTTTACAGAATGTGATAAAGACATAAGTTATGGTTCAAAATGTTTAAAGGTTTGTTCTCAAAGGAACTGTTCAGATACGTCATCTTTATCATGTGACCACGTGACTGGGAAGTGTGATAGCGGATGTAAACCAGGCTATAGATTAGAGGATTGTTCTACAAGTAAGAAGAACCTTATACAAACTTACGATAAGGTCATTTGGATACAAACATATTGACCCTCAAATATTTCTTAATAAATGGCATATCTATGATTACAGAAAATGAATGCGCTAAATGATACTACCGTCGGTCGATTCAGATATTGTCCTAATAATCATATCTCATTTTTGTGGCAATTAGATGTAGAAATCAAGTATATTTACAAGTCGTGTGGCCTTCTGTTGTGGTTGAACTATATTTAAAAGAAATAAAGACGATGAATATTTGTCTTTCAGGATGTTCCTTTGGCTATTATGGTAAAGGGTGTAACAAAAAATGTTCAGAAAGAAATTGTAAGTCTTATAGTAGAGCATGTGACTACATGACTGGAGAATGCCCTGATGGTTGTCGTAATAATTATGTTGGTATTGACTGTACTGAGAGTAAGTATATATAGATACGATGCAGTAATAATAAAATTAATAGTTTTAATGAGGGCAGTACGTAAATCTTTTATATAAAAAAACAAATGGGAAATGCTATACGAAACTGGAAATTCAATATAACAGTTTGACAAAACAAACTAAATTAACTATTATTTAATTTTATTTTTATTAATTATAGTTAAGCTCTGTGTACACTGGTAACATTTCAGGAAACATCTGGACACAAAGCAAGTGGATACACGATATTCCAAATGTTTTCAAAATATAATATAGTGTATACAGGGTAAAAATTTTCTCGACACATCTAACCACAAGTATCTTAATTTGTATTTAAAATTGTTTCCTAGTGTATACATAGACTAAATCTTGTGTTTGGATGTATCCAATTGTATCCACTTGTTTTCTTTCCTTTTGTTACCTGAAATGTTACCAGTGTACACAGAACTTTATTCAAATAAACTGCAATTAATGCAATGCTATATGAACGGATGTTTTGTCTTAGAGAAATTATTAGCCGATAAGTCAGTCTAATTAAAATATAGACCTAACTTCCGTTTGTATTTTATTAGTTTCGTTTTGTACAAAGCCAATGGCTTATAAAAACATTCGAAACGAAACATATAAAATACGAACGAAAGTTAGGTCTATAATTACTACTAGACTGCCGACAAGTAATATTTAAGTATGCCATACAACTCAATCAAGCTAGTTTTAATAAATAAATTACTACAGTACTTCAAATAGTTCCATTTTTTTACTGTAGTACTTCGGATAGTTCATTATTTTCTTTACTGTAGTACTTCAGATAGTTAATTATTTTACTGTAGTACTTCAGTTAGTATATTATTTTACTGTAGTACTTCAAATGGTTTATTTATGTACTGTAGTACTTCAGATAGTTCATTTCTTTACTGTAGTACTTCAGATAGTTCATTATTTTACTGTAGTACTTCAGATAGTTCTTTTCTTTACTGTAGTACTTCAGATAGTTCAATTTTTTACTATAGTACTTCAAATAGTTCATTTTTTTTACTGTGTACTTCAGATAGTTCATTTCTTTATTGTAGTACTTCAGATAGTTCATTATTTTACTGTGGTACTTCAGATAGTTCATTATTTTACTGTAGTACTTCAAATGGTTTATTAATGTACTCTAGTACTTCAGATAGTTCATTTTTTTACTGTGGTACTTCAGATAGTTCATTATTTTACTTTAGTACTTCAAATGGTTTATTTATGTACTCTAGTACTTCAGATAGTTCATTTCTTTACTGTAGTACTTCAGATAGTTCATTATTTTACTGTAGTACTTCAGATAGTTCATTTATTTACTGTAGTACTTCAGATAGTTCATTTCTTTATTCTAGTACTTCAGATAATTCATTTCGTTACTGTAGTACTTCAGATAGTTCTTTTCTTTAATGTAGTACTTTAGATAGTCCATTTCTTTATTCTAGTACTTCAGATAGTTCATTTTTTTACTGTAGTACTTCAGATAGTTCATTTTTTATTTAGTACTTCAGATAATTCATTTCTTTACTGTAGTACTTCAGATAGTTCACTTCTTTACTGTAGTACTTCAGATAGTTCATTTCTTTACTGTAGTACTTCAGAAAAGTTCATTTCTTTTACTGTAGTACTTCAGATATTTTTCATTTTTCCTTTATCTCTAGAAACTTCAGATAGTTCATTTCGTTACTGTAGTATTTCAGATATTTCAATTTATTTACTTTAGTACTTCAGATAGTCCATTTCTTTATTCTAGTACTTCAGATAATTCATTTCGTTACTGTAGTACTTCAGATAGTTCATTTTTTACTGTAGTACTTCAGATGTCCATGTCTTTACTTAGTACTTCCGAGTTTTTCTAAACTGGGGGGTGTACGACTAAGTTTTACCCCACGTGTAAAATTTTACGAGGACACTGTTCTTCCGGGAAAATAACTTACTCGCACTATTAAGTATATTTATACACAGAATTATCAATTTATCTAATGTCCGGAAAACTAAATGGGGTTTTTTCAAGGAATCCTGCAGGCCAATTCGCATTCGTCCTTGCATGGCGGGAGGTTCGGGGGTCTTCCTCGGAACATTTTACAAACTAGGAAACCTGGGTACATCTGACGAATTTCACTTTCACGGGCCAAAATTTTCAATTTTCATCGGAAAACCATATGTTTTCTATGTCCCTTTTCGACCTATTCTGCGTTTTTCCGACATGGCGGGGGGTTTCGGAGGTTCTCCCCCGGAAAATTTTACAAAGTAGGAAACCCGGAGAATACATCTGACGCGATTTTGGAAGTCTTTTCCACTGGACCAAATTATCAATTTTCATCGGAAAACCATATGTTTTCTATGTCCTTTTTCGGCCTATTCTGCGTTTTACCGACATGGCGGGGGGTTTCTGGGGTTCTCCCCGGAAAATTTTACAAAGTAGGAAACCCGGAGAATACATCTGACGCGATTTTGGAAGTCGTTTCCACCGGTCAAAATAATCAATTTTCATCGGAAAACCATGTTTTATATAGCCTTGTTCGACCTATTCGAAGTAAGTAAAAATCACTTATTATGTAGACGAACAGTTTTCCGATTACAGCATAACTGACACAAGGTTTGCACTCTTTCGGTCAGCCAATCGGTTTTACCGAAGGCTCCATTCCACATCCATGAACGTCTATTATCGACCGATTTCGCGTTTTACCGACAAGTTTAGTAAAAATCACTTAATGTAGACGAACAGTTTACCGATAACATCTTAACAGACACAAGGTTTTCACTCTTTCGGTTAACAAATCGGTTTTACCGACGGCTCCGTCTATGACCTTCTTCTATCGGCCAATTCCGCGTTTACCGACAAATTCAAATAACGAGCAGCTTACCGATAACAAGGGTATCGGTTAACTTATCGGTTTTACCGAAGACTCCAGTCATAAGCAACTTATACCGACCGATTCCGGTGTTTCAGTAAAAAAATACTTTTAATGTTGACAGTTTACTGATAACATCATAACCAGCACAAGGTTTTTACTTTTTAGGTTAATTGGTTTTACCGACGGCCCTACCTTGTCGTCTTTTATCGACCCATCATAACCAACACAAGGTTTTGACTTTTTAGGTTAATTAATCGGTTTAATCGATCGATTCGGCGTTTTACCGACGGTTCAATCCATGACCCTTTTTACCGACCGATTCCGCGTTTTACAGACGAGTTCAGTATCTGAGTACGGCAGATAGTCCATTTCTTTATTCTAGTACTTCAGATAATTCATTTCGTTACTGTAGCACTTCAAATTGTTCATTTCATTACTGAAGTAATAATGCAAAATATGCACCCGATATTAACTTGATATTACTTCCTCTAATTTCTGTCATTACTTATAGAATGTTCTCCGGCTTCGTATGGAGATGGATGTACTAAACAATGCAAAGATAGACAATGTAAGGAGGTTATTGAAGAATTGTGTGAAAATCCTGACGGAACCTGTGTTAATGGATGTAAGGCGGGTTATATGGCTTATGATTGTACTCAACGTAAGTAATGATATCGATTGTCTGTGTTTCATTCGTGGTAACTTTGATTAGCTGGAAATCGAAAAAAAAAGTAGGTTAATGCCACTGTTCGGGCAAAATGTCTCTCATTTCACACTTCATGACGTTGCCCATCTTCATTAGCCCTGATGCGATTTTCTATTTTAGTATCTATTATCAACAAAAAATACAACTATATTAATACAAAAAGAAAACCTCATTTTATTAAAAAGAAATCTCTTTCAAGCAAAAATTAAGACATGTATATTGTTTAACAAATCTGACTGAAGATATTGATTTTGTATATTAGCATGTACAGGAGGATATTATGGTGAGAAATGCAATAAGTCCTGTCAAGACAGAAAATGTAACAATGAAGGAGATAGTCAAGATAGTTGTAATCCAGAATCGGGTGTTTGTGAAGAATGTTTACCTGGTTATATTGGAACTGACTGCACAAAACGTGAGTTCGAAAAACAAGTCATAGAAACTAGTTGCCATATCTTGTAATCCTAAGTGATTTTAAAACGGGAAAAGTATAAGATACAATATTTCTGCAATAAAATACAACCACCAACAGTTCGTAGCGTACAGTACAGCGAGAGTATATGAATTAGATTTATTTCGTTCAATTCAACCTTTCTATTTCCACCTGAGGCGTTACGTGATTTTCCCTCCACAATCATTTTAGTCTAAGAATAGGCCTATAGCCTGACTGCTGACTGAATAGAGCAACTTAATTATAATTTTCAAAAAATATCTTTGCAAGAATACAAATTGTTTCTTTCAAAATCCCCCCCCCCCCCAGATTGAAAAACCCTTGCCTTAAACCTATATTATTGCTCTATTTTGTATATACCCCATACAAATGAATAACGAACATAGATTAATAGATTAGAAATATGGATGTATTGTTATAGAATGTTCTGCAAGAAAATATGGTATGAACTGTCAATATGATTGCGATAAAAGAAATTGTATAGATAATACACATTGTAATTTTACGTCTGGTTTTTGTGATGGTGGTTGTTTGGATGGTTTTGAAAATGTTGATTGTGTTCGTAAGTATACATATATCAACAAAATAAATCTAGAGAATGAACTACATAAAAAGTCTTATATATCGTATCTATTTTAAATCAGTGATTTCTAAAACCATTGACTTTTAATATAAATTAATGTATAAACTGGGTATTTTATATTTTACTCATATAGTTGGAATTAAACAGAAAGAAGATAATATGTCTGTTGGTGCTGTTGTTGGTATTATTGTGGCTGCCCTGTGTATTATAATAATGGCTGGAATCGTCTTTATTGTTTTTAGAAAAAGAAGGTCAGTATAATTACCAGGTTACTGATCTATGAGATAATGTAAGGCCAAATATGACTATGCCAAATTCTGTGGAAATATTAATTGTCTTGAATACAATACATCATAATGAATTAGACATCATTTAAACTGCCACGTTATTACGAGAACGAAGTTGGTATAAAACTTGACATTTTGAAGATCATAACCTTCAAAACTTACTTTGTACAGATTTGGTTTTCGAATGTGTCTGAAATAAACGCCTTTTATTTCGCTACCTTGTTTCAGATTACAAGAAAATATGTATGATAAATCAGAAGAAAACACGCGAAAAGCTATGGATTACAATCAAATGAGTAGAGAAGGTATGACCTTTCATGTTTCATATAGACGATGTATGGAGTTAATCTCAACTCCAGCATCGTGTTCCAATCGTGTATGTTTTCCTTCTTGAAGCTCTCATCAGTTGTCGTTCGTTTCGGATAAGGTTAGAATTTGTTTTCTAAGTGCAATTATACAGGCTTTAGTTCCACCCGCATTATATATTTACTTTTGGCTATCAAGATGTTTCTATTTCAGACCTTGGTCCAATTTATGAAAACTCGCCGGCAGTACAAAATATTAAATCTGAAACAATGCCCCAGAAAACAGCTGACAAATCAAAGTATCCGTTAGAGAATCGAAGCAAAACATTAAGACCAAATACAGCAGTTGAGGAGGATCCAAACAACAAAGTTAAAAATATTGAATCGAAACAGAATACGAACACATTGAAGAATGTCGAAGTTGGGGGCCCGGAAGTTGAAAGGGAAAGTAGCTTGAACGTGAAGCAAAAGGAAAATGACAAGACGATCAAAACTAGAAAAGTTAATTCAGATGATGTTTACTACAATTTGGAGACGCCAGTAAAGTCTAATGCGTTAAAGATCAAAAAGTTAAAAGAACATGTTGCCAGATTAAAGAATTTAAAATCCAGTTTTAGTGATATATATCAGGTAATATTTTATGACATGATTTCTTTGGGCTGGTTGACCATAATTGCTCTTCTTGGTTGCAAATCTTCAAGAATACTCGGATAATGAAACCTAATCACCAACCTGAAAATGCAACGATGTGCAGGTGTGAAACACAGGGCAACACATTGGGAATGATGGTCAACTGTTGATCTGGTGGCTTAACTCAAGGCATTGATGGTATGTGTAATTGTTATTTGGTGCGGATGAGCTGTATGGACAATTCGGCCCTCTTATGAAAATATCACTTTTATTAAATTGTCCTTTATATTTTTTGTACAGAAACTACCATCAGGATTTACATCAGCTTATGAAGTTTCGAAGATTGAAGAAAATAAATCAAAAAATAGATTTAAGGGTTATTATCCGTGTAAGTTATACCTAAGCTAATAACAAATTTTTTCAAGTGAATTTTTATTACAAAAAAAATAACAGGAACCCTTTGATGATATGTGAACAGCAACTTTGTCCTTATTTTAACCATTATTCATGCTCTATATTCATTTGAAAATTTTGAAATTTTGAGCGAAAAATGAGCAACAAAATAGATGATATAGAGTAGAAAAGATGTGGTTTGGGTGCCTCTGTAATACTTCTTCTTTCTATCTTTTACGTCAAAATGTTATTCTTCTTAATGCGTGAAGCAGTGTTTTCAATCTCCTCCATTTACATGATAGCCATTTTATCAATAACAAGTTGGCATCACATGACCATAATGGTGTTGGCTAAATGTTAGAGAAATAGTTTTTCTGTTCATACACTGGCAATTCTCTTCAAAACAATCATCAATATTTTATCAACAAGCAAAAGTTATGCTTACATTTGACAGCATTTCGCCGAAATGGAATATTGGCACCAGAAATCTTTGAAAAATATTTGAGAATGTGTCGCCAATTTTATGCTTTTTTTCATTTAGATGACTATAACCGTGTAATATTGAATAAGTCTGAAGACGATCCAAACAGTGATTATATTAACGCTAGTTATGTAGATGTAAGTAATAAGATCCAAAAATAAAACTTACATCCCAATGATCATTATCCTGAATATTATTTAGTAATACTAGTAACTCAATTATGACTATCAAATTACCTGTGTAACTTGGTCCAAGAGCTAACGAGGTTCCGGTCACTCATTTTTTGTAGAACCTACTGATTGTACAGGTCTAATCTACGAAATATTTGAATTTTTCAGAGTTATAATCAGCGAAACCATTTCATTGCTGCTCAAGGTACGACCGATGAATTATATTAAAGATTGAAATAGCTCATTGTTTTAATAAATGGTTTACTATAGTGTGTAAGAGGCAGGATCTAATACATGTATTAATAATAGTCACGCTCTTCAACTGTTGATTACAGAAGCAAAATATTATATAGCCTATCTCATTTGAATACCTATATTGATTATTGCAATATAAATTATGTTATACAGATATACATGAAAAGAATACATTAGAGTACATAATAATATATAATACAATATTTCAGGTCCAACTAAAATAACCATTAATGATTTTGTGCGGATGATTTTTGAAGAGAAATGCGAAAAGGTGTTGATGTTAACGAATCTATATGAGGCCGGAAAGGTGTGCATTATTTTTTAGTAGTTACATGTATCTTAATGCCAGCATGTAAATAATCTGTTTGCTTTAAGCCGCGAATCTACGAGGTACGTTATACTGTGCGGGGTTATAGAAATAGTTGAAAATAGAAGCAGTTAACACACGAGGTACGGGTCGACATACGGTGCGGACACGATTCGCTTCTATGTGCTATCTATTTTCAGCCTTACACTGTAAACTTTAAAAAAAAAATGAATTATGAAACCATTTATTCATAATATGGTTAAAGTTATTAAGATAGAATCTTAAACCGAGATCTTTTTCAACTTTACGATGTCTACTACCTGTAATCATATATCTAGATTGTCGAAAGTAGTTAATCGCTACATATGATAATCATTTTAATTCAATTTAACAGTATAAATGTGAAAGATATTGGCCACAAGAAGATAAACAAGATTTTGGTAACATCACTGTTGAAATGGTTGAAGAAACAACCCGGCTATATTATGTTAAACGAAAATTAATTTTAGTCAATAAAAAGGTAAAGTTACGTAGGACATTTTGCTCAAAGCAGTGTATATTTAGCTAAAAGTGATTAATTGATACCTGCAATATTATTACAAATCTATGTATAGTATTTTCTCACAAAATCGCATTTCCATGATCTCTTTGTTAAGTAATTCTTCCAGTGCTTTAATTCTAACTACCTTGCGCCTAGACTCTATATCAGTACTATAAACAAAAGAAGTATGACAATATTTATATAAAATACGTGGCTTCTCAAACGCACTAAAAACAGGCAACATGTGGAGGATTACTCCTCAGTTTTCATTTTGATAAAGTTAGAAACGCATTGTATCAATAACTCATTAAGTCCTTGATATACATATAACATTTAAAGACTTAACTGAAATCTTTGTTATGACAAAGATGCACTGGCATCACAAGCTTTACCGTCAAGTAAGTATTGCTTTCTGTTCCACTGTGACTCTAAGCAATATCCATGTTTTTCCAGAATAGTGAAGTTCATAAAACAACGCAATTCCATTTCACTGCCTGGTTAGATCATGATGTGCCTCGAGTATCTCAGTTGCTGGATTTTCTGTATCATGTAGAAGAGGAGCAAACAACAGACACTCCAGTCCTGGTTCATTGCAGGTAAATATTTGGTTTTGTTTTTAGATGAAATGTTCATTCATTTTTCAATTGATTTGACAATCTGTCTGACAAAAGATCGTATAAAATTAATTTATTTTACAGTGCTGGTATTGGACGAACTGGAACTTATATTGCCATTGACTCATTGTTAAAAGAGGGTTTAGATACTGGGAAAATTGACATACAATTACGTGTTCAGAAAATGCGAGAACAAAGAAAAGATATGATTCAAACTTCTGTAAGTTAATTATTTTTCTGATGTTTTTATAAATCATATAGCAAATTTGTGGAAAATATATAGTGTAATACTTTGTATTTCAATCAGAAAATAAATTAAAGTTTCAACTCTGAGCAATAACCCCAGAGGATTTTACATGTATTTTAAGGGTCCACCATAAATATTTTGGGTATTATTATTCAAGTTGTTCTCCGACACGAAGAAAATTACAGGGAAAACCTTAGATAACATCACAAAATAATGGGATTTCGATTGCTTTGAACTTATCGGTAGACGTTTCAGACAATATCAATTTTACACATATAGAGATATTACAATTAGACATTACTTTGTTTTAAGGACCAGCTGGAGTTTGTGTTTGAAGCATTGGCTGAAGCATTTGAATCGGGAAGAACTGATGTTTCTGTAGAAGCGTATGGAAAATTGCTGAAATCTGAGAACAAATCGTTTAGTCTGACGAAGCTGTCTAGAACAGATGAACTTAAACTTTTACAAGATACAGAGAATAGGGGTATATAAAACTTAGGGATAAAGGGAAAGAATTCTGTCTGTTCTTGAAATTTTCAGTTTCTTCTGAATTACCACCTATAATAGATTATTATCTAGTTACCTTATCATTTACAGCATATGCATATTAAATTTAGTCCCGGTTTTATTATCATAACTTATAAGTGTTTTTTTATCCATTGTATTGACCCATGGTCTGAATGTTAGACAGGACCATGTCCTTGTGTATTGGGCCTTATTGACCCTTGTAAAATAAAGAGCTTATTAGTATGTGTTGTGTGTATATTTTGTTTTATATTATAGTTGAAAAGAGCAGAATATTCATACAGAGCTGCCCAAATTTAAGAGTTTACAGAATAACGGTAATTATTTGATCATTTCTTATTTGCGAAATATGAAGTTTCTTTTCGGTCAAAATCGTTTCAAAATTCCGTTCTTGAATAGCTATGAAGGGCCTTTAAAAAAATCAGAATTGAAATACAAATTGTTTGTTTCACCATTACATTTAAACAAGTAGAACTTGAACTTACTCAGATCGATTGAATCAAAGCATCTTCATATCAACATATTGTGATGATCGCAGATTACGATAGTTTAAATTAAAGATAACTAAATTAAATAAAGTCAGGAATTTGGGTCGTTTTTTCCAGGGGATTGGAACTGTTTCGTGATGTAAGTTACTTAGGTGCCTGGGGTTTGAATTTTTACCCTTCGAGGGAATTTGGGCTGATTTAATCTTTAAAACAAAATTTTCCACCCCCTACCTAAATTCAGACCGAAAGAATCCAGAAATGATATTTTCCCAGTGATCTACTTTGGGAAACATATTACAACAATATTGGAAACTAAAATTGAAAAAAAAGGGGAAAAAAAAAAGTGGAAAACCTGTTTTGTCCTTTAACTTTTTTGACCGAAAAGGTGAGTTTCCCTTGGAATTTGAATACATTTACCATGCACGTGTCCTAACTGCTGAACGTTAATCATTATAAAAGCAAATAGGTATGACTGATAATATGTGCTATAGAATATTTAATACAACTTCATCGATTATACATGTAATTATCATTATTGATTAATAACGAAATTAATATTTCAGGCTGTAACATTAATTCTTCCCGATTCTGATCAAGAGGTTGTTGGAAAATACAAACTTTCTAGTAGCTCACGAAACAAACTTAATGATGCTATTCAACTTCACACTATTCAAATTGAAACTGATGTAAGTCGATAACGTCATAATGATCACTGTTTAACCTTGCACAATAACTTTTACAAAACATTTTCTAAAACGAAATGTGCTCTGAATAGCGACATCTACTCAATTAATTACTGGAGTCTGCTAATACCAATACAGTTTCTAGACTTTGACTGAAGAATGGACAGTCTTCTTCATAGCAAATTGTAATAATATTTATAGTTTTAATGAGTTTTAACCGACTTAAACTGCCACTCCTATCGTTTATAGTATTGTATAGTAAACCGTGCTTTAGTCGAGATTATACTTAGAACGCTTTAGGTCCCATCCATCACAATTACCTTATTATACAATGGAACATAGTTTAGAAAATGGCCAAACGAGCCAACATGATAATAACCAATTTTTTCAGAATGATGTCAAAGAGTGTAAACTATTGATAGTACAAACAAAACAAATCCTTGACAATTCGATTTTAACATCAGTTTTAACTGAACTTGTATATCAAGTTGGTTTGCAAGATGTTACACAAACTCCAGTAGCAGTCTTCTATCAGTAAGTACATATCGCTTGTTTAATAATGTCACACAAAATCAGTCGATAATGCTATCAACCGTTGTTCATCAACATTTCTGTAAGTCGTGATTGTAACCACCGTTGACTTATCATTGATGAAAGGGCAATAACTCGAGGAATACTTTTTATAGACTTAATTCTTTTCTTTTTCCTTTTGGGATTTTCGCATGCCCATTTATGACCAATTTTTGGTCTACATCCTCGATACAGTCCAAACGGACTCTGCCAACCAATGGATTTGTCACCTGTTAGCATGTTAAATCACGAAATTCAATCTTAGAACTTCCAGAAATCTGGTCGAAAACTCAAGGAAGACATTCGGTATATCATGACTATAAAAACTTGATTTGGAAAATGAAAGTCCACCACTACATTTTATCAACATCCGCTTGACTGCATGCCACTGCACACTTAGCGACTATTTTATAGAATTATCCCTCCGCATAAAAAATCTAAAAGAAATTGCGATTTTTGACATATTTCAAATCTAGATCAAAAGGTAGTTAATAATAGAGGCATGCAAAACGCTCAAAGAGAAAGTAAAGTCAGAAAACACTGACTAAAAGCCTAAAATGTTGCATTAGAGTGATCCGTATAATATTGACCCTGTTTAGTACTTTTCAATGATATCTACTACCCACTGATGAACATTAAATTCACCAAGTAAAGTTGTCTTGTAACTAGTGTGGATATTGGGAGAATTGACATGTAATGTTATGACTGTATATTCGTATACATTTAATATACAATTTCTCATGTTGGTTTTCAGAACTGTAAGGTTTGCAGCTAGGTTTTGTATAACAAAGAATATCACCGAAAGGATAAAGAATGATAATGAAGTTGAAATTTTGAATTCTACAAGACAAATATTAGAAATATTGCCCAATGCTGTTAAAAATATGGTAAATGTTTCTACATGCACGTGTTGCAATTTCAAAATTCATATCAACAATTTTGTTAGAAGCAGTTTGAAACTCCTTTTTTTATTGGTTACATTATTTCGTTTCTTCACAATTACGGTTCAATTTCAAGACAAAGTACAATCTGTAATCTCCAAAACTGAAATATAGACCAAAGCTCTTTCAGATGTAATGACTGCTTGTTTGTGGTTGTTGACCCATATTGTAAATTAATATAGAAACCTTGTTAGAAATCATGACTGAGCTTATGTCGCTGTCCTGGAATAATTTCCCTCGATGCACATGGCATGGATATGCATTCACTAACCCAATCAGATACAGAAAAATAGGGCGTAAAGCTCCATTCATTTCATTTTTATTTTACAGGAAGACTACAACTTTTTGTACAATACAACTTCCAGTTATATCGACAGTCAAAGTGTATATGAGAATTTCTAAGATGACATACGAAGGAATTATATATTATATTGATTGACAAAAAATTCGCTTAAAAAAAAACATATGATAGTTGTACGCATAGTAAATCGAGTATGTGTATGGAATTTCGAAATGAACCTTTTTGTTCTTGTTTTAAATGCTTTCGAAATTAGTCCTTCAAAATCATATACTAGTACCTAGAATTATTTGTAATACATTGTGGAAATTGATTAATGGATAGACTGTTGAAATTGATAATAAAGATGTTAACCATATTATAGATCGACACTAACCTTCCTTAGATGGCAGGCAAGATAACATACAATTTATTTATAAAACATTTAAAACAAACATCGAAATCCCATCACTTTTATGATATCGCATTGTAAGCAAGCAGTCAATTAGCAGAATACCATTAGATAGAGGGGGGGAAACTACTATCTCGTAGTTCCGGGAAAGCACGGGCCTAGGAATCAGACCTAATTTTTATTTCCTCGCACCGATCGGGATTCGAACCCACGGCACCTAGTCGCCTAGCAGACGACAGTCCAACTCGCTAACCACTGAGCCATTCACCACCAAAAGAATCATTTCGGTTGCAGTTCTTATGTCTATCATTCATTAAATGTTCGTATGCTGGTGGCAAAATGAATCCGATAATGACATTTATCTATTTAGATTTTAGGACCTCGTACCAATAGAAAATTTGCAACGAAAGGTTCACTTGTAACATTGACCAACACAATTCGTCTAACGTAGTTTGAATTGCGAGGGACCTTAGTTAACATCCCTAAAATACTCAATCACACTGTATCGATGTTACTTCAAGGATCTATTTTTGGTCTCCGTTTAGAGGAAGGGAGCAAGAACTCGCACAAATGTTTTTCGTAGAGAAAGAAAACATAGTCAGCTTAATATTGAGCGAGACCGTTTTCTGTGGACGTTATCATAATATGCAAAACGCATGAAGTAAAAGTAATGAGGATCTTGGCGGTAAGAAAGTCAAAACTGACTAAAAATACTCTTATGATGTTTATAATTCAATTTTTATTAAGATTGTTATTATGACATGTAGTGAACAGCAGTATTACATCATTCCATTAATTTGTACACTCACAAATATTGGCAAAAACATAACGGACAAATAAAATATTCCCAAGAAAACATGGCCATTTTACAGTATAAGTAGATTTTTTAAGCTTATATTGCAGAGCTCGACTTGAGCAAATCAATAAGTGAAGCATTATTACGGTATGTCATTTTCGATTTGGGAATTTATATCTTAGGTAGAAACCACAACAAAAACAGGATGGATTTAGATTACCCTGAATCAGAGGAGTAAAGAAAAGAACAACGTTTGTAAATGAAAGTTAGTTCTTGGTCAGAAACATTGTTACAATGTCCATCCATGTTCTAATTTTTCCTTTTAATTTTTTTAATTTTTTTTTCGGGGGGGGGGGGGATGGGTATGAGGTGTTTTGTAATCTTTCTACGTTAAGTCATACATTGAAGAATATTACAGAGAAAACCTCAGAGAAATGTCTTAAATTGTAAGGATTGACATGGGGAACTGGCGTAATGCAAGCGATCAAAAAAGGTAACATACGCCCACTGGCAGCATTGAATTTAAAAGATAAATAGAGCAATAACTCAAAAAACATTCACTGAATTAATATTGAAGTTAAGGGCAAAATCTCAAAAACTGTTCATGGAAATTGTCAAATTAGAACTTGACCACCATCTTATCTATTTCAATATTAATACCAAGTTTCATCAAATCTATTAAAAATTGTAGCTTACTTTGCACCCACAAACATTTTTGACGCAATTTTACTAAGTCAAGGGCAATAACCCAAAAACCATTTGTTAAAAAAAGTCAGAAATTCAAACTTGACTAATGTCTTATCAAGTCGGTGCTTACCCAAGTTCCATCAAAATCCTTTGAAAATTAAAGCTTCTTATTGCAACCACAATAGAATTTTGACGCAATTTTATTAAGTCCAGGGCAATAACTTAAAACAATTCATTGAAAAACTGTCAAATTCAAACTTGACTGAGGCCTAATCAATTCCAATGCTCACACCAAGTTTCATCAACTTCCTCTGAAAATTGGAGGATTTCATTAAGATCGGATAAAAACTGTAGCTTGTATTGTGGATACAACCCTAATTTGACGCGTCAAGGGCAATAACTCAAAAAACGTTCATGCGATAATTTCCATTTTCGAACTTGACCGAGATATCCTTAATATATACATGTATGCCAAATTTCATTAAGATCGGATAAAAACTGTAGCCTCTATTGTGGATACAACCCAAATTTGACACGTTTTTACTAAGTCAAGGGCAATAACTCAAAAACCGCTCATGCGATAATTTCCTTTTTCGAACTTGACCGAGATATCATCAATATATACATGTATACCAAGTTTCCTTAAGATCGGATAAAAACTGTAGCCTCTATTGTGGATAAAACCCCAAATTTAACGGACAAGTCGGAATAACTCAAAAACGCTAATGCGATTATTTCTATTTTCGAACTTGACCGAGGTATCATCAATATATACATGTATACCAAGTTTCATTAAGATCGGATAAAAACTGTAGCCTCTAATGTGGATACAACCCAAATTTGACGCGTTTTTACTAAGTCAAATGCAATAATTCAAAAACCGTTCATGCGATAATTTCCATTTTCGAACTTGACCGAGGTATCATCAATATATACATGTATACCAAGTTTCATTAAGATCGGATAAAAACTGTAGCCTCTATCGTGGATACAACAAATGAAGACGGACAGACGGACCGACGGACGGACGGACAGGGGCGACGGCAATATACGCCCACATTTCCAGAAAGTTATTATTGCTCTGTGCCTTTAAATTATTATATTTTTAGATAGTGGAACAAATATAAGATAAGATAATGTCCGAAAGCACCTGGTGTAACCTTTGATCATTTCTGAATCACACTTGATCTACTTTTTCGATAAATATTTCTTTTATAAGTGAAGTCTCCACCAATGGATTTATATCAATTTCTGATACCACAAAGAATTATTTGGACTGTAAAAATTGTACCTCTATTAATCGATAGCAATACTAGATTAAAACGTAGAAATTCATTCAATAATTTTAAAAATCTACAAAGACTTTTCATTTGAACAAGGGTATGGAATCGGAAGGAGCACATGAAGAAGACCGTTTTCAATCATAAAGAGAAATACATTCTGTACATTTTGAGGTTTCAAAAATGAGCAATAATACAGGCATTATTATAGTTTGGAGACAAATTGATCTGACCTTAGATAATGTATAAATGTTATCATTTCATATTATGCATACTAAATAGAATAGTCTATATTAAATACATAAGGTATGAGTGTAAAGATTGTATAATTTACAATTAGGTTTTATGAAAAGTCATGGTTTAAAATGAGCAAAGAGATTATATACACAGTAATACTTCATTTTACATTTTAAAGTTCAAGTTCACGTAGCATCTTTCTTTTCTTGAGGTCACTATATTAGATAAATCTACACATGCATGATGAACATAGAACTTGAACTTACTACAATGGTTTGAGTATATTAGCACTTACATCACAAATCAACAAGAAATACATAATTTATCACAAATAATAACAAATGAACAAACCACAAAATATATACCGAATGAAAATCTAATATATTGAGCAAATCAACTTTAAGGCGTCATTATAATTATATGGTTTAAGTAAACAATTTCTAGGAAAGTGACAAATTCATCCATGAACAAAAAGACTTACAGAATCATACCTTTTTTTTTTTTTGAACATTCAGTACAAAAACAACATTTGTGTGCCAATCCGCCATAAAAGACACGACGATATCCTTGAGAATAAGACCAAAAATGGAAGATCATAAGGCAACGGTTACGTTATTTCACGTAAGGCATAAATATATAATTTTAAGCCTTGTGTTAAAGCTTTTACCTTTGAATATAAAAAAAAAGGTTGAGATGTAAAATTGAACACTTAAAATAAAATAGCTCAAATACGTTCGATTAACAACAACATTATGGCACATAATATAACAATTGTCATGTCCAGCTCCACAGGCACAACAATAACCAAGGTCTATTCCTGCAAACGTTCAACAAAAAAAAAAACGGTTTTAAATTGCCTCGCATTGTAAGTCAATTTCTTCTGGTGCACGACTAGTTAATGGAGCCTGAGAGTTCGAACTAGCATTACGGGTTCTGGTTCTAGTACGCTCCACTGCAGCACCGGTATGGTAATATTTACCACAAATAGTACAGTTTATCACCTCATCAAAACTCTCACCTAAATCATCAGCTAATTTAGAATATAACACCGGTCTTAAACACTTTCCTAACAATACCAAACAATACATATAGTCCGATACAGTAAATAATGTATGGAGATAATCTTCATCTTGTATATTATACGCTCGTTCCGACATTCCCTTTTGAACGTAAAATAAGTGGATACTTAACACTTGGTAAGGTAGTTGGCAAACCACAAAAGAAATTACAATTGCATTAATAAGTCTTGATGTTCTCCGTGCATGTCCAGAATAACTGTCTGCAAAGTACCGCTTACCAACAGAGTACGTAATTCCATACAGACACAAGATGAACATTAGTGGAAGAAAGAGGATAAATCCAGCTTCTAGCCACAAAGTGGTACTAAGACTTGTGGATTGGGTATAAGTACACACGGTAAAATCAGGGTCTTTTTCATAGATAAAGAAAAATGGTATAGATGCTAGACAGGCAATGGTCCAACATACAGAACTGCTTATAAATGCATGCTTTGGTGTTGGTGGTGGATGTCCCCGATTCGTTAACACTATTCCACGCAATACGGATAAAATCACAATATGATAAGAAGCCACATAACCAGTCGAACTCGACAAATACTGGCTTATTTTACACCAACCGTTTGTCGTCACTTCAGTTGCTTGAATAGTGTATATAATTCTAGAAGGTCCAGCAAAAGACAAATTAATGATATCTGCCAATGCCAAACCGCCAAGCACCACATAAATATCAATACGCAGTTGTTTGTATTTTACTAATGCCCTTAACATCAACGAATTGCCTATTATGCCAACCAGCATAAATATTCCAATCAGAATACAACTAGCCAGTGAGTCTTTGTTAAGATAAATTCCTTCATTCATTTTTCTGATAAATAAATGTTACTTGCAGTTTCAAATTTATATGTTTTAAACCACGCTTAAAAACATTTCATTCGCCCACTCGGTACTTCGTTTGTCATTTCTTGCAACTATTGGAGATGAATTTCAATTTATCCTGAGTGCACTAAATAAAATACAATCAGCTCTTTGAAGTCATCATGAAACACTTCACCTCATTAAATTGTGAATGTAGAACTTGGAGATCTAGCAAGTACAACTGTGATCTGAAATAGAAAGAAACTGCATATTAAGAAATTATGTTGAGTAAGATTGTTTTATACATTGAGTGCAATTGCTTATCGCTATTCTGTTCTGCGACTTTAGTTGACTAACTTGTTACATAAAATATAGCCCTGCGAAGTGACATACACCCATGGCCAGCAGCTTTGATTGCGAGTGCAAATCATTGTTTGTTGTCCATTCACATTTGGTTCATGTCTCATCTTTAAAAAAAGAATTGTATGTCAGACACAATATTCCGGTGAAAAATTATCAGATCATTACAAAAATAAATAGGGTTCATCTTCATAACGACGTTGATCTACAAAATAAAAATCAAAAGAATCCATAAAGAGTTGTTCTATTATCATCTTTTTGTATTATATGCATCATCTTCTTGCAGTATCAGCATCTTTTTGTATTATCAGCATCATCTTTTCGTATTATCATCTTTTCATATTATCATCTTTTTGCATTATAAGCATTATCTTTTTGCAGTATCAGCATCTTTTTGTATTATCAGCATCATCTTTTCGTATCATCATCTTTTTGTATTATCATTTTTTTTTGCATTATCAGCATCATCTTTTTGTATTATCATCATCTTTTTGTATTATCATCATCTTTTTGTATGATCATCTTTTTGTATGATCATCTTTTCCGTAACTGACCGTAGGTTTGCGGAAATCAACGGTAGATGCCGTAGAATAGGTTAATGAGTCCCAGTCTCCGATTAATTTAGTGATGGCATTTACAGATGTTTCTCTAATACTGATTAAAAGAGCATGTTACGCTAAAGAAGTTGGAAGTAAGAACGCGTAGAAGTAGAAATGTAGGAAGTCAAAAGTGATGGTCTGATGTAGAAAGCTGTTGAAAGGGGGTGGGGTTGGGGGCAGTAAACAGTCAAATATTTGAGCCTGAAGGAATATGGATTCAGAGGTGGGAAGTCAAAAGTTGGTTGGAAGTCAGAAGTCAGCAATAGGAAGTCGGACATGGTAATCAGATTTGGGACGTAGGGAATCACGTATGAAGTTGAAAGTGGCAGTCTGATGTAGGTAGTTTGAGGTCAGAAGTTCTATTTTCACAGGGGTTTAGAAAAATGAAAATGCTATGGTTTTCAAATGTCTTCTGACAAAGTTTGGCATGAAGAGATAATTGAGAATCGTATTGCAGCTAATTCTCTAACAATGTCAAAATCATTTGTGTGACACTAAATTTGCTATCGGTAACTATTTGTGCTATGAATAAAAGCATTTTAATAGTTCTACTGCACCAAGTTTTTTTAATACCATATAGTTAAATCTTCATGTAATGTTTTATTTGGGCACAGGTATAGATATGCTCACCTTAATTCCCTTTTGATATAGGATTTGTCTCAACATATTTTCCCCACTTCTCGGAAATTGAGTCAATGCATCATACAGTTTTTTCCGATACAGACAGCAACTTTGAAATTTCAGATACCTTGAAACCAGAGTCAAATAAACTCTCTAACAATTGTTTTGATACATCAAAACAATTCTGTTGTGTTTGCATTCTGACTAGGGCATATTTAATACATTCTGTTCTGATTTTCATCATATCTGAAGAATTTGATATCCCAAGGCATTCCATATCATATCTGAACAAATGGCAAACAATATCAGGAGTTATTTTTTCTCTTTGAAAGGCAGGCGTATGCAATGAAAGGTGTAAATTTTCTAAAATGGTATCCATTTTGACAAAATAAAAGTTGCGTCACATTCTCTACGACAACTTCTTTACGTCGACTTTTTACGAAGATTACCGTTGATTTCCGTAAAGCTACGTTCAGTTACGGAAAAGATGATCATACAAAAAGATAATACAAAAAGATGATGCTGATAATACAAAAAGATGATAATACAAAAAGATGATGCTGATAATGCAAAAAGATGATAATTCAAAAAGATGATAATAAAAAAAAGATGATGCTGATAATACAAAAGGATGCTGATACTGCAAAAAGATGATGCTTATAATGCAAAAAGATGATAATACGAAAAGATGCTGATACTGCAAAAAGATGATGCATATAATACAAAAAGATGATAATAGAGAAGATGATAATACGAAAAGATGATGCTGATAATACAAAAAGATGCTGATACTGCAAAAATACTAACAGAAGGCAGATAATACGGCGTTCCATATAAAACACTGAAAACGCGAACGTATGTTGCACACCATATTCCCGAGAAAAATTATCAGATCATTACAAAAATCAATAGGGATCATCTACATATTGACAATACCTACAAAAAAAAAATCAAAAGAATAAATAGAGAACTGTTGCCTGTAGAATGAGCACGAGTTGCACTCTATATAGCTAATAGAGCTAAAAAGTCATACACGATATTTCGGCGAAAAACCGGGTCTTCATTAAAAAATCTTCATAATGACATTGACCCATAAAATAAAATCACAAGAAAACAATTTTAGCCTGTAGAGTGAGCAGAAACAAATGTGAACGGACGGACGGCCATGGGCGATTACAATATAGGCCCAACTAAATTTGTGGGCGTATAAAAACAAAATGTAAGCCACGGGATTTACATATAGAAAATATGACAAATAGAGGAATGTACTTTACGACATAGAATGTTATGTAATTACATATGTTACAAAACTTTCACATTTAGTGTTTGCGATATATTATTTGCGAAATAATATTTGCATACAATAATTAAATATTCCTAGTTGAATTGTATCATTTTTATTTCATTCTATTTCTCTGGAAAGAATATGCGTTGTTCGTGAACACAATCTAGATATGTTGAGCTGAAAATTAAAGGTTTCGTTGCTGAACGAAACATTATTCAATTCCTTATCAAAATTGATCATTTTTTGCACAACGTCGAGGTATACTGCTAAACTTAATTTGCAAAAGGTTTACGGACATCTTTCTAAGGAAAATATTTAAATTCAAATCAAAGTTGTTTGAAAGTTTACATTACATGCAAAAGTTTACATGAGTTATGTTCGTGCTGTATACATATCATTATTTAACAACTTATGGTACATACGGCTGATAAATCTATGTCATTGACCTTGTTTTACACATAAGACATACAATCTTAGTCAGACATGGTGTCATGAGTGTAGAAATATGAAAAGATAGCATGCAAGGCACTCTAATATACGCCCATTGCTTGCTTAGAATTAAGACAAAAATATTTAGCTGTACATAAGAGTGAAGAGGTCGGGCAAGATATTTCGGTGGATAATAATATCCGATCATCACGAAAATCAAGTGAATGCAATTTACCCACAAAATAAAACGTACCGAATCTGTAAAAATTAACAATTTTGTAAGAAATCCAAACACTTTTCTTTTTGACAACATTTTCCATTCTTCACCATAGCGAAAGCATGTTGTTTGTTGTTTAATTCTTATAAGTAGTATTATCTAACAACTAATCCTTGTCTAGAAATAATTTTCTACACAACACGAGAAGTCTGCTGATATTCCACACACGCAAAGATAAGAGGGCAAACAAGTGAATGACTTGTAAAATAATATTGTGTAGGTTGAAATCCGAAATAAATGATTGGGCGAAAGGTGGTGGATAGTTCTGGAATAATCCGATTCCTGGTAGTGTTTGATCGTTCGTTTGACCAAATATCTGATTTTAATCAGTAAATGAAATACAGCAAGTTAGATATCCAGTCATTAGTTTCAATTGTAGATATAAAATATTTGTAGAGGTCAGGTGAGGTTTTGAAAAGTGAAAATTAAACACAACAGATATACCCAGCCCAATAATGAAATACATAATACAAAAATCGATATCGGAAACTTTTATTTTCTTAATCTTGATTAACATCATCTAACATACTAGTATCACAGAAAAACAAACCCGCAAAAAACAACAATTTGTTGAAAAGTGTCAATCTGTCATTATGACACAATATAGAGCACAAGAAACCATTTCATCCATCTTTTCAAACGCCACTTGTATGGAAGACCGAACAGTCCAATATTAAGATGTCTTCATTCTTAATCCTTAGTCCGTGAAGCTAATTCATACTCTTTCAATTTTTAGTTATTTTTTCGTCATTTGTTTAACAAAATCAACATTTGTTCAAAAATACTTTTAGTATCTCTATTTAGTTCTCTAAATCAATAATTTGTCAAGTAAAATACGTATTATTTAAATCTAACTTAAAATATAATTTTTTTTTCGATAACAAATCTTCAAATACAAGTCTTGCCCAACAAATGTTGCTTAACATTTTAACAAATACATTTCTCGAATATCAAATAGCGCCATCTGTCTTCATAATTGTGTACATGTACATTGAAATTATGACGACAAGCAACGCTGATGGTTCTTACAATATCTGATACGGACTATAGATAGTGACATAATGCCAAACTGAGTCTTCTTATTTCGTACTGAGAATTTTGTTTTCATTATATAGATGTTTTATGAGGAATAGCCTATGCAAAAGCGACTTGATTTTGCAAATGATGAAGGTAAAAAATCAAGAGTATATTCCATTCATTAGAATCGCCAATTGCAGTCTTATTACTTAAATCCAGACACGATCATTTAGTTGCCCGAACTAGAGTCAAAATCCAGTCGTCTTAACACCAATATCGACTAATAATAGTGAAAATTTATATTAATATACATTTAATATTTTCCACAACAACTATGGCATTTTGGTATTCCATTTATTATCTCTAGCAAAAGGCAATAAAACGTTTAAATATCATTTTGTTAAAACATTATGAATTAATTTAAATAATTTTTAACTCACTAATAATAAAATACAAAGTCAATTCTTACACACCTTCATTCATATGACGTCATTTGTTCACGTGAACAGACATGGAGTCCAAATTTAGCGGCGTTTCAACGCAGATCAAATGGATTCCACAAGCATTTCTACGTCCACATAGATCTTTTGAACTTAAGAATACATGGATTATTCATAAGAAACCCCAATTAATCAATTAGTAAGCTTACTTTGACAACCCAACTTTAAGCCTAGGTTTAAAACTTTTGGTATTGAAGATCTTGGCCTAGGCATTATAGGTATATTTCTTTATATGATTGACATGAGGCGTGAGCTTCAACCGCTTTAATTAAGACTATCAATTAATAACCTGTCAATGAAATAGCCTGGTTGATAGAACATGCTAGCAACGAAACGTGTTTGTTTTTTATTTCAGTTTGGCATTACGTTACAATCATAATCTATAGTCAGATATTAGGTACGTCATAATTTAATATTTCGTCATAATTTCAATGTACACAATATATCATATGAAGAAAGATGGCGCTGTTTGATATTCTGAAATGTATTTGGTGAAATGTTAAGCAATATTTGTTGGGAAAGATTTGCATTTGAAGAATCGGTACAGAAGAAATGTTAAAAGATACTTGTGTGTTTTAATTTAGCTTTAATAGTAAAAAGAAAGTACAATTATACTAGTAAAAATTTAACTCGACAAATTATTCATTTAGAGAACGAAGTTTGATTTTTATGATGAAATTTTGATTTTGTTAAACAAATGTCAAAATTGACCAACAAATGAAGAAGTATGAATTAAGCTTTACGGACTAAGGATCTAGGATTAAGACGTCCTGATATTGGACTGTTCGGTCTTTGTATTGTATTGTATTGTATTGTAGATCGGTCTTTTATAAGCTTATTAGCTTCTTGACCACCTTTCTTCTTCAAAGTTTTTCACGTTCAATAGTGAGTATTTTACATGTGAGTGCGCATTAGTTTTCAGTGATGAATTTTAAAAATTATATTTCTAACAATATTTATGGTATGAATATGATCATTATAGATTGAATTTATCAATATCGTTTTTCCAAGCTTGGTTCAGATTGGTTTTGAATATATTCAGGGTTGGTGATTTAACAACGTATTCAGGGAGTGAGTTCCAGGTTTCGATGGCACGAACAGAGAAGAAGTTTTTTCTTATGTCTAATCGAGTGTGTGATTTCTGTAATTTCAGGTTGTGGCCTCTGGTTCGTTTATGTGTTGAAAGTGGTAGCATGGATTTGTTGACAAGGGTGTCTATGTTGTTTAGATATCGATAGATCTGTAAGGTGTCTGCTCTTTTTCTTCTGTATTTGAGTGTGGGTAGGCCTAATATTAATAATCTTTCTTTGTAGGGAAGATCTTTCACGTGTCGTACCAACTTTGTTGCTCTTCGTTGAACATTTTCCAATGAAGTGATGTCTTTTTTCAACATAGGGCTCCAAACCGTACATGCATATTCCAGGTGGGGTCTGACAAGGCATTTGTATAGTGGCATCAATGTATCTTTATCCAGGTTGGTGAAAGTTCTGTTTATCAATCCTGTTATTCTGTTTGATTTCTTCACACATTCAGATACATGTTTGCTAAACTTAAGGCTATGGTCTATGGTTACTCCAAGGTCTTTCTCACTGTTAACTTGTTAGAGTAGAACTGGTGTACCGGTGGTATTGGATCTCATGGAGTATTGATGTCTGATATTGTTGTTTCCAAAGTGGATTGATTTACACTTATCAGCATTAAATTCCATTTGCCATGTTTCGGTCCAGTCTGTTAAATTGTTTAAATCTGTTTGCAGGTTGTTTCTATCACTCTCAGTAAGGCATGGACTGTATAGTTTGGTGTCATCAGCGAAGAGTTTTACTAAAGAATGTACTGCATCAGGGATATCATTGATATAGATTATGAATAAGACTGGGCCTAGGACACTTCCCTGTGGAACACCACTGATCACTTTTGTCCATGGGGATACTGTATTGTTGAGGACAACACGCTGTTTACGGTTTGTCAGGAAATTCTGTATCCATCTTAGTAGTTTACCAGATATTCCAATTTTCTGCAGTTTGAGGAGGAGCCGTTGGTGTGGGACTTTGTCAAAAGCCTTACAAAAGTCTAAGTATATCACATCTATGGGGTGTTGGTTGTCAGTAGATTCTGATATATAGTTGAAGAATTCTAAAAGTTGAGTTGTAGTAGATCGTCCTTTCCTGAAACCATATTGTTCGTCACTGAGTATGTTATTTACGTTAAGATAGTCCATAAGTTTGTCCTTGACGATTGATTCTAGAGTTTTAACAATGAGACTGGTGAGGCTTATGGGTCTATAGTTTGCTGTACACTTTTTACTTCCTTTCTTGACGATTGGAGTGATGTTGCCCTCTTTCCATGCACTTGGTAATTGACCTTCTTGGAGTGAGCTGTTAAATATCATAGCTAATGGTTCATCCAGTACTGCACTCAGTTCTTTCAGGACTCTTGGGTGTATGCCATCTGGACCGGCAGATTTGTTTATACGAAGTTGGGTTAGTTTCTTGGAGACCTGTTCTCTGGTTACTGAGATGTTAGTTAGTTCAGGGTGGTTGATGCTGCTATGTTCACTATCATGTATTGGTTTCTCCACTGTGAATACACTACCAAAGAAATTGTTTAATTCAATAGCTTTGTCAAGATCTTCAGTTAAAGTTTGTCCATCTTCAGCTATCAAGGAGGCAATTGGGATTTGTATCTTCATCTTGGATTTAACATACCTCCAGAAATTCTTAGGGTTTTCTTTGATGCCTGTAGCTATTTCTTTTTCAAAATTTTGAAGTGCTTTTATTTGAAGTGAAGAGGCTCTGTTTCTTGCAATCCTGTAATATTCATAGTTGGTATTGGTTTTGTTTCTACAATATCTATTCCCCTTTTTCCTCTTTTTCTTTAAGGCTGTGATGATCACATGGTTGTACCATAGTTTAAAATGTTTCCTATTTGTAGGGTGGGAACTCTTAATGAAATATCCATGGTTACAATCAAAACCACATGGTCACTCTTACCAATTGGTGCTCGGGTCACTTGGTTTGAGATGTTGAACTCATCTTTGGTGAATAGTAGGTCTAGAGTAGATGGTCTCTCGTTTTGTCTCACTCTGGTATGTCCCGTGATGTGCTGGTGAAGGAAGTTGTCTTGAATACATAAAAAAAATTTGAATGTTGTAGAGTTTGGTTGGCAGGGGGTAGACTCATCTGACCAGTCAATGTCCTTGAGGTTAAAATCTCCCATGATTAACAGATTGTTGTGGTGATTACATGCCTCAGTATTCAAGACATTCAGTTTGATTGAATTCTCTACACTACTATGAGGACTTCTGTATAGACATCCAATGATCAGGGGGTCATTATCAGTTTGTAACTTGCACCAAACCATTTCTTCAAAGTTGTGCTTGTCAAAATCTTCCATCTTGTCTGCTCTAAAGACTTTTTTAATGTATAACATAACCCCTCTACCATGTGTCAATCTGTTATAGAACATACTATAGTTTTCAATATTAAATTCAGCTTCAAATAATTCACCATTGTTTTGCTTTGGTAAGAATTCAGTTATGGCAATAATATCGGCGTCAGTTTCATCTATAATAAGTTTTAATTCCGGTTGTTTATTTAGAAGACTATCTACATTACTATATACAATCGTTAGGTCTTTGTTGTATGTGCTATAATTTACAGTGGCTTGATGGGTAAAAAAAGTGTCCTATGCTTGATTCAAATTCTCTGCAGTAAAACTTTCACAGTATATCATTGTTTCTTCTTCAGCATTCAAGGAGTCGTTGGCTATAGAGTCATTTCCAGTATATGAAATCAGCCTTCTTCTCTCTATATTTTTGTTTGGAAGATCTCTTCTTGTTGACAAGGGGGTGCTTGTTGTGGTAATTTGTTGGCTAACTGGATATGTTGTTTTTAAGTGTTGAAATGTTTGTGTAGCTGGCAATAAGGGTCGTTGGGGTCTGACTTTTGGAGCAGGTGTGGTGTTGGAAGCATGTTGGGGTTGTATTTGAACAATCTTTCCGCCTCTTATCATGACATTTTCTCCTAATCCTTGCCTTCTTTGTAACTCATTTTTGAGAAGCTTGTAATCATCTCGCTGTTTTGGGGTGTAATCCCTTTGGACTGAAAAGTCACCAAACTGTCTGTGGCCCTTTAGAGTTTCCCTTTTTTCACGTAAGCCATTGAATATTTTCCTTCTGTCTGACATGTTCTCTAGGATTACTTTTGTTGGTCTAATGGTTGTGGGCTGCTGATAGTTTCCCTACTCTTATTACTGTTCTTATAAACACATTTTCAGTGCCAAGGAATGTAAAAAATTTCTGTAGTATTCCCATATCGTGGGCTTTCCTTCTGTCTGCTTCACCAGCTGTTGATTCGGGGATATTGAAGACCATAATGTTGTTTTCCCTTCTCCTTTGTTCGTCTCACTCTTCCAATTCTTGTTGTACAACACTGGAGATTTTTGAATTTATGTCTTTATGTATGTCAGTTGTAACCCCTTCCTTTACTTTCTTTAATTCCTTTTCAATCTGAGCTGACATGTTTTTTTCGATCCTGTCTATTTTTTCTTCTACAAGATTCAATCTGTCTTTATTGTCTTGGTCAATTTGGCATAGGCTATTTGTTATTGCACAAAGCTGAGGAAAGTTTTTGTTACAAACTTTACATGCCCATTTGACAGAGTTTGTCTCATCTTGCAATATACAGTCATAGAGATTTCGAGAAATTTTAGAGCAGGAAAAACAGAAGATTAACTCACACATGGCACAGGTGATGTAGTTACGATCAGTAAGTGATAGGTCCAATTCACACAGTACACAGATGATACTTTCTTGGTCATCTTGATCATCTTGTTTGGAGACTGGGGTGTTGGGTTTTTTACGCTTGGATCTGTTGTCGTGAAGCGGTGATATGTTGGGGTTGTCGGAATCTTCAGGCTTCGTCTGGCTTTCCATGTTGAACCTAGTTCTATGGTCGAGTTTGACTTAGTTGTCTTTAGATACATGATGGCGGTAAGAGAAGCAAAAAACTGACCTCAAATTGACAAATTTACGTCGATTCCAAGTTAAATACTGTCCCTGTTTCACTCGATCTATTTCCAATTACAGCAGATAAACATACAAACCCAATCTGAACCGATTTATAAAATTTTATGATTTGCTAAAGAAAATATTTCAAATTAATTTGCAGAGCAGCGAAAATCGCGTCCGATACCCACGCATGCGCACTCACGTAAAGTCTTCCATACACTTGATCCCAGACTTTGTAGGCTACCAGTCTAATTAAAATATAGACCTAACTTTCGTTCGTATTTTATTAGTCTCGTTTCGAATGTTTTATTCGCTATTGGCTTTGTACGTAACCGATACAAATCCAATAGCTAATAAAAACATTCGAAAAGAAACTAATAAAATACGAACGAAAGTTAGGTCTATATTTTAATTTGACCGTGTGGGCTACTAAAGTAATGGGGGCCCATGTCACAATAGCATCAGATCTTTCATTTTCCAGACCATTATATTCTGACTTACATTTTGTAAAAATCAATATATAATGGACTGGTCAACGGTATATTTTGAAGTAAGTTGTCGCCGTACTGACAAATGGAGTATTGGATTGTTTGAATGATGTATTGAAAATATCTGCTTCTTAAAGAAATTCATTAAAGGTTTTATGGAGTGTCATTTACATTACATCCTAACTGACAATTAATCTTTAATATGAAACCAAAATAAATATATTTTTGTTTTCATTTCATCATCTTTTAATTAAAAAGATTTATGAATGATGTAAAAACATGTTTTCAGCGTGTATGTAATGTATGTGATGTAGGTAGATGCATGGACAGACCGTGGGTGAACCTGATACAATTACAGATTGGATTGGTGCCAAAGGGTAATCCAGATCAGAATGAATTAAGCCCTGAATGAATTAAGCCCTATAATAGACAGAATTGATGTAAACTATTCATTACAATAGATGCAAGCAACAAAATGTGCCACAGTTCAAACTGGAAGTAACACGTATCTTACAAAAAAAATTCTTTAATCCGTCCATTTACACGAATAAAGAGTACAGTACAACCTGCATTCAGAGACGATTCAATGGGATATTCAGAAATGGTCGTTGAATGAAGGTGCTCTCTGCAAGATCATTTTGTTTTGACAATGTGGAAATGGTCTTACTTTTAAATACATGGTCGGTCGCGTAATGAAGGTGGTCGCTAATCAGTCGTTAATTACAGTAAAAACTCATTGGGGGAGCAGGATATATTATAAAAGTTACCTCAAAAAGAATAAAAAAAACATCAACTGAAAATACCTAGTCTATAAAACAAATGAATCACATTTACGCAGATTAACGAAATTGTACAATTTATTTATAATCAAAGCTGTGCCATTTATCGATCAAGGGTTTTAATACGTATTGTATTGGAAATTTATAAAACAACGTTGATCTACGTGATGAACCTAATTATTCCACAATATCAATTTACGAAAAAACCGTTATTTTAACTGTCAACTATATTTTCAGACTATTGGTTTTCTGAAAAAGATAGCGCTATACTGTTGAAGTAATAAAAGGTTATATACACCCACTGCCAACATTGAATATGAAAAATATAGGGGGCAATAACTCAAGTAACATTTATTGAAAATTGTTATCAATGCCAATACTCGATTACGCCGAACTTAACTGGCGGCTTATAAATTACAATTATCTCATCAAGTTTTATCAAAATCCATTGATAATTGTAGCTTTTATAGCACCCACAAGAAAAATTGACGTGATTTGACAAAGTCAAGGGCAATAACCCCAAAACCGTTCCTCGAAATTGTCAAATTCGAACTTGACGCCGCCTTCCAATGCATTCCAATGCTCAAACTAAGTTTCATCAAAATCCATTAGAAAACCTTGTTACAATCAAATTAAATTATCCAACAGTTATTATCTTACTTCGATATCTTCAATAAAGATAACATAAACGCCAGACACATGATGATATGTTACATAGATTAATAATCTTTCAAACCAAGTCAAGAGTTCAATTATCATGTTGCCAAACCTGTTCAAAACGAATAAATGATAGCTTAAAACACCGAAAGATACCTTGCCAGGCAGTGTGATATCCGTCAACTGGCAGCTTTGATTTTGAATCAAAATATTTGGCAGAACCAGCAAACACCAATATTAAATATTTTACCTATAGTCATACATTTTTTTGCGACAATAATTTACAATATAATAATCTCCGTCAAAATCCGGAAATAATTGTCTTCTAGAGTGTTTAAGAGCCAAAAACAAGAATAAGGGCAATGACTCATAAAATATTTTTTTATAATTCTGATTTTCAATAGGGTTTACCCAGAGTAATTACAAACACATGCACAAAGTTTCATCAAAACGCACCAAGAAACCAGCTCTCTATCGCGTCCAAATTAATTTCGACACATTTTCAAGAACAAGAGCAATAACTAAATATTAAATACTTTATTATATATCTGATTTCCAATAGTGTTTATCCTTGCATGATAACATATAGGCCTAAACTTACAACAAGTTTTCGGAACCGCGGTGGCTCAGTAAGTTAGACGCTTGCCCTCATTGTACACTGTATGGCGTTGCCCGTCTTCATTAGTCCATAAGATGCAGAAGAGTAGGACGGAAAACTCCTTTCATTTCATTTCATTTTACAACAAGTTTCATCAAAAATCCGTCAAGGATTGTGCAATCTAGAGTGTTTAAGAGCATTTAAAAAAACAAGGGCAATGACTCATATCAAATAATTTTCTGATTGTCAATGAGGATCATCCAAGTTTCTCTTTATTTAAGCTCGTTTCATATGGGCGTATAAAACTTGATTTATTATGGTAATTAAAAATGCTGAATTCCATTTTATTCTATGTAGTATAAATACCAAAAATCAGTGGCTGTAAACGCATATATTTTACCAGAAACCTGTTCTTGGATGTTGGTCAGGTATCTACTATCAAATCCTATCAATCTCTTGCGTAATTTTTCTGGTAAAATCTTTGTTACTAAAAAGAAATGTCTAGTCCAGTTGCAATCTTTAGAAATTACGTAACCATCGGATTCTTCAATAAACTACGATGCTGTTTTGGGATGCCTCTCATGTCTGCTGAGAAAACAGAGATGCCTTACAACAAAGTAAAAAACATTCATATTTTTTTCATATTTTGTTAATTGTAATCCGTTGCACTGTTGATTTTTACATGTTTTTGTTAGTGGTAATCCAAGATGGTGTGGACAAAAGATAAGTTTTCATTGTCATTGGAATGAATGTTCCCATGGAATACTAGAATTTCAGACAAATACTTTTAATCTTAAATATAGTAACTTTTTAAATTCCCATCAAGCTTCGCGGGTGAGTGACTTATTATTTATATCACGATTTTAATATGGTAGAAATGTTCACACTAAACCACAATTTATAACGCGTGTCCTTGACCTTTACAAATATCTGACTTGTCCCAGATAGAGTAAGATATAATAACTTTTGGTAGCTATAATGCTAAAGTTCATTGTTCTAGATCTTAATATTATTTGTGCATTTCAGTTAAACCGTTGCAAACCGTTAAAATTTTAGTATGCAGCAATGCATCTTTGATGACTCAACTACAAACCTGCAAAAAGACATGGGCCGCAAAACTTGACCTAATAATGGTCAAACACGTATTTTTTAGAGTCATTTAGGAATGCATCATGGATAGTTTTAGTCTTGCAGTAAGAACAAAATTGACTTTCATGCTAATTTCGTGTGTGTGAATCCATTACTTACCAACTATACTCTGAAACATAAAGTCATAGTGTTAATTACTAAGACTATAGTCGGCCAACACTAACCACTGGATAACTAAATAATAGGCACAAATAGTTAATCGACACTAATTCACATTTTTATGAACTAAGTAGTCACATTGTCACTCATAATCTCAGTTGTCACAGTTCTTAAAGATGAACATCAACCAGAATTTGCACTTTCCAAACAATGGTATCCATTGCTCTATACTAATGCAACGTAGAAACCACACAATAAACCAGCTGGTTTGTTGACCTAATTTAAGACCGTGACCGACATGCGCAATACGATGTAAGCTAACTCATCAGCCGTGTCGTATGATCGGCAGGGTAATACTGCACGGTTTATCCTATGGTTACCACATTTAAGGTTTGAAACTATTAGATCTTCAAGAAACACGTGCGCACATATTTTTGTTTATCTTGTGCGTAGAAGGCTAATTATTCACTTGTTGATTGTTGATTTAAACATAGTAAAGTTTTGACAGAAAAAAAAAATGACAAAATTGAGCATGTATAATATGATGATTATTTATCGAGTCTTGCCCCCACTGTTCACATGTATCGATAGCGGTGCATAAGCAATCTATTGTGTGTTCATTGATCGTTATATTCTGCTTGTCTACAGTTACTAACTTAGGGGAAACAATGCTGATATATATTTACTACATACTACAATCAAATCTCCTAATGCAGCGTACACTCGCTGTCGAATTCTAAAGTGAACTTTCCTATTACTTAACCAATCACAGAATAAAAGAACTCCCAGGGCAACGGTCACTTTTCGCTATGACCAACCATTCGCAATAATTCTCCGATGCATCGGCGGCGAAAATTTCGGTCGAATTACCGACGAATTTTCCGGCGAATCAAATTTCGCCTCGTGTGTTCACTGCATTAGGATGATTAGGAGATTTGATTGTAGAGTAAATATATATCAGTTTTATTCCCCCCCCCCCTATCATATTTAATTGCTCTTCCGTTTCTGCACTCCCCTTGTTTCATTTGAGGTCGCCATTTTATTTGACATGTGACACGTGACAAATTCGCTTCGTGTGTCTGCTGCATATGAGTTACATAGTTCAGAGATGTCGGAAAAGTAACTGGTGTTGCGCACATCTTGCTAGGGCCAATATACCCAATCTAATGAAGTGGGTGGTCAGCAAATAGGTTATAAGAAACCACACATCATACTATCGTTTTAAAGTTTATTATAACATTTATATAACTCCTGAAATATGCAGAGAAGAATATTACACAGTGAAAATAATAGAAAATATCTGTATATAAAAACTACGTTGTTGTAAAAACAATATCAGAAAATCTAGAAAAAAAATCTCTTGTATAGAAATGCAGTATTGGAAGAATAATGTCAAAAGGATACTGCGTCTTAGCACTAACATAAAATGTTAGTTCTCAAGAATAGTTAATATGAGTATATTCACCAGTGAACTTACCTGGTGTCATAAAATAACAGAATCCCTTTAAATACGGAAAACTTACAAAACTTAGTAATTATTGAAAGCGCTTAATCAATTTATCAAGCGTTTTTTCAATAGTCACAAACATATTTATGGATATTTACTAAGATTTTAAGAATATTTTTTTTCATGTTATTTATGACAGCAGGTATTCTAAGCACAGTGCCCCTTCAATAAAGAATTAACTTGCAGCGGTATCGGTAACTTGGAAATGCAAATATAACATATAATAAGTATTCAATAAAGTCTTACATTTAGAGGGGTTTACACATCACTGAATTTCGAGCGAAAGCTTAAGAAGCATCTAAAACTTATTTGTTTATTTAAACATTAATAATAACAACTGAATGCCTGGACTAAAAACTATCAATTATTTCATTTAAATAGATCATGACTGCCACAAAACGACTGAATGTCAAAAGATTGATTTAAATAGTGAAGCTACAATATAACAGATAAAACCAAGGTACAGAAAAGGACTGTCGCAAATGATACTTTTTACTCTATTTTTACCCTTAATGTGCCAGACCTTGGTTATGGTTGTCGTATTTTCTAATCCTTCAAAATTGGTTGTTTTAGCTTTTAATCAATTTAAACGGCGTAATTATCGTTGCTGTATTTTGCCGTTTTAAACTAAGCTAAATAAATCAAATGTGATGTCGGTTTAAGTATTTCCTATATTAAATAACAATCAATTTTTCATTTATTTATTATTGTCACAAACCACAAAACAATTACGCACTATTTATAGTGCTACATAAAATAATGGTTTCCAGCCTAAAAAGACTTACACTACTAATAGGGCCTATAATAGAATAAAACATATAGTATACTTAAAATAAATAGATAGACCAACTAACATGATTTTTAATATGATCTAAAAACTAAAAATCTTAAAGACAGTATTTTAAAATATAAATTAATAATAATATTAGTTAAAATAATATAAACAGAGCTAAACGGACATGTAAAAATTTAGTTAAAAGCATTAAGTTCTTTTAGCCTCTTATGTAAAACATCTAAAAACTTAGCTAGATCATGCTGTGCATACCTCTTAAATATAATATATAAAATTGATCTGAAGGATATTTTTTTTTTGTAAACAATAGTTTATTCATAAGAGAAATGGATTAGGGAACAGGCTTTCGCCTATATAACCCTTTTCCAAAAATACAAATTACAAAACAATTTGAAAATTTTAGATGAAATACAATAACATATATACATACAATTAATTGAAGTGTTAACATACATACATACTATTATACAAAAGAAAGGATGAGAATTTATAACGATTTAAAACTTTGTGGAATTAAGTTGAGTTTAAGTATAATTATGGCAGTAAAAATGAATAGTGAATAGAATCTTCTGCTGGTATTTAGGAATGAGTGAACTTCTTCAAAAATTTGGACAGATTGTGAAAATGATTCAGTTCCATATAGCAGGCAATGTGAGTTTCTCAGTTGAGGTGGTTGAATCTGTAAAATGGATTGGTTTCGTGCATCTGAATGTAAGGGGCAGTGTAGAAGAAAATGTTCGGTATCTTCAAATTGATGGCCACAGTGACATGCAGGACTGTCTGAAATATGTCGAAGAAATTTATGGGCATTGAGATCACTACAGGAAAGGCGCAGACGGCAATGCAGAATCTGATATTTTCGGCTGCCAAATAAATATGCATTTGGGACATCATTATCTCGAGATTTAAGAAGTGTTTTAAAAGATTTTACTGAGTCGACAGTTTTGAATTTTTCTGATAGGTTATTCCATTCACGTATTGTTGATGGTAAAAAGGAGTTAAAGAAGAGCTGAGTTCTGCATTGATATTCTTGAAGTTTGTTATTAGATCTAAAGTTGTATGGTTTGGATTCAATTTCGACTAATTCAGATAGATATATAGGAGTTAGGTTGTTAATTATTTTATACAATGTAGTTAGTTTATACCGTCTTCGTCTCTCCTGTAGAGTGATAAAACTAGGATCTGAAGGATATAAATAATAAAAGAATGTACAATATTGTTCTATTTTGTTAAACATAAACTGACGACTATCATTATATGCAGCACAGTTCATTACGATGTGGAATTCATCTTCAATGGAATTTTCCTTACAAAATAAGCATTTTCTATCTGCTCAGGGAGTAGGGGTCTAGTGTAACGACCAGTTTTTATAGAAATTGGGAAGGAACCACTGCGCAACTGACAAACTAATCGTCTCTGGAATCGTGTCAGTTTACAGTCCGTTACGTATGGTTCAACTGTGGGTGTTTCTTTAAGTTTTTAAAGGGATAATAGGCGTTAGAATACACTCGTCCAACGGCTTATATTTGTGTTTAATCTTGACTATTAGTTAAATAAGTATGCATCCCACACTTTACCAAATTTTAAAAAGCCACAATAAAAATATATTCGGAATTTTAAAAAAAAGTGAGCCAGCGACGATTCCATTCAGTTTGAGAATAAAAGCGTCTGGAAAATCAACGCTAAAACATCATTGTGCAATTCAACAGTAGGGGTCAAGGCCGCGTGAAAACCCACATGTTAGAGTTACTTCCCTTTATATTTACACGATTTGAAAATCGCTTGATGGATGGCTCAAGCGTTTTATGATTAACTACTTTATTTGGGGGATTTATCGGATTTTAGAGGGATTTTGATGTATAGGTAAGTCCACTGATGGACTGTTACTGTCCAAATTTGAGTGAACTTAAATTTTTATGTTCGTTCTAACGCCTATTATCCCTTTAATTTATTTCCATTCACATTATTTCTATCGTTATAAAGGTCTTTATGCTAATACCTGATATCAAGATCGCTTAATTTGTTTTTTGCAGTGTTTACTATATTAATATGAAAGTTAATTTCTGACGAAAAGGAAAAATTTGAAAAAGAGGTGATATTTATATATAGCATGAACTCAATGACATTTCACAATATTAAACAATACGTATCAAAATACAGTGGGGTGTATCGCAATATATCCCAATGCGATTTTCAGCCGTAATACACAGCCTTAGAAAAGAACTTTACTCCCCGGGAATTTTGTTTATTAGTACATTCAGCAACACATTTGTCATTATATCAGAACATTGTATTAAATCCAATTGAGCATTACCGGAGACGCATTTGCTGGAGGGGAAGACATACTGGCAGGCGAATTAGACAGTGACATTGAAGTTCAAATGCTATACATCTACTATAAACGGTGTGAACCTGTAAAACAAATTCATTAATACTATAGGTCCACGAATAACGGAAGGTCAGCGGTCACATAGGTTATAAGCATGTTCGTGTTTTTGATTAGTTGTCCAGGTATAAGACTAATTAACTTCTCCACTGACTTGTGTCATTATTTTTCAAAAAATATTCGTTATTAAGATAGCTGCTTTATGTTGGAATTAACAGTGATCTGTTATTTGTTAACTGTACTTTAATCAGTTGAAGTTTATTCTAATCGTAAGGTGTTTTTTTGCGCTTATCTTTATGAAAAGTGGATCATTGCTACTCATTACTAGGGCTACTCCTATTTCCAATCTTCGTGTATTTTGGGTTTTGGAAGTAATTTCATCGCACACATAACTGATTTCTCGTGAAATTAGATTACATTTGGTTTTAAGATTCGTCCGAATCTAAATAACATGATCCTGCTTTTTAATACTCTAGTTGGTCATTACACCCATAAACCGCTCTAAAATCTAGTTGAGAAAACCACCACCCGCCTCTTATAAATATTCTAGTCGGTCATAACTCTTATACCGCTTGTAAAATTCTAATCTGTAGTAACCCTTTTCATAATCTAGTCAGTAAAATTCATGTGAGCTAATGCTCAAACACTAACTATGTCTGAAGCGTAAAAGTCATGTGAGCTAATGCTCAAACACTAACTATGTCTGAAGCGTTGAAAAATATGATCTGCGATCATGTAGTGCTTGTCCAGACCTTAGGGACTTACATTCAAAGGGTGTAAATCAACGACAATTGGATGAGAAATCAGATCTAGGGGAATATCTGGCTACCCATTGGTTAATATCCTGACATTTCAATTCGCTTAGCTTTCCTGGCGAGGTAAAGCTCGGACAATGTAATAAGATGCCGCAATTGGTGTGCTCAGAAAGCATTCGGTTACCGCTCGGCTACTTCCGTAGATTTCCGTTACTCCAGTTATTTGCTGATTGGTTGAATACTTTATAATTTAATTAATTACCCTTTCGCGGCAAAAACGTCCGTTCAGTATACAATAATTGGGGGATAACTCTTTTGCTAACATTTGGACTCCCACCAATTCATTTGCCATCTATTTCCATGTTAAATCACGAAATTCAAGCCTTCTATAACTTTTTCCAGAAATCTGGTTGAAAACTTTCCAATACCTCACGTGAAAGTCTGGCCAATACTTGGTTTCTGTACAAAAAATTCAATATAGCATGACCATGAAAATTTTTAACTAGTCAAAATGAAAGTAAACCACTACATTTTTACAATATCCGCTTGACTGTCACTGCACACAAAACCACTCTTTTTAGAAATAACCTTCCGCCAATTAAATTTCTCATTATCTCAGAAATTCTGAAAGAAAATGCAAGTTCAGTTCAAATCTAGACCAAATATTATTCAAATATGGAAGGGAGAAATCAACAAATCGAGACTTTTAAAGATGGCTGACAATGTTGATATTTTTCCACTCATTTAGAAAATGCAAAGAAAATGCTTGGTGTCAGCTTTGACATAAAAGAAAAATAGTTTGCCAGGCATGGTAACATACGCACACTGGCAGCATTGAAGCTGAATAATATATTGAGCAAGAACTCAAAAAACATTCACTGAATATTGAACCCAATGGCAAAAACTCGAAAACTGTCAAATTGAAAAATCGTCAAATTAAAACTTGATCACCATCTTATCTTTTTCAATACTCATACCAAGTTAAATTCAATCTTTAAAGAAAGCTTGCCAGGCAAGGTAATATACGCCCACTGGCAGCATTGATTATGAATAAAACATAGGCTTAGAAAATTATGGGATATCATTAAATTTAATAGTGCACATCTTCAAAATGATATCGACACACATAAAACAATCAAAAGAATCCATAGAGAATTGTAGCCTGTAGAGTGAGCAAGATTTGCAACCTATAGGTAACAGAGTGAATAAAGCGAAGTCAAACACGATATTTCACTGAAAAATTATCTGATCATCACGAAAATCAATAGGGATCATCTTCATAATGACGCTGACCAACAAAATAAAAAACAAAAGAATCCATAAAGAAGTGTAGCCTGTAGAGTGAGCACGAGTTGCACCCTATAGTTAATGAAGTAAAAATAGCTTAAGTCAGATGCATATTTCGGTGAAAAATTATCCGATCATCCCCAAAATCAATAGGGATCATCTTCATAATGACATCTGACCCACAAAATAAAAATCAAAAGAATCCATAAGAGAATTGTAGCCTGTAGAGTGAGCAAAAATTTGGCAACCTATAGTAATGAGTGAAAAAGCTAAGTCAATGCGATATTTCGGTGAAAAATTATCCGATCATCACGAAAATCAATAGGGATCATCTTCATAATGACACTGACCCACAAAATAAAAATCAAAAGAATCCATAAAGAATTGTAGCCTGTAGAGTTGCACCCTATAGCTAATGGAGTAAAAACCACTAAGTCAGATGCAATATTTCGGTGAAAAATTATCCGATCATCCCCAAAATCGATAGGGATCATCTTCATAATGACATTGACCCACAAAATAAAAATCAAAAGAATCCATAAAGAATTGTAGCCTGTAGAGTGAGCACGAGTTGCACAATATAGCAAATAGAGTGAAACGTCAATTTACACGACCGACCGACGGACGGACGGACCGACAGGGCGATTACAATATACGCCCATCTTACGTGTGGGCGTATAAAAAAATGTAGCTTCATTTTGCACCCAAAATTTTTTGACGCAATTTTACTAAGTCAAGGGCAATAACTAAAAAACCATTCATTAAAAAAATTCGTCAAATTCAAACTTGACAACTGTCTTATCAAGTCCAACACAAACATCCATAAAAATCCTTTGAAAATTGAAGCTTCTTATTGTAACCATTATCGAATTTTGACGCAATTTTACTAAGGCAAGGGCAATAACTCAAAACCGTTCATTGAAAAATTGTTAAATTCAAACTTGACTGAGGTCTAATCAATTCCAATGCTCACACCAAGTGTCATCAAAATTATTTGAAAATTGTAGGTTTAATTGCATCAACAATACAATTTTTATCAAAAAATTCGTCAAATCCGAACTTAACCGCCGTCTTATCATTTCCAATGCTCATAACAAGTTTCATCAAAAGCCACTGAAAATTGTAGCCTCTTTTGCACCCAATAAAATTTTGACTTGATTTTACTAAGTCAAGGGCAATAACTCAAATAACGAAAAATTGTCAAATTCGAACTTGATCGCCGTCTTATCAATTCCAATGCTCACACCAAGTTTCATTAAAATCCATTGAAAATTGTAGCTTCTATTTGAGGGGCTGGGAAAGGTCTAGTAGAGACACCTTATAGACCCGTGAGCCTTACATCCACGTTAATATTTAATATCCTCGAAACGGTTGAAACAAATCGTCTTCGGAAGCACTTGGAAAGTAATAATTTTCTAGATATTTATCTTAATGGTTTCAGAAAGCTTAGATATACGGCGGCATAAATTGCTAGACTACAACACACAGCCGACATTAAACATTTCTGGGTTCCCATGTGCTGTGTTCGTAGACTTAAAGGTTTTTTTAACTGGTTAATGTACAGAAATAGGTGGTCATATGAACAACTTGGTAGCAAGTTTTCTTCTGGATAGGGAGATAGTGTAATCACAGGAAAAAGTTTCAGCTATGGAAAATTGCACGCCACACGGTTCGGTCCAGTTTTGTGTGATAGACAATGATATCTGAACATAGCTGTCAAACAAAAGTTTGATCGCGATGTTTGGAGCAACGGTAACATGTACACAAACCTCAAAGAACGAATGCAATTATGTTGGCAAATGACTGGGGCTTTAGAATATCCAAAGCCAAAACGATGGGTGTAGGTGACTAGTATATAGCGAACGTATCAACTTCGATATGAAGCTACTTGGTGTAACCTTCGATATAATACTCTCCTGGGATTCCAACACAACAAATATAACACAGATGTCAAACTCTGCTAAAATTGATGAGGAATATATCATGGAGTGTTGACGCTCGTGATCTTTCGTATGCTGATCAGACTCATTTTGGATCTATATAATCTAGACTCTAGATGGTTACATCGATGTCGCTACTCCAGGCTGTTGATGAGGTCTCTCTTACAATACACAGAGATGCTTGCAATATGCGGTGAAATATTCCGTAGGCCACTTTAATCCAAATTATTTTGTATGAAACTTGGAATGGATTCCGGTTCATGTTTGCATACAAGGGAACGGATTTGCGGATGAACTCTCATAATAAGGAATAGGTCTATCGGTAATTAGAAGGAACAGTTGAAGCCATAGGAGCACGTCGCTCTTCACAAACAGAAGGCAGATACAAACAGAAGAAGAAGGAAGAATCTAGACAAACAAGAAGGCAAAGAAGAAATCATAGGAACAGAGCACACCTTACTTATCTTCTGCGATAAGGATTATATTTTTCCGAAGCGCCATTCCTACTACTACGAAGAGGATAAGCGTGTTAAGCAGCGTAGGCAAAGCGTGGTGTTTTAAATATGTGGAGATGACACTATTGGAATTCTATTTTGGGTTTCTCTATTTTTTCACGTGTCGTGAAAATGCTCATGAAATTGTGAATGTGGGCACAAGCCTTTAACACTATGTCATTTTCAAGCGTAAAACTCATAAGACGCATTAAATTAGGCTTCAAAACGTAACGTAAATCGTGAATGTGGACAGAAACTAGTATACAACAAATATCCGTATCGAGCCCTAATGAATACATGCCGTGTTATTTCGCATTACTTCATTAACAACTTTCATCAACAACAACAAAATAATCCCTTTGTTCAAATTTCTCAACAACAAAAGAAAACTAAGAAAATGTTTTTTTTGCTGAAAAGATATATGAACTTGGGACAGATATTACTCAGTATTACATTTCTTTACAATTATTTGAAATCAACTTTGATGATAGAATTTGTTAAAGAGATGGATCGATATTAACCCATTAAAGCCCGAATTTTTGTTTTATCTCAATTCACTTGGCATCATAAAGAATGAAAAAGGAGATGTCAAAGATATTATCATCGAAGTTTGACTTGGTTTGAGCAATATCATTTTGAGTTATGACAAGGCAACACTGATGCCAATGAGCAGATTTAAAGACGAAATAACAAACACATTATGTAGATCAATGTTTCTGTTTTATATATGAATATCGAATGCTTTCAGATTTATCGTACAATTATTTGTATGATAAATCTGAAAGCATTCGATATTCAAAGGAGTGTCACATTTAGAGCATTTCAAGGATCACCTAATCTGCAACGGGAGGTAGATTGACAGGCCAATGATCCTTGCCATCAAATCTTATTGGTTCTGCTGAAGGACCTCGTAAGACTGATGGACGTCCTCCATATTGTCGAGCTACACCATTTTGCTCTAATATCTGAATTATACACTGTCGTCGAAATTCTAATAGGGACATGGTCTGATCTTTCAATGACCGATAAATAAGCCAGCCATTTACAACGCATGCATCGATTACCCTTACTGCGTGTTCTGTAATTGGCAGTGAACCCATCAAAGAGATCAAAACCACTCATTCAACGATTATAACTGTGCATTAGGTCTGGCATAGGGATTTCTGTTACGTCAGAAAGTAACAATGTCTTGTTACAGTAGATTAAAGTAACAGAAATGACAAACCAGCAACTATTTACATTAACAAAATTTATTCACAAATTGAAACAATCAAATACCTTACTTAAATGTCAAAGAGTTGTGAAATCCAATAATACAGGAATAATTATATAGGAATTGTCCTATAATGTACAAACACTGTCCTGGTCAAATGTTATCAAACACCTCTCTTAAGGATATTACTTTAAAATCCACAATTGACCAAAAAACAGGAAACTTTTGGTTTAAATTTTAGTTTAGTACTCAGTTGTGTGTCTGTACTACTGTTTATACCTGCAGTACATTGTATTAATATCAATGAAAGAAAGATCTAGAGGTTTCTAGTACCAAGACTTTACATGAATATTCTAGAAAAGCCATGAATCCTCTAGACTCTGATAGAAATCTTAGTGTATCATATACATTACACCTCCCCACCTAGAGAAAAAGAAAGTTTTATGTTATAAAACTTTCTTTTACTTTACAAAAGTATACATAATAAAATACAGATGCACTAAAAAAAAACCCATAAACATCTCAATTATATAATTTTTTTCAATGATAATAATACAAATACTACACAACAAAATCCGTTCTCAGAGTCCTTGGTTCAAATCCTAGATAAAAGCATCTGCTATCAAGTTATCTTTGCCTTTGATATGTTGAATATCTAGATTATACTCTTGGAGTAAAAGACTCCATCTTAACAACCTCTGATTTTTGTTTTTCATTTTGTTGATGAAAGTGAGAGGGTTATGGTCAGTGAAGACAACAATAGGGTAAATTGCTTCTGGAAATCTTTTCGAAGCACACTTAATTGTTAAAAGGTTCCCTGATTTTGTTCTAGATAAGGGACCAACACAGTCTACAATTATCTTACTGAAAGGTTCATCAAATGCAGGTATTGGCTGAAGATGTGCCTCAGGTATTTTCTGATTTGGTTTGCCTACCATTTGACATGTGTGACAAGACTTGCAATAATGGGACACATCAAGTGTTAAATTAGGTCAGCAAAACTAATTTCATCATCAGCAGAGACTTCTGGTGGTCGCCATTTTCTCATTAAAATCCCCCGTTTGATAAAATAGCACACAGGGACCTGTAAGCTTCTTCTTCACTTACAGCCTTTTGAAACAATAATGAAATTTCAGGATCATTATTTTGTGCCTGAAAAAGCTGTGACTTTGACAGCGAGTTATGACCTTGGTCGTTAAACTGAAATTCAGAATTTTTAGAGTAGAGTCTGTTGACTGAACAGACGGATTAAAAGTTTCTTTGAAAATGGTATCAGACAAGTCAATGTAAGACACAGGATCACTTTCAATGGCCTTCTTAGCCATAGAACGGGTAACTGCACAATAAGGGTAAAGATCGACAGGATTAGGTTTTGTATCCAAACAAGGTGCGTCAGTTACAAGTGGATTAACCACAACCTTATCTCCTGCTAGGTCATTTCCTAACAATAAATGGATACCTTTAAATGGTAAGTCAGGTCTAATACCCACAGTCCCAGGGCAAGTAACCAATTCTGAGGTTAAGTAAACATTATGAAGGGGTACAGAAACAAAGCCACACTTCACTCCTTGAATAAGTACATCTGTACAAACACTGTCCTGGTCAAATATCATCAAACACCTATCTTAAGGATATTACTTTAAAATCCACAATTGAAATTAATCATCCAAAATACAGGAAACTTTTGGTTCAAATTTTAGTTACTAGTACTCAGTTGTGTATCTGTACTACTGTTTATACCTGCAGTACTTTGTATTGATATAAAAAGAATATTCTAGAAAAGACATCATTCCTCTAGACGCTGATAGAAATCTTAGTGCTTACATAATATGAACAGTATCATATACATAACAATATCAACAGTTTTTTTCTCCTTTCAGCTCCACCTTGTTACATTTCTACTAATGTTGTTAAATGAAAAGTAAGTTGCCATGGAAACTACAGTGTTGTCTTTCCATCTCACAAGAACATTTTGACCTTCGCTCACACACTCAGTAGCCCCACTCAGTAGCCCCCATTACCATCTCTTTGATTTGGAAACAGTAGATAGAGGTGGATTGCGACATCTATCATGGCGTATCGTTCCAATTCCGTAAACTTCGATTTTTCTCGATCCAACAAATTTAAAGAGGTGATGATGTAAGGGAAGATAGCTTGCCAGGCAAGGTAATATACGCCCACTGGCAGCATTTATTTCAAATAAAAACTTTTCAGTAAGGTTAAAATAAGTGGAATGAAATATTCAACCTTCCACCATATATTTTTTTCTAGGGTCTCTAGTTTCATTAAAATCTGTCAAGAATTTTACCAAATAACTATTCATGGTATTTTTATGATTTGCAATAGGGTTCACCCTTAATAATATTTTGATATTTTTAATTCTTAATAAGGCTCATCCTTGGTTGATATTAAACAATTTCAGCGAGTTTTGTCAAAAATGAATGTTAAGAGTGTTCACAAGCCAAAAGTTGAAAGCGTTTTTGAAAACAAGGGCAATAACTGACACTAAATATTTTTTGATTTATCTGATTTTCAATAGGGTTTATCCTTGGGTAAAAACAAATACTCAAGCCAAGTTTAATCACAATCCATTAAGAATTGTTCTTTCTAGAGTGTTTACAAGCTAAAATTGAAGGCGTTTTCAAGAACAAGAGCAGTAACTCATACTAAAAAATTTTTCGATTTCGCTGATTTTCAATAGGGTTCATCCTTGAGTTATAACACACTCTCACACCAAGTTTCATCGAAAACGGTCAAGAATTGTGCCATGGAGAGTGTTTACGAGACAAAAAGAACAAGGGCAATAATTCATATTAGATATATTTTGATATTTTTAATTTTCAATCGGGCTCATCTCTTGCGATATCAAACAATTTCAGTGAGTTTTGTCAACATTAGTCATGAATTGTACCTTCTAGAGTGTTTATTAGCCAAAAAGTTAAACGCGTTTTCAAACACAAGGGCAATAACTGACACTTATATATATCGATTAATTTGATTTTAAATAAGGTTCATCCTTGGGTAAAAAGTCAAGTTTTATCAAAATCCATTAAGAATTGTTTTTCTAGAGTGTTTACAAGCTAAAACTGAACACGTTTTCAAAAACAAGGGCAATTACTGATACTAAATAATTTTCAATTTAACTGAATTTCAATAGGGTTCATACTTAGGTGATTACAAATACTCATGCGAAGTTACTTCAAAATCGCTCAAGAATTGTGACTTGTAGAGTGTTTACAAGGCAAAAATCCAACACATTTTATAGAACAAGGGCAATAATTCGTATCAAATATATTTCGATATTTTCTATTTTCAAAAGGGTTCATCCTTGGGTGATATTAAACAATTTCAACAAGTTTTGTCAAAATCGGCCAATAACTGTGCTTTGTAGAGTGTTTTAAAGCCAAAAATTGAACGCGCTTTCAAAAACAAGGGCAATAACTGATATTAAATTTTTTTCGATTTTACTGGTTTTCAAAAGGCTTCATCCTTGGGTGATAAAAAATACTCAAGCCAAGTTTCATCAAAATCCATTAAGAATTGTTCTCTCAAGAGTGTTTACAAGCTAAAATTGAACGCGTTTTCAAGAACAAGGACAATAACTCATAAATGTTTTTCGATTTCGCTGATTTTTAATAGGAATTATCCTTGAGTTATAACATACTCTCACACCAAGTTTCATCAAAATCAGGCAAGAATTGCACATTGTAGAGTGTTTACGAGCCATTCAAGAACAAGGGCAAAAACTCATACTAAATTTTTTCCGATTTCGCTGATTTTAAGTAGGGTTCATCCTTGAGTGATCATAAACACTCATATAAAGTTTCAATTAAATCCGTCAAGAATTGCACCTTGTAGAGTGTTTACGAGCAATTGTGGACGGACGGACGGACGGACGGACGGACGGACGGACGGACGGTCGGACGGACGGACGGACGGACGTGACGACAATATACGCCCCCCATTTCATGTGGGCGTATAAAAATAATTTATAGCCGAATCGGATGGGTTTACCTCGTTTGTACTGTAGTACCATGTTTCCCATAGTTTTTGATCATAGTTTCATCAATACTTAAATCTGATGTCAAAGGAAAAATTTTAAAACTGGAGTTGAGCTCCCTAAATATTAGTCTGATTTTATAATAAACATCACCATTTATTTTGGTGTTATCTGCTACATGAAGTGATTGCAAAATCTGATCAAATTTGTTTCTCCCGATTGCCTTTGATATTAGGTAATATCAACATCTTGTGACCAGTACAGTCTTCTGTATAGAACTGAATGATATCCCGACAATAATATCACTCCTATAAAACAGGGAAGTTCCTCTCTTGTTAGCTGAAAGTTTATTCTACCACGTTGATCAGCATAACGTTTAGTTTCTACGAGAATGGTGTTTATCGGGGGTTTTTTGTGAAAAGAAGAAGGAAAGCATCTAGTGGACTTTGAATGAGTGAGTCTAGAAACTCCTCTATTGATGGACCATAAGCAACTAGAGGTCTCTATAGAATGTTGTTCGAAACTGGTACTGATTTTGTCCATTTCCTTGCAGGTTCTCGTTTTTGGCTTTTATTTGGTCTCGGTTCTAAATTGTCGTGTTGGTCCTGTGCTGATTCGGTGACGAATGTTATAGCTTCAGCATTTAAATTCCTACGAGGCAAATGGATGAACTGTCCTGATGCTTCGTCGTCAGATTTATCTGTATTCCTCTATTGGGGATAAGACTGCAATCGGTATTTCACACAATCCCTCAAAATTAACCCCTATCTCATCTTCAGCATCCTCCTCGAGATTGAGGCTGAAATGGAATAAAATATAAATACAAATTACTAACTTCTTCACAAACTGTATAGAACCCAGTTCCCACTGGTCACAATTGTTGCCACATAATTATAAAGGCCACCAGAAAAAATAATATTTGCCTAATGTGAGCCAAACTAGTTTCTGGACTTCATACAGAATGTTAATCATTGTTATGAAGATAAACAAGAAGAAAATTTTAAAATATTCACCTTTTCTTTTAAGCCATGTTGGTTGACATTTTCCACGTGTTCCATAGATAGTTTCGTATCTTTTTACTCATATGATTTATCTGTTAAACTATGAATTTTTGGCATAGATTTATTAAAAATAAATTACTATTCATTAAAATATGGTCTATATGTACATATTTTGTTACTTATGTGTGCTTTTAAAAGTTAAAATGCGAAAACAAATATGGCAACAAATGATGCCAGTGGAGAAATAATCTACTGACTGAAAGTATATTGGCTATAAAGGCTACAGTTTTAGTCTGAGTTTGAGTTTGTTATACATTAAATTGATAAAATTTTGGATAAATACGATACGCGTAATTTGTATACAATTTTCGTGTGAAAGCGATATTATAAATTTAAAAGATAGCTTGCCAGGCAAGGTAACATACGCCCACTGGCAGCATTGAATTTGAAAAATAAATTGAGCAATGACTCAAAAACATTCACTAAATGGATATTGAAGTCAAGGGCAAAACTAAAAAACTGTTCATGGAAAATCATCAAATTAAAACTTGACCACCATCTTATCTATTTCAATACTCATACCAAGTTTCATCAAATCTATTAAAAAATTGTAGCTTATTTTGCACCCACAAATATTTTTGACGCAATATTACTAAGTCAAGGGCAGTAAATCAAAAACCATTCATTAAAAAGTCGGAAATTCAAACTTGACTAATGTCTTATCTATTCTGATGCTTACACCAAGTTCCATCAAAATCTTTTGAAAATTAAAGCTTCTTATTGAAACCACAATAGAATCTTGAAGCAATTTCAAGAAGTCAAGGGCAATTAACTCAAAACAGTTCATTGAAAAACTGTCAAATTCAAACTTGACTGAGGTCTAATCAATTCCAATGCTCACACCAAGTTTCATGAAAATCCTCTGAAAATTGGAGGATTTATTGCATCGAAACTAAAATTTTGACAAGATTTTACTACGTCAAGGGCAGTAACTCAAAAACTGTTCATAAAAAAAATTGCCAAATTCAAACTCGACTGTTGTCTTATCAATTCCAATGCTCATACCAAGTGTCATCAAAATCCATTGAAAATTGTAGCTTCTATTTTATCTTCAACAAATAGAGGCAGGGGCAATAACTCCAAAACTGTTTATCGCAAAATCTTCCAAATCGAACTTGACTGCCGTCTTATCAATTCCAATGCTCATACCAAGTTTCATTACAATCCATAGATAATTGTAGCTTCTATAATGTCTACAACAAATGTTGACGGACAAGGGCAAAGACAATATACGTCCACGTGGGCGTATAAAAATCTGTTCATTCGATAATTTCCATACATGCATACCAAGTTTCATTAAGATTGGATAAAAACTTTAGCCTCTATCTTGGATACAACCCAAATTTGACGCGTTTTTACTAAGTCAAGGGCAATAACTCAAAATGCGTTCATTCGATCTTTCCATTTTCGAACTTGACTGAGATCTGATCAATACATACATGTATACCAAGTTTCATTAAGATCGGATAAAAACTGTAGCCTCTATCGTGGATACAACCCAAATTTGACGCGTTTTTACTAAGTCAAGGGCAATAACTCAAAATCCATTCATGCGATAATTTCCATTTTTGAACTTGACCGAGATATCATCAATATATACATGTATACCAAGTTTCATTAAGATCGGATAAAAACTGTAGCCTCTATCGTGGATACAACCAAAATTTGATGCGTTTTTACTAAGTCAAGGGCAATAACTCAAAATCCGTTGATTCGATAATTTCCATTTTCGAACTTGACCGAGATATCATCAATACATACATGTATACCAAGTTTCATTAAGATCGGATAAAAACTGTAGCTTCTATTGTGGATACAACCCAAATTTGACGCGTTTTTACTAAGTCAAGGGCATTAACTCAAAACCCGTTCATTCGATAATTTCCATTTTCGAACTTGACCGAGATATCCTTAATATATACATGTATACCAAGTTTCATTAGGATCGGATAAAAACTGTAGCCTCTATTGTGGATAAAACCCAAATTTGACGCGTTTTTACTAAGTCAAGTGCAATAACTCAAAAACCGTTCATGCGATAATTTCCATTTTCGAACTTGACCGAGATATCATCAATATATACATGTATACCAAGTTTCATTAGGATCGGATAAAAACTGTAGCCTCTATCATGGATACATCAAATGTGGACGGACCGACGGACGGACGGACAGGGGCGACGGCAATATACGTCCACATTTCCATGTGGGCGTATAAAAAATGAAAACTTTACACTCGTTTCAAAGTCAATAATTTGAATATATGACAAGGTAGTTTTGAAATAAGGATTGTATTCAATCCTCTTGTCACAACTTCATGGATGAATCTGAAGATCAACCGAAATCGATGTAACGTATAACTCATTTTATTTTATCTTGTAAAGCGTATTCGTTTGATTTTTGTTTGACCCTAATCTTGAAAGAACTTCTAAGAAGAAATTTTGTCGATAACTCTTTGTACCCCATTTTTATTCGAACACATTTATGTCCGTCCGTCCATCTGTCGGTCCACAAATGTTTTACAAATGTTGTAGACACAATAGAGAACTGGTTTCTCCATGGATTTGACGAAACTTAATGTGTGGCTTCGTTATCACTCAAGGGTGAATTAAATATCAAACAAATCGAAAAAAATACTACTAGTAATTGCCCATGTTCCTGAATTCTTTGTCGACTCGACAGGGCGCTGGCTTCTTGATCAGTTTCGACGAAACTTGGTGTGTTTGTATTTACTAATCGATGAACCATACTGAAAACCAGACGACTGTAAAATATTTACTTTGAGTTATTGCCTGCGATCTTAAAAACGCGTTCAAATTATTGTTCACACGACTAATAGCTGGTTTATTGGTGGATTTTGACGAAACTTGGTGTGAATACTCGTATTAATCGTAGAAAAGATTTCATTAAGGATTAAATGACAGGATGGCAGACATAAAATAGTATACGTGGGAGGAACATTTAAATCACAAGTCTGTGGCCTAACAGAATATGCCAGCAAAATGAGAAAGATAAAAAATATCAACTGTAAGTGAAGTAACAATATTGATGCTTGTATTTCTTTATAAGTATCTTTTAATAAACAGATATTAATGACTTGGTAAAGGTTAATTACCATATAGTCTACATAATAAAATATGTTATTGTCTAATATCAAGGGAATAGTTTATTCATAGAATACAGGATGAGAGCAGGAAAACTAAGCGACTTTCTTCCGCTGTAAGTGGATGTGCCAGGATCAAGCTGTGCCCAGACGTGACTTGGTTCTAATTTAAACGGAATTTAGTTCCATCCCAATAAAATCATCTACTACAATAATTTACTAAGGGTTCCCTTGTCATGTTACGACACTATTGTAACTTTACAGTGGTTCCGTTTCAAACCAATATTCTTGATTTTTTTATTCTTGATTTTTTTTATCTACAATTCGTCACATCACACAATATTTGTTTCTATATGTTTCCTTTAATCGAGGCATTTTTTTTTTTTTTTTTTGCAGGTTCCTTTTTCATCGCTTCAGTGCGTTCGAGTCGTTCCAAAGGTTCCAGATTTCCCTTTATTGTTGCCTTTCAGTTGCGAGCTGAGATTCCACCATGCATGGTAAAAAATAGTGACCGATTATGGTTATTTTTTGTTATTTACTTCTATTTTTATCTTCAAGCAATATTTAATCTTCTTTTGGCATCAGCAAATTTGAAACAAATCTGAAGGAATACACTTAAGTAAAATATTCTCCAAACAGATTTTTACTAAAATCTGTTCGTAAATTTTGCTAAAGAATAGTCAAAATATTTAACAAACGGATTTCTCTTTTTTTCCATGCATCAGTTTTCTATTCAATTTTGCCACTATTATTTATTATATTTCATTATTTATAATTTTCATGTAATTGGCAAGGTATTCCTTCATTTCTTTTTTAATATTTCTCGCCAAATTGGCAAACATGTAATTGGCATTTAAAACAAATATGTATTTCCTTGAACGTGTTTGGGTATTGCCAATCATGCCACGATACGATACGTATCGCGATACAAGGGTCGAGATATGGGGTAATATAGAAAAAGTAACACTTTTTCCCCAAAACTGTAAAACTGTCTACTTAATAAAATATCAAATAAGTTATTTGAAAACAATGGATTTCAGGGAAGTCCCTAAAGGAATTTATGATGCAATATATCGTGCCAGCACTTGTTTGATTATAATTTATTCAAGATCTTTCCACATGCATGTTAATATTTTTCTGACTACAGTCGTCTACTACCTGGCCATACTGTTTTATTTGAATGTATTCACTCTCACCTGTCCTTATTTCACTTCCTATAAATATACAAAATTAATAATTGGATCATTAATTTTGTTTCTGGGAGAGGAAGATAAGTAACCTGATGTGTTTAGTATTAGTAACTATTATTAAGTTTTGCACGGATCAGTTACTGATATATATCCACCGGTCAGACTTATTCGAGGGGTGAGTAATTAATCATGATATTAACCAGTGAGAGAGGTATAATTTAGTTTTGACCAGACATGCCAAAATGTAGAAGATAAGTGATATGAAGATGTATCTTATTAAGAATTAAGTGTATCCTGTAAATATATATATAGATTAGTTAATTGTTTATGTTAATAATACGAGGAATTTGGAAATAATGTAGATCTAAATTATATTTTCAATCAATATAATTACGTTATTACATACTAATATTTATATAACAAAAAATAAATAAATAAACAAAAACAACAATTCTGACAACAAAATTAACTATTCTCTACTAGACTATTTCAAAGCTTCCATCATAGTGTCATGATTCTTTATTGCAGTTCTTATACGTTCTATTATATCATCTATACACATTCGATATGGAGTACATGTACAAATTTAATATGAGATGAAATCCTCATTTTTTTTTCAAATTGTGTGGACTTTAAAATTAAAAATAAAATTGAAGTGGTAGAATAGAAAATGGTAAAAAAAATTTGACTACACGTATTAACAAAATTAATCATAAATTGTTTAACACTGACAGAAAGGAATCTTTAACATCGTTAAATCTGGCAATTCTATACCATTGAACATTATAATAATGTGTCGATAGAAACAGTGCAGAGCAAGTAGTTTCACGCGGGTTTCATGATTTATTTTTTAAAGATATTAAGTTTCTGATTAGAAATCTAAGTTGATATTGTAAACACACTTGATATTACTTTATCCGATGGTCTTTCAGTCTTTGTGTTATTATCCACCTCTGGCATCATAAGGTTGATAGGATCGTGTTTATTTGCCATACCATTAGCTGTTTGCCTATCCGAAATCCTATTAGGTCTTGTAACTGACATTTGCGGTCGGATGCTGTTTGCTCTTTTAAAAATGTTATTTAGCTCTTTTCTGAATTTTGAACCACTAACACAATACAATATGAAGTTAATAGAATTGTTTGTATACATAAGCATATTAACTATTGCCCAAATAATGTTGTATTTAGCAATTTCGCTGGCATCGCTTTGTTCAGTTATCCAGTATGGTTCCCCAATTAAGTACACACTAATGGGTGACGTACACATCAAAAACACTATATTAAGGCACAGTAACATTGCTGTCATTGAGGATGCCTTTTCGTTATAAGTTTGGGCTTGAGGGTTACTCGTTCTTGGAATAACATGTCTTTTTTTCTTCCTACTTATAGCATATACCTTGACAATTATGGAAAGGTTTCCAATTATAAGAATTGTAAATGGAAAGAGACAAAAGAAACAGAGATCTATCCATGGCCAAATATCATTTGAAAATTGTCTGTATTTGATCCCCAGATATGTACATGGAGTTGTGACGGTATCGTTGTTTGCGTTTGTGGTTGTTACTTCTCCAATACCAAACAGAAAGTGAGAATTGATAGCTAACAGTACCACAGCTATAATTAGCAATGTAACAGTAGATGTTTTAACAGTACAGGTTTGACGAACACGGTGCGGAAACCAGACTGACACTATACGTTCAACAGTTACAGCTACCAATATCCAAACTGAAAAATCCAAGGTGAAATACACCATCCAGGTATTAATTTTACACGATAATTCACTTAGTGATCGTATATCAAAATTAGTATGGTACCTTATAACTTGTCTTAAAAGGCCTGTATATAAGACTAAAATATCGCACAAGGAAAGAACTATTAAATATATAGACATTGTCGACTTTCTCATGGTAGATCTGGTTAACACTAAAACAGACATAAAGTTTCCAATAGTACCAACTATCATCAAAATGGGTGAAACAACTATCCAAATCCATTCTGCTGCCTTATATTCTTTATAATCTGAAACACTTAAGTGCGTTAAATTCACAGAAACCATTTCAATACTGCTGTCGAAGAAACGGAAGTATGCCACACTTATTTTGTACTTGCGTTCTTTTTGGGTTTCCTAAGACCACTTTTTAATTAGTCTGATAGCTATTTTTGACTGAATTCAAAAAATTCATAAAATATATTCATCTCTATTCACTTTTGTTCATTTATATGATAACTATAAAACTTTTATAAAAGTAATATTCCATCACTTTGAAATCATTAATAATTCAGTACCGTATCGTAATGAGTATATAGCTACTGTAAATTATTTACAAATGGTTAAATAACTGTTATTGCTGTTGAACACTGGAGTTAAATGGTGTTAATACATTTCATCCAACCAAGTATTGCTCTTACACCTGAACTCTTTCTGAACGGTACTGGCAATCAATAGCTGACTGCTCGTCAGTTTCCTTTTTATTGATTACCACAAGATTTATATTCAAGTAATAATGAAGGTTAGGGTTTGGCAGGATATATGTAACCAGGGATATAAATTCAGTCAATAGAATAATTAAGTAAAATTAAGGTAAAAAAGAACATAATGATAAATCAAATACAGGAAAAAAAATCAGTCTCTTTCTTTAGATGCATTCAATTCCAAATTCTATATGATATGAATATTCTGTAATGATATTACAGATGATATTAGTCAGTTCAAACGTCTAACTACAAATTTTAAAGCAGATTCTGTCTATTCAATAACGCATAAAATAAAGTCCAATGTAAAGATTCAACATTATTATTATTATTTTTTTAATTTTCAGTGTGTAGTATAAAAGAAGGCTTAAGCAATCGCTGTTTTTCTATAGTATCTAAAAAAATAGCGATGGCCATTGCAATGTGCTCCCATTTGAGAGGGCTAATTTGAGTTTGAAAATATAGAAATGAGTTTTGTTCAGTGTCCATAAATTCAGGAACAAGGGCAATAACAAATATTTTATTAGGATTCTTCCTTGGTGATTGCAAACACTTACACTAAGTTTCTTCTAAATCCATCAAGAAATCCGCTAAACAATTTTGATGTTGTAGGGGGTTGTCACTGTGACCAATAAATTACCAGTTCCATGGTTCGGATACAGGATACTAGGTTTCCCGCAGTATTCTAGGCCAGAAATAGACTCAACGGTGTTACAAGTTAAACAAACAGGTGTACAGAGAGAAACAAAGAAACAACAATTTAACAACACATCTAACATGTACACAAAAAGTGTTTCCCCGGATTCTAACGGACTCCCAAATTTAGTTGCCTTCTTGCTGTGAATGCGACCTTAAGAAAGCATTTTTAAGCCAACTTCCACCAGGAAAGGTTTTTGAGCAAAATCGAAAAGTCCGTTGGAAACAAAAAGCATGCAATGGTCACCTTAAGCGGGGGTGATTATTCCTCCCCGTGTGGTTACCAAGCAAAGTATCCCAATGCAAGAACCCGACTGAGTGGAAGATTGTAAGAATATCTCCGCTTATATAACCCTAAAAAGTAAAGAATTATGGTCAATTCACGTGCTGAAATGCACCAGCGCAATTATCAAGCGCACTTGTTACAAGGTTTACTGATTTTTAAGAGAATTATCAGATCGGACCCATTGTTGCAAGATAATAACATAATAACCTGGAGACAATGTATTATGAACAGGAACATTTCCACATCAACACAGGTTAACACATCAATACAGGAGAAATACAGGAACTTGAAAACAGGTAAAACATACGAACATCAATACAAGTAAAATACAGGAACATCATTCTAAGTTTAACATCCGACTGTCATTTCTGTGGCCTGAAGGACCAGTGCATCAGTACTTGATGTTCAAGAAATTGTCTCCCGAAGCTTCAAATATTCTTCTGGGTCTCAACGAATCTTGGACCAATGGCCACGTATCGACTAAATGGAAGATTTCATCTATGATAGGGAAAGATCCCGCTAAAACAGAATCCAAAGTAATAATCTTAATGAGTCAAGAATCCAAGTCCTTTGGACTAAGGTTCAAAGGAATTCATGATCGCGAAACCAACTCGCCTGCAAAAGTTAGATGTCATACAGCACAAAGCACTCCGACTAGCCACCGGAGCAGGTATTGGTATAAAAACAGTCTCTACTCCAATATGTTGATGAGGCCTCCCTCAATATCCGCAGAGTGGAGTAAGCCTTTAGATTCTGGTCATATACTGGTCAAGCACCTTGGAGAATAAGTTCCGACCTTACTCGAGATAACGAGCTTTGGGTAATAAGACGGCCAGTCAGTTCGGGATTGCGTTCGCAAACAAGGGCTACATAGGTTGCCCATAAAGCCTCTTGCATTTTATCAAGTCGCTCCATGGAAAATGTCGCCCCCACTGTCGACACCTCTCCCTCTCCTCGAAATTGGATCAGAAACTGGACGATCCCTGCAACGCTCGAATAATCCCTTAAACTCATATGGATGCAAGGTGGTCGGAAAGCATACGCATCTATACTGATGGTTCACATAACCCGGATGATGGTGCGACGGGTCCTGGGATCTACATCCCCTCGAGCACCACAACTTCTCAGTGTACACATCAGAGATGCTCTCATCCTGTATGCACTATTCCACAGGCCAATATTACTCAAACTATGTAGTACTTAGCGACTCGTTAAGCAGCCTTACATCGATATTCAATGATTCCTCTAATTCCCAGGCAGGGTTAGTGGATAAAATAAGACAAGCGTGCTCCATGGTATATAGACAAATCAATCGAGTTGGTATGGATCCCGTCTCATGTCGGCATACAAGGGAACGAAATTGAATGATGAACTCGAAAAAATAGGATTAGGAATATAAGAGATTGGACGGATATCGGAATACGGAGCATAATCACCTAAGGCATCAGATCGACATGGGTGGAAAGTCGCATTGATGCTGAATCATTCCGCTTCCGATTAAACCATAGTATTAGTAGTAAAGTGCTTTTAAACCACCACAATCGACGGAATGATGGGTGAGGTACGAAACCACAGATACGAATTAAAGTGGTGAAATTGGTACCGCAAAGCATCTGTTAATCCACAATGAGCAGCTAAGGGAAATAAAGCAACCACTGGTCGATGTTATGAAAACATATCAACTGGATTACACCTTGAAAAATATTCTGTCCCAAAAAAATTATGTCAACAATTTGTATTATATACAAAGGATATACATAAGAGCACCCTGGTCTTCTGTTGTGATGTGGGACTTTGTTCCTGATAGATTGTCAAGAAGAATAACAGAAGAGGACACAGATGAAGCCCAAGAGCACGTCGCTCTTCATCATACAGAAGCAACCAAGAAGAAGATGTACTACAGAAGAAAACCCACAGAATAAGAAGTAAAGAAGAATATCTACAGAAGAACACAGCATCAAGACAATCTCTCCTTACTCAACGTTTGCGATATGGATTATTTTCTCTTTTTTACCCGAAGCGGACACCATCCATACCTAGTAGTAGTAGTAGTATAGTAGAAGTGGATTGAAGACAATTATTGTCACAGGTTGGTTGGTAGATGACAAGTTAACGTTCGTTTCCAGCAAATGATGATATCGCAGGAACTCAATGCATAATATTGGACAATTTTGGACAAAGTATAAGCTTTATTACTCTTAAAAAGAAGTGTTAAAAGGACTATGTAGTATTTCCTTATAAACTAACCTTAGATTTTGAAGCTACATTAGAAATAACAATCTATAACTTATTCGCTACTGTCTTTACACTCATACTAGTCAACCCTAACAATTACACTTGGCAACACTATTGAACATTAATGGTTTACAATTCTACTGATTAAAATAAATGAAAATCAACTTGCGTCAATTAAGTTTTTAAGTGATAAACACATGAAAAAGTGAATTGAATGTCATACTTTTCTGCGCCTTGTGGGCCAATGAAGATGCAATGTGCAATGAGGGAAATTTTGCGAGGACATCGGCATTAGCCTACTCTTTTTCCGATTTCCAACTGTCGAGGGATCTGACACAATCTGTAGCACACCGGGCCTCGGCTTGTGGTCCCAACCGAACGACTAGACGCTTTTCCAGTCCCTCCGTACTTCATCACTGAAAAGGGGAAACCGGGCTAAAAAATCCGAAAGTTTATCCGGGATTGAACCCTGGATCCTCAGGTTAGGATCAAGAGTCTAACTCACTGAGGCACCCGCTCCAACATCAACTATCTATACTATCATCCTGTTTTATATAATCATTGATAAAAAATTGACAGATATTTTTGTTACAGATAAAAGGCCTATTATCTGTATTGTTGATCTAATTGGCGTTTCATTTACCTAGTCCAAAAGTTTTGTCTTTGTTACACCCTTCGGGTGGTTGACTAATTGCGCTTTTTCTTACCCGAACAGGTGATAGGAGAAGGTGTCACTAAGTTGTAATAACTTGTACCCAATCCATTTGATGCTTATCAATAAAATATGTTTAAACTAAAAACTAACAGGTGATTAACATTTACGTATTGTTTGTTTTTTCCGACCGCTTGGTGAAGTTGTGAGGAAAGGTGTGAGAGTCGTTAATGTTTCTAATGGATAATATTATTTCCTTTTTTGTATCTGATTTACTGCAAATACACAAATAAAAAGCTTCTTGCCGCAACATTTCAGTAGATGTAAATTACATAGCTATGTTGGTTTCTCTCGAAATTTAAACGTTTTATCCATTTATGTCGAAGTCAGGGACATTTAATTTATGCCACAGTGAATGAATGAAGGTTGTTCAAGTCAACATGTTAAAGATAAATTCTAAAACGACGAATTCGTGCAGGTATAAATTACTAATATGAATCGGTCTAAAGTTATCCCTGCGTATTTGTAGAATTATAACCTTCATCAAATTTTGGATGCTTCTGTACCGCCTATAAGTTGTATTTGGACTAATAGTAACTTCGATGAATGGCATCCGAATTATATGTCCTGGCTTTGCGTAGAACTCGGCCTAATAGTTTGCAAGGATTAAATATATACATCTATTACCTTAAGCTTAAGATCAATTTGAATGAATCTGACTAATTTTATGCTTATGATTGTATTATTTTTAGAAATCCTCTTTCTTCCTTTCCTTGGGGGTTTTCGCATGCCCATGAGCCTGTTTCACAAAAACTTAACTTAGGATGATTTAAGTGTTCTAATGGTCAGATTGTTCAATCACTAAAATTGAGTTTTTATAAACCAATCAGGTTACTGTATTTCTTAAAATTTTGACTGTATCTTTGTTAAAATTTTGATGAATTTAATGTCTGAAATTGCATTTTCTTTTAGAATTTCTGAGATAATGCGAAATTTAATTAGTGGAGTTATTTCTAAAATTAGTGATTTTGTGTGACGTTAGCAGATGTTGATAAAATGTGTGGTTTACTTTCATGTAGTTCAAAATTTTCATGGCCATGCTTTATTGAATTCTTGTGGAGAAACAAAGAATTGGCCAGACATATGTTTTTCAACGAGATATCTGGAAAAAGTTGGTTGAATTCAAAGGAAGGTTGAATTTCGTGATTAAACATTGAAATAGATGGCAAATGAATTGGTGGAGTGAATCCGACAATAGTTTGATGATCGGGTGAGTTATCGCCCTTCACCTTATCAAAAGATGTCGAAATTATAATTTTTTATTTTCAGGTTTGCTGTCTAAAATGTAGAAGCAAAAGTTTTCATGCATTAAGCAATGCAATCGATTTTAACAGAGGCTTAATCGTTATGCTAATTTGCCTATGAAAATAATATTTATTAACTACTGCCATTTCGTTTAATGTCTTGTCTAAAGGACATAGGTTATACGTAATTCCTAAGTGAATCTCTGAATCGCTTGAGACGATAGGTATGGAAGGGCAAACCAGTCATAATTGAATTTTGAAACATTTGTCATTTAACATTTTACAATTGATTTAGACAAATGTGCATTGAATTTAATTATGACTGGTTTGCCCTTTATACTTGGCTACGTGTTTTAATCAACATTTTTCAATGTTTCTATGCTCATTCCATTTACATTTGTTTCAGGGAGCTGAGGTGTATCTACTCACTGTAAAGGGGGTGTCACCCGTGAGTTGCATATATCAATATGATTTTTAAATGTTTATTAATACATAACAACAAGGAATGACATAATATACCAGGCGGCTTCATGTAATATTTGAAAATGCATTGAATATACAACATTTTATCACAGCTGATATTTCTTAATTCAAAACAAGAACATATATTCAATAAATAATTTTGAGCACTTTCACCATTACCAATATGGAATATCAGTAAACGAACACTTTTCTGACTTTGACCTCAATGTTACATTTATCTTATGTGCCAGAAAAATTATTTGATATCCGAATAATTCACAGGTGTAATTTAAAGTTCAAACTGCGACAATACAATGACCCTTTTGCATTTTAACCTTTCCCCCACCCCCTATTCTACAACCTGCGCTGATTATAAACTGCCTTGCCAACATCAGAGTTGTTGAGTAACGGAAAAAGTACCCGTTAGACAGAAATGTTCATAAAACACCGCCAACAATGATTGCTTTTGATTTCACGCATCAACATTTTGATTCACATTTTTTGTAACAAAGAATAGGTTTCACATCACGTCTTTATTGACCCTCTACCAGCTCCTGTTTTGGACCTTTTCTCCTCAATTCGTGCATCACTATCTTCTTTATTTTTTTGGGCCATGTCTTGCCATTTTTTCAAATTTTCACTTAAAATAAAACATAGTAAAGTCAGACAGGACGAGTAATTAGGATATATGATAATGGCAGTCGTATTATTAAATTCAAATTCAGATTCAAACTTTAATTGGACCTGTAGGTGCACAGTCTGCAACAACTGAGTTTCGGTTAATTGTCCAATTCTTTCCTCTTTTCTGACAGACAGGAAGCGGGAAGCGAATATGAAAACCTAAGCTAAGGGGAAAACCGGACATACACTTAAGGTTAGAATAATTAGAATATTACAAATATTTAAAAGATAACTTACTTTGTACCATCCAACATAGGTTTAGTCTTGGGCACTATTTGAGCTAATAATTCATAACATGGTAAACATATACCCAATATGAATCCAACCTAAAAGGAGTACAAAGCAACATTGTTTCAAACACATAAAAAACAGTGAAACATTATTTTAAAAATAAAATAATTATTAATCAACATTATTATGATAAACATGACAAAGAAAAAATATTGTATGATGTAGGCCTAACGGTGTGTGGTAAAGAATTGAATTATTATACCTCTAATTGTGGTAATTCACTTTGTTTGTCTCTGTCCATCATGGGAATAGGAACTAAGCCCTGCGACTTCTCTTCATCACCCTAAATAGATTAAAAAGATTCAAATAATTATATTAAACATTGTTTTGGGGTCTAAATGCATTAAGTATTAAAGAAATAACAAATTAAATTATAAATATTCGTGTATGATTAATGTTGTACGTAATTTATTATCATTTGTAATGAAACAATGTTTTAATTATTATTAATAATAATAAACCCTTTATTTTACAAGGGTCAGATTTAGGTCCAATACACAAGGACATAAGATAGAGGGGTGGGGGCACTACAATGGATATGATAAAAAAAAATACACAATATTTTAATGTACAATTTGTTTAAAAATACAAAAGTAGGCCTACATGTGTATTATATGGATATGTTCCTGTGATCAGTACATGACCGAAAAAGCATTATACAATATTTCATTGTTCAATTCCTACAGACCCTAATGCAAATCCTTGACGCTCATGATCTCGTTAGAGAATTATTTTCTGTGAACCACCAGATGTATTGACTGTGTTATGACTATATATATATATAATACACATGTAGGCCTACTTTTGTATTTTTAAACAAATTGTATATATATATATTTTTTTTTGGTCTTCTTCAGCTTTTACAATAATATACTCATTACAAGTTAAAATAAATACGTATAAAAAACGTTTAGATTAAATTAAATTAGGAAACGTGCATATTCCCTTCATACATAATAGGTTTGTTATGTAAATGTAAACTATATCAAAATAGTAGTGAAAAACGAAACATTTTAAACGTTGTCATAAAAACATGAAATATAATATAGTCCATTTGATAAGGGTTTGGTTAAAGGGTGATTTTAGTGAACCCTACCTGCTGCCAAAACTCTTCCATTATGACTGACACTAAATTCAGTTGTATATCCCATGGTTTATGCATGGCACAAAGATCACATCCAGTCATAGAAATAGCCATTAGAAGTCTTCTGCAGTTATGAAAGATAGAACGATAAAGAAAACCATCTCCACAAAATTACAAAAGAAAAAATCAGCCATTTAAAAAAAAGGAAAAAAAATAATAAAAGTAACAACACCACGATCACATGAAAAGTCAGAAAAAATACAGTGACAGTAAGCGGAAGTGAAATATATCTGAAAACTACTTAAGACATCACCTCGTCCCAGAATTCCTGGTAAATAACATTTACACTATAAAGCTGAACCTCCCATGGTTTTGTCATGGCACAAAGGTCGGACGCCGTCATTGCTAGCGCACGAAGTAAACGTCTGCAAAGCGCATATAAGAGTATGTTAATATAAACAAAATTAATAGGAAAATTCTCAATTATTACTATTTTTTTAGAGATTACTAGAATGACTTAAAGAGATATATTTATTTGTTGATCAAGTGGATCAGTCAATCCATGTTCCTTAACTCTTCTGGCCTGATGTATTGCTCTTTTGATAGTCAATTTTTTGTTGCCCAATTAGAACTAATAAATGTCTTATCATTGATTTTGTTCCGTTGTGAACATAGCTTCGAATTATTAAGCGCCTTAATCTTAATATAGCTGAATTAAAATCTGGTCATAAAACTAACGGCTGAAGTGTACTGATGTGTTAACTGCACCATCATTTGATATTTTTCTTTTGTTTTTTTTTATACATCTTTTAATCCACTTATTATAGTTGTTGATAAACATTGTTTTGCCTCAAGTAATTGAAAATGTTAGACTCAATACATATTTGCTAAATGTCATCATTTACCTGTGTTCTGGTATTGCCCACGAAAACTCGTTTTTGTCAGCAATTTCCTTCAATCTTGCTTTATTTCCAAAGAACAAGGCTAAATCGGTGGCAAGAATACAATGCTTAATGTCACCCAACACCTGGAAATATATTATGTTCTTTAATAAATTTCGTTCTCAAGTATCAAATGCACGGCAAAAACTTCATTGATGTGAAAGGCATGACAGAGGCCGGCACCTCTTACAGACAAAATGTAAGCTTGCTCGAGGTATAGTAATCATTTATAGTTATACAGAAAATAATACCTGCTTGTACTCCTCTGAACTTAAGTGCTTGAATATGTTGTGACCTTCGTGCTGAAATTGAAATCACGGAATCATAAAACGCAATCTACATTGATTTCATTGATAATAGTAAAATGGCGGGTGTTGAGTGCTAATGCCGTCAATTTCATCTTTTCGATACTTCAGTTGTACTTCTCCACTATTATTGTTCCTAATTGAGTCATACTTTGGACAGAGATATTTGGTCAACGGAGTGGTTTTATTGCACGGTTTTTATCAAATACTAAAAATTTACCTGCAATATTGCAACAGTCTGATTAAAATGGTGATGTTCCATCGTTGAGGTAGAATATATTGCCGCCAGTGGTGATGCACTTTTAACCATAAAGGCGTTAGTTTTGCCTCGGTGATCCAGATCATGACATAAACAAGCAACAAATAAAGCCAGGCACTGTAATATTAAAAAACTCAAATTATATAAAACATTTATAACTAAACTATGTATGTACATTTACATTAGCATAACAATTATGATGGCTTACTGTCTATCAGTACCATGTAATGATTAAAAATTCAAAACTGATCGATAACAGAAAAAATGGTAGGCTTTTACTTTCCGGAAACATTTGCCTTTCACAAAATCTCTTTAGGTAAGTTTTTAGTGTATAATATGCTTAGATTGATTAATGTTACCTCGTTACTAGTAAATTGATGATTACTACATTTCAAAACTGTAAACATTGAATGGGCTACAGAGAACGCATGAACCCAGTTATGGTATGGAACGTGACGATAGTTTTTTCTCACTGTCAAAGTAAATCTCATTAGATCATTGATGTCAAATCTGAAACGAAATTCATTCTCTTCAATATCAGTACTAAACATTTCTAATCCCATACGTTAAAGGGGCACAATCTTGATTTTTAGGGGGTCGCTTTGGGACTTTGTTACATTTAAACAGTTCTCAGAAATACTCAAGCTCGCAAAATACCTTAAAATATACTTCAAACAAAAAATTTCACTTTTCATTTTTTTTCCGTGCTGTACGCGGCTGGTCTCCAGTGAGTCTGAAAACCGTGTGTCCTGTTGACAAAGTCTCCAATTGAAAATGCGTAGTAGTCTATTTATATAGATGACCGCTATTGCACGACGGGAAGGAAAACTCTTTGATTGTCATGACGAACCGTTTTCTAATACGGTGGGACGTTCGTAATATATTAAGACATTATGATTTTTCAAACACGGATAATTATGGATACACATGGATTTGAAGGCTCAAATTTCAAAGGTAAGCTCTGTAGACTATTTCTGATTAGCTAAGCAAAAGATTTCATGTGTTTGAGGCTGTCGGATGATTGTCCAAAACAAATCAAGACTGGGCCCCTTTAAATGAGTAACTTGAATGATGTGGTTTATAGCGCAATTATCCATTCATACCAATTTTTGCATTTTAGCGTAATTCACGTTGACCTCAAGTATGTCACACCACATTTAATATTAAATAAGTGTAAATCAAACAAATAAATCTATAACCCAGTATATGCAAAAGCTTAAAAATAACGGATGGTGAGTTGTGTTCTGTGTCAACTATGCATAAGGAAATTAATATAAAATAAAGAAATTAAGATTATAATCCACTACTAGATAAATAATCAGATAAAAATGGTGATAAGAAAAAGCAATAAAAATATGAAATCGTCTCCTTAAGTAACCATCAATAACTTTAAATATGTTTCATGAACAATCCAAGTAATTATAGAATATTTAAACTAAAAGGTGTAACGTAATTCAAAAACAAAAAATAACATTTTTCAGAATGAATCTGTTGCAACGTGCAGAATTTTACCTTGGATCACTTGAAGTAGTACTGAAACAGCAAAGATATACATGATCGGTTCACTTATTCAATTTTGGGACAGTATCAGAAAGTTTGAAGGTTACATCTCGTGAGGGCTCGAAGGAAATTTTCCTAAAACATATTAGGGATCTATGGTTTCTCAAAATAACGTGCAAGTCGATTTGCTACTGTGCTTCCAAAACTATGAAATATACATTATGTATATATCTGACTACAAATCGACATCGACTACAAACTTCATATTATTATTATTTATTATAGAACGTTGTACAAAGAATTGAACCATCTATATATTTTACAGCATCAATATCTAGAACTGTATGGAGTTACATTGATCATTATAATAATTTATGATAATGTACGCGACACAGATGAAAAGTTCTTACCTTGTGTAAGAAAACAGGTCTTTAAACATATCTAAAACGTACACAGGCTTTTCTGTATCATTTATTGACCACGGTGAGTATTCATAACTAAATAAAACAATATTCATTTACAAGACTGATTTGGGGTCGGACTTCCGTTCTTCATACAACTCCATAAGTTTGTGCCTTGATTGTATTCTAGTATTTTTTGGGACACTGTGATATGGTTTTTATGGACTCAATAATTGTTCAGCTTTGTATATACATCAATAGCTATTTCAAAGATCGACAACATACACCCAAACATCAGCATTGTTAAATCATTACACACAAACAAATCGTAAAATTCGAACTTGACCGCCGTCTTGTCAATTCCAGTGCTTGCAACATGTTTTATCGAAATCCATTGAAAATTGTAGCTTCTATTGCACCCACAAAATAATTTTGATGGGATTTTACAAACTCAAGGGTAATAACACACAACCTTAGCTTCTATAGCAGCCAAAACAAATATAGAGCCAGGGGCAAAAACTCAAAAATCGTTTATCTAAAAATCGTCAAATTCGTCCATTGAAAATTGAAGCTTCTATTGTAACCATCAACATAATATGTTGATCAACGGACGACATATTTATGTGGGAGTATAAAACTGAATCCAAGGAACTCGGAACTCTCATTCTTTTCTTCGTCTCAAATGCAGGTGCACAAGTATTGTGAAAGAAGTACAATTAAAACTTACGTTGTAACCTCGCTTAATTTGGCTGGACATTTCAATTGTCTTAATTGTCGCAGTTCATCATCAGTACATTGATTATGATAAGATAATACTTCGATAGCAACACGGTATTTCTGTTCAGATCTTCGAATCTTCTCATATAGCTGCAGGACAGATAATATCAAATGTATGCAATACAATACATCATAAACAATAATAACAATAACTTTACTTAGTAATAATGTAATATAAAATAGTGTTTGTATTAAGTTGCATTTAAATTCTTTTGCTAAAAGAAAAAAAGAAGATCGTGTGGAACAAGGTAGTATTCATTGGAAGGCAACGATTAAATTGAGAGAGATTTTATTGATCAAATCAAAGTAATACGATCTCACCTTGGCATGATGCAATGCCAGACCACAATAAACCGCAAATGTTTCAAAGGCTTCTTCATCAGTCCGATTGAAAAAGCCATCTAATTTATTAACCATTTGTACGACACCAATTATACTTAAAAAAAAAAAACAAAAAAACAAAGCATCAGAAATTTATGATGTTGCTTTTTCTACTTTTTCATGAAGAAATAAGATAGTTTGAAAAAAGCTTTCGGAAATTTCTGATAGTTTGACTTCCTAACAAATTCATAACGGCTATGTAACTACTTTACATATCTTCCTTTAAATACACATCAGTAACACTTACTTGCCCCTAATGTAAATTGGCATACACAAAATAGTTTTGGTATGGTATCCGGTTTGTAAATCAACATCCCTAAAAGAAATTCGAAAATAAATCTAAACACTTTCATATACATTTAGTACAACATACACGTTTATATTGTTTATTTGATAGATTGCACACTAGAAGTCTCATGACTCTGATGATCGACAATGTTTGTTACCTCTGCACCTCTTTAAGATTTTACAATCTTACAATTTGACTTGACACATGCATGAATATGGGATTTAAAATAGAAAGGTATAATAGGCGTTAGATAATATGTATGCATCTCACACATAATCAATTTTCAAAAAGCGAAAATAAAACTATATCCGGCACGTTCTGTTTGAGAAAAAGCGCGTCTGGGTAATGGAAGCTATAACAAACAAAGATTTCCAGTAGGCCTAATTATTAATATTCGTTGAAATTTGTGTTAGTGTTGGGGTATTTTAGATTTCAGTCTCACTATTTGTAAATTGCTTAAAGAATGTATTAAGTGTTTTATAATTAACTGCTTGATTTTGTCGATTTTTTATCGATCTTTTTGTCGATTTTGATATCAGGTAAGTCCACTGATGGATGTGTACTGTTACTGGCCAAGTTTGAGTGAAATTAAAATCTTATGCTCCTTCTAAGACCTATTATACCTCTAACATAGAAATAAAATATATATTGATTGTGAATTTAAAATCTGTTACAAATCCATTTATAACCTAGCGATGCATAAGTAATAATAATGCCTGTGAATTATTGTTTTTGCAATTGTGACAATACGTGGATGTCTTCGAACAGAAGTTCGGGAGGATTTTAGCATACCTGTTAAAACGTTTATCACCATATGCATCTGTAATATTCAGAATTTGTCCTGTTGACGCCACATGACCAGCAACACCCTTATCCATTGGAAATCTACAAAAAGGGGAGTCAGGTATACATATATATGTACGGTCATCATATCCCTTGTGATATACTGAGGACCACAAGGACAAAACTTGCTAATGTCTTATCACATGGATGTGCATTTAACATTTTATCTAGGTATATAGGTCAGAAAAAACGAGGGGATCCGGACTCCTGACCAAGCACCAAGCACAGAAAACCTTTACATCTTCATTTCATTTTGTTTACGTCTTTGGTTTTTGGGGGTTTTTTTTAATATAAATTTGAAGTAATACCTTACTAAGATGCTTCAGTTTTTAGATTTTTTTGGATAGGATTTATGGGGGTAAAATGGGAACTGGATCATAAAGGGTTGAGAATCACTGCCTTAACGTCTGCGAATTCACTCAAAAATTTCAAACCTGATTTCTTTCGGTGGTACATTACTCCCTTCTTCGGGCGATCCTGCATCAAATATTCTCGCATTAAGTTCCCTGGTCCTCCAATCGACCATGAATAGCGACGCTCTATCTGCCGTAACTAATGTTTTAGCGTAGTTCTATATCGAGAAAGCATTATTTGGAGCTAGATATTTATGCAATAAGATGAAATATACGTGAATAAAGACCCTCCGTGAAACAATGTTTCGATATTCTCATTTTGTAAACTTTATTTCAATCATTACAATATGGAAATAGAGAAACATCAATCCAATTGAGGTTATATTATCTTGCCTATCGTCCTGACCTGATTTCTCTTTGTTGTATATCAGATGATGGCGATGTTCCATTACCGATATCAAAAATTCTCGCATACAATTCATGTCTCTGGCTATCAACCAAAAACAAAGATGCTCTGTCAGCACTAACCAGCTTTTGGGCATAATTCTGTAGAAATAACCAAAGAGGTGTGCTAAGTGATAAACATTTAAAAGCAAACTGAACAACAACAAGAAAATAAAACATGTTAATAGTAATATTTGTAGTAGTCGGTGCATGTTACTATCTAATCAGAATGAAGTCAACTCATCTAAAGAGTCGTAAAGAGTAACTAACACAGAGCTACGGTGGCTCACATATTTTTAGGACTTATTTGCAATTTGGAGAAAAAATTAAAGTTATTTAATCAAAATTAAGATTTTTAATTCATAATAAAGAGTGAATTATGACGTAAATTATGTGAGCCAGCGTACAGTCTTCATCACAAAAAGTTGCTAAACATTGAACTAATCTAAATCAGCAATTCCTATTTCAAGCAAAAATATATTTAAATTCACAAAATCAACACTGTCCTTCCCTTGACAAATATGACCTTATCCAGCTCCTCAAACTATCAGACGAGTAAACTAACTTATGTAACTTTTTTAAGGGAGTTGAATCTGATCTATTTAAGGGTCACTAGATTAAAATTTGCAGCATGACATATGCCAAATATCAGAAGTTGTTTCCTAACATCCTGTTAAGTCCAGACTTCAAGTGGAAACCTTGCGTTAGTTTGTTACTGTGAATAAGATTATCCAATAAACACAGGAATAGTGTGGTGAAAAAGTTAGTGTTTTAAAGTTTTATTACTATTATAATTTGTTTTTAGGACAACTCGGTTTACTGTGAAATGAAATAAATAGAGAATATTGAACGGGGCTAAGGAAATATTGAATCCACCAACTCATTTCATAAATTTCCTATGACATAAGCACAAGTTCAAGATTCTTTTTATCACACAGCTATCCATACACGCATATTTTGTTTCAAGGAATGAATTGTTTTCATTTTGACGTCAGTCTCTTTGCGCCTTCTTAAAATGTATTTGCGCGTAAGAAATGAGATCAAGGTAAAACAATAATTCTGTATTTCATATGAACACGTAAGAAAACGTTCATGTGATAATTTGCATACCCTCTGCGGTCAATTGTAACAGTCGCCTACTGGAAACGACGCCATTTTTTGTTATAAGAACCTGGCGCATGAATACATTACTTACATTTTATTGAATCTATATTGTACTTGATTTGCATAGTTGTTACACTTTGCTACTGCATCATATCATTTTTTCGTTAACGTTAACTCGAAAACAGTACTGTTGTGTGATAAAGGCATGTTAGCTTTCTAGTATTAAACAGTTAATGCAAGGATAGATAACAAAAGAAGTTACATGAGGGGAAATGCTTATGACGAACTTTTCAAAAAGTCAGATACTCTGTCAGAAATTATTGGTTTTAAAACACGGCGGCTTTTCATACTCTGGAGACTCTCAAAAAGAAAAGCTTCCGAGAAATTGACAAATATCATTATTTTCAAAACATATCAATTCTTACAGAGAATCTGAAGTCTAAGAAGTACTCAATAGAGGAATCTTTATCTTTCCGATAGAGAATTTGAAATCTAAGCACTACTCTATAAAGGAACGTTTATCTTTCTGATAGATAATTTGAAATCTAAGCATTACTCTATAAAGGAATGTTTATCTTTCTCACAAAGATTTTAAAATTTAAGCACTACTCTTTAAAGAAATGTTTATCTTTCTGACAGAGAATTCAAAATTTAAGCACTACTCTATAAAGGAATGTTTATCTTTCTGATAGAGAATTTTTTTTGTTCATAAATTCTGAATATAGTCTATTGTCGATAAAGTGTGGGATGCCCACTTTTTCAACCAATAGTCAAAACACCTTTAACGTTATTTTTAAACAAATAATACATTTGTGTTCGATTTCTAAATCAAATGAAATCATCAACGTTGATATCAAGAAATATCTAGTTCCATCTGTCGGAAATAACCTGTTTTGATGATGTGCTGTCACAAAACGATAAACATTCTAACTTTGTATTAGAGAAGTGGTTAGAAGGCTATGAGAAATGCCAAAATGGATATTTCTAAGTAAGTTTTCGTTGGAAAATACCTTTTTTGGCCGATTTACTTTATAATAAACGCAAAATAAATTGTCGAGGAATCAAATCAGGCATAGTCATGAGATTAAAGTGTAATTGCTGTTAATTGTTAATTAGCTTTTTGGTCAAGAAGATGTAGACCTGATATATATTGCGACAGAAATAAATAAAATAATTTAATAAAATAATTATTATTATTATCAAAATTCAGGTTACAGTTTAAGTCTGCAATTGTATCAAAAGTCATCAAGGAAACTTACCATTATTTTCATAATGACACCATCCATACTCACAATATCTTGAAATATACATCTGATAAAAAGAAATCAGTATAATATAACATTCCATGAAGAATATAACTTAGATAAAAATCTTTTTAATTTTTTATAGGAAAGAATCCTACTGATTCCAAGCACAATTTTTTTTTTCAAGGATGATCTTTTCATACTGTTTGATATATCTTGATATATCACACAGGTAGGTGACTGCTTTAACAGCTATATTATGTTTTCAATATCAAAAATTTTTTTAAAGCCTTTTACTAAGGTATGTCGCAATCGTTGAGATTGTCTTTATACAGAACAGTTGGTAATTTGACTGTAATTCGATATAGAATGACAAACATAATATTAATTAGATTCTTACTTAGTAACGGTTAACAGAAACTCATGCAGTTTTCTTTGTTTGGTCATTATAGAGTGTATCTGTAATCAGAAATGAATATTTAAAAAAACAAAGATAGCTTGCCAGGCAAGGTAATATACGCCCACTGGCAGCATTTATTTCAAATAAAAACTTTTCAGTAAGGTTACAAAAGTGGAATGAAATATTCAACCTTCCACCATATATTTTTTTCTAGGGTCTCTAGTTTCATTAAAAACTGTCAAGAATTGTACCTAACTCAACTCATTAAATATTTTTCGGTATTTTTATGATTTGCAATAGGGTTCACCCTTAATAATATTTTGATATTTTTAATTCTTAATAAGGCTCATTCTTGGTTGATATTAAACAATTTCAGCGAGTTTTGTCAAAAATGAATGTTTAGAGTGTTCACAAGCCAAAAGTTGAAAGCGATTTTGAAAACAGGCCCAATAACTGACACTAAATATTTTTCGATTTATCTGATTTTCAATAGGGTTTATCCTTGTGAGAAAACAAATACTAAAGCCAAGCTTCATCAAAATCCATTCAAAATTGTTCTTTCTAGAGTGTTTACGAGTTAAATTGAACGCGTTTTCAAAAACAAGGGCAATAACTAAATATTTTTCGATTTTCAATTGAGTTCATCCTTGGGAGACAACAAATACTCCAGCCAAGTTACATCAAAATCCATTAAAAATTGTTCTTTCTAGAGTGTTTACAAGCTAAAATTGAACGCGTTTTCAAGATCAAGGGCTATAACTGACACTAAATATATTTCTATTTATTTGATTTATAATAGGGTTCATCCTTGGGTAAAAACAAATACTCAAGCCAAAGTTAATCAAAATCCATTAAGAATAGTTCTTTCTAGAGTGTTTACAAGCTAAAATTGAATGCGTTTTCAAGAACAAGGGCAGTAACTCATACTAAAAAAAATTTCGATTTCGCTTTTCAATAGGGTTCATCCTTGAGTTATAACACACTCTCACACCAAGTTTCATCGAAATCCATCAAGAATTGTGCCATGTAGAGTGTTTACGAGACAAAAATCGAACGCGTTTAAAAGAACAAGGGCAATAATTCATATTAGATATATTTTGATAATTTTAATTTTCAATTAGGCTCATCCCTTGCGATATCCAACAATTTCAGTGAGTTTTGTCAACATTGGTCATGAATTGTACCTTCTAGAGTCTTTATTAAAAAGTTAAACCTGTTTTCAAACACAAGGGCAATAACTGACACTAAATATTTTTCGATTTATTTGATTTTCAATAAGGTTCATCCTTGGGTAAAAACAAATACTCAAGCCAAGTTTTATCAAAATCCATTAAGAATTGTTCTTTTAGAGTGCTTACAAGCTAAAATTGAACGCGTTTTCAAACACAAGGGCAATAACTGATACTAAATAGTTTTCGATTTAACTGAATTTCAATAGGGTTCATCCTTAGGTGATTACAAATACTCATGCCAAGTTATGTCAAAATCGCTCAAGAATTGTGACTTGTGGAGTGTTTACAAGGCAAAAATCCAACACATTTTATAGAACAAAGGCAATAATTCCTATTAAATATATTTCGATATGTGCTATTTTCAAAAGGGTTCATTCTTGGGTGATATTAAACAATTTCAGCAAGTTTCGTCAAAATCGGTCAATAACTGTGCTTTGTAGAGTGTTTACAAGCTAAAAATTGAACGCGTTTTCAAAAACAAGGGCAATAACTGATATTAATTTTTTTTCGATTTGACTGGTTTTCAATAGGCTTCATCCTTGGGTGATAACAAATACTCAGGCCAAGTTTCATTAAAATCCATTAAAAATTGTTCTCTCAAGAATGTTTACAAGCTAAAATTGAACGCGTTTTCAAGAACAAGGGCAATAACTCATACTAAATGTTTTTCGATTTCGCTGATTTTCGATAGGGTTTATCCTTGAGTTATAACATACTCTCACACCAAGTTTCATCAAAATCGGTCAAGAATTGCACGTTGTAGAGTGTTTACGAGCCATTCAAGAACAAGGGCACGAACTTATACTAATTTTTTTCCGATTTTTCTGATTTTCAATAGGGTTCATCCTTGCGTGATCATAAACACTCATATTAAGTTTCATCTAAATCCGTCCAGAATTACACCGTGTAGAGTGTTTACGAGCAATTGTGGACGGACGGACGGACGGACGGACGGACGGACGGACGGACGGACGGACGGACGGATGTGGGTGACGACAATATACGCCCCCCATTTCATGTGGGCGTATAAAAATCACTGTAAGTCAAGTAAACACAAGTACAACTTCAAGACGCTAATTAAGGAATTTTCTCTGAGTGTCTCTAATGTTCAGGAATAGATTTGATCGGATGGTGGGGGGGGGATTAATTAAATATGTTCTAATAGAATGTACAATATTATATGTATTTACTATTTAAGAAAAAAGAATATTACCTCAGCATATTGTAAGAGTAGTCCACCCCACGCTAATATTGTCCCTGTAATCTGTTAGTAAGAAAAAATTGTAGAAAATATTCAACTACTTAACTTAATATTAATGCTATAAATCTAAATTACACTAATCTAACTAATCTTTCATTTTAAAAATATTCACAAATATTTGAATTATATTAAACTTTATACTTTTTAACAAATTTTCAATTTACTTAAGATTGTTAGTTCATAGAATATAATATATTAGTTGAAATATTAAATAACTGCTCTATAAACGTGAGTAATAAATTAAAAAATTACTGTATTAATTACAAACTTTTTATAAATCTAATGAAAATCAAATTAATTGTCTTATACAAATAAATTAATTTTAACTACTGTACGTTCTAATTGGTAATAAATAATTATGAAGGTGAAAGCACAATAAAAACTATTACCTCGGCATAATCTATCATTAATTCAGACCATAATAATAATGATGACACTACCTTAAAACAAAACATGCAAACAATAACAAAATGTGCTTTACTCTACAGAAAATAACGTGCGTCAATCAAGCATACATTAACATAAATATATATATATGAACGTTTGTGAAATATTTATACAAAGTGAAGCTTTCCATCTAATTACAGCCACTTGATCCAGAAGATTGTGAATAGTGTTGTTTACTTATTTATGTACACCCAAATTGCTTAATAATATTTATAGTGTAGGGGCAAACATTGATAGTATGGGTAAACATAGGAAAAGAACAACATAGCACACTAATATGGAACATTTAAATAGATAATGGAAAAATCTCTAACCTCCTCTTCGCCGTCTGTGAACTGACCATGTTTGGAATTCCTGAATATTTCCAGAACTCCTAGGAAACAAGAAATGTAACTATATGATACAACATTATTCTCTTTAAATTATCATGATCAATGGTCATTTCGGTGATTAGCCGACATGCTTCAAACGACCATTCAGTAAATAAAATGGAATCTAAAATTAATTCACTTATATACTTGAACATGCTCTATTTTGATAAATAGAAGTTTTGCTACGAAAGTTTTCTGTGCAATATTTTCCTGGAGAGTTTTTCAATCCGAGGGTAATTGTAAAATAATGTGGCGCTTTGTATTCTAGTATAAAGTTTTAAAACAATTAGAATGAGTCGTTATATCCAGTCAGGCTATATTCTCCGACTTACGAAGATTTAATATCATCAAGTAAGAATTTATACGGGAATCGGGGTAAATGTAATTATTAGGAAATGAAATAAAATGAATGGAGTTTAACGCCATTTTTTTCTGCACATTATGGGCTAATGAAGAATGGCAAAGCCACTGCAGTGTGTAAAAAGGGAAATTTGGCAGAGCCTCGGTTTATTGTCCCATCCGAAAGACAAGAGGCTCTTTCCATGCCAGTCCCTCAGACCTGCATCACTGACAAGGCTGCAAATCATTTAGAGCAGAGGTCCTGAAATGGTTAACAAAAAATTCACAACCCCTGAACTACTAAATATCTTATTGTTGAAGTAATTAAAAGAAAACGTTTACCTAAAACATTTGAGCCTTCGTCCATTATAGGTAAAACTAACACAGAAAATGAATCATTAGACGTACTTCCCAAACCAAAGGGAAGCCTTTCAGCTAAAACAACATCTTTCACTCGCATAGTTTCCTTTTTAAAAGCTACTTCACTCGCCAGAGACTTTTTCTCGGATATTTTTTCCCGTTTATTATTCACGGGTTTACCACTAAAGTAATGACCATAATAATGTAAATATCATATTATTAAAAGAATACACCCTATCTATAATACAGGGGCCTGGTTTTCGAAAGTATCGTAAGAAACGTCGTAAGATATATCTTTAATCCTTAAATTTTAAGACTATCTTATGACTATCTTATGACATGTAATAGAATGTAAAACAAACCTATCTTACGATAGTCATAGCTAAGATGCTCTTAAGTGATAACATTTTCTATAAAAAGTAAAATTGATAGTTATTACTTAAGAAATATATTGTCAACATTAAATGTTATTTGTTTATTTAATATCTTACACGATGAGTAATTGAGAACTGGGGTCATTAGCCATGGGCGTAAAGGATAGCCACTGATCCCTAAGAGCCAACCAATGTTAATCTCTCATGAGTTGAATAATTCATATATCTTTGAATTGGTCAGAATAAATGAATCGTGAGTGGCGCCAGGATACATTGTTCAAAAACTTTATATTTGAATCACAAACTGCTTGAACACTAATAGAATGGTCGCTCTTTCAATTAACATAAAGATGCTCAACCTCTGTTGGTGCTTTAATTCGTATGTGAGTACCATCAATGGCACCCACTATATTTGGACAGTCTGTTTTTTAATGAAAACCTCTCATGATGTTGCGTAGTCCAGCCCGGTCAGTTGGCATTTTTATATAGTCATTACAAACCCTCTTTAAACATGCAGTTACGTCACGTGTTATTTTGGAGACACTTGGTCTAGATATATTATGGACATCCGCATTTACCATCTGAAAGCTTCCAGTGGCATAAAATCTGAGTGCAACCATGATTTGGAATGAAACAGGAAAGGCACGAGATCTTGATGTTGGTCTTGTAAGGGCTGTTTGGAACATTCTACATAAATCTAGTATCATTGGGCGTGAAAGTCTATATCTACCTACTATTTGTTCATCATCCATGTAGTCTAATGGATTATATCTGTCTCGAAATACTCTGTTTCGGGGTACGATTCAGCTTGTTGTCGAATGTACATGTAAACAGCATCCATATTCTTTTATTCGCGTGATATCGAAGTTCTTATGATAATCATAAGTCCATCATAACTTTTATGATAATCATAAGTCCATCTTAAGACAGGTCGAGAGATGTCTTAAGATTACGATGAAATTTATAATTTATCGTAACAAGACACTTTCGAAAACCCATCTTACGACTATGATATGTCGTACGACCATCTTAAGACGTGTCTTAGTCTTAAGATACTTTCGAAAACCAGGCCCCAGGATTATATAAGTACACAATGCCATTTTCGAATAGAAAATCAAGAAAAGTTTACAAAATCATTATCCTTGTAAGATATAGTTGTTTCTTTTCTTTCTTTTTTATTTCTTAAAATAAATATTATACAAACCTCTCAATTAAAATAAGTTCCTGAAAAGAAAAATATTGGAATTATAGAAAAGGGAACGGGAGCTATTGATGACCTTATGTCATTCTTCATTTTTCGTTTTCTATTATTCGACAGATTTACTTCCCTTGAATGAATAAATTGTTACCATACTTTCGCCATAAACGACATCCATGGACAGGACTAATTATGTTTATACACTTATCAGGACTAATACAAATAATAATAATCAGATTCGTCCAAACTAACCTGAGTTGTGGAGTCAACACAATGTAAATTACTTCCATCGGCATGCACAGCTACAAAAATAAAATTAAGTCCATTTCGGTAATTATATTTGTTCATTAACATTTATATCTTCTGAGATTGCTTTGTTACAGAAATTTGACCAATATATGGTTTTATGTAATTTGTTTGCAAAAATGCTTATTTTAGCAGAAAGCAGATTTTATGTCGTTTAATACTTACCTTTTACTACACAATTCACCAGTTCTGTTAATGCAATATGTCTACCATTGGGATGACTGATATCTTTTGATAAAATTTTAGCCACTTTTCCTTTTGTTGAATGGATCTGTGACTGAAACAAAATTCACCCTCATCACTTAATAGCATTTATCCCATACTTGACATGAAAAATGAAAATTTCAAATTTGTTTTAGATGAGTTTTTTCTCATGTACTATGTGTGTGATGCATTCTAGATCAAAAAAAAATTTCAAATTTTTAGTTGGATAAAAGTGATATTCTTGTAGACCATTGAATAGAGCCCATTGAATAAACATATTGGTATTCGATGGGCGGGGCCTAAGGCTGTCATCGTTTAACGCATTTGCTTATTTCCATTAGAACCATTTGGTTTAGATGAGATGATGTACTATGTCTGTGATGCATACTAGATAAAAAAAAATCAAAATTTTTCAGTTGGATAAAAATTATATTCTTGTTACCCGTTGAAAACAGTCCATTGAATAACTATTTTGGTATTCGATGGGCGGGGCCAAAGGGTACACAAGACCAAAATTCATCTAAAACTAAAACAAATTTGAAATTAATATTTTTCATATTAGGTATAGGATAAATAGGTTATCCAATGGCTAACTCGTGGATATGGTTTTTATGCCACTCGTGCTTGTGATATTTTCACATAGGATAACCTCTATATATATTTGAAAAAGTAAAAATACAGACCAACATAAGTTCCGTAGCCTTAAAAACCAGTAAGGTTTCAAGAAATAAAAATAATAATTCCAAAATTGTAATATATGCAAAGGGACGTCTGTTGTTTGTTACAAAATCTCCATTTTATGGACAAACCTCTGACATGACCAATACCTTCCTTATCGGCTTTCAAATTGGCTTTCAAATTTACTATTCGGAATTTAGGTTACTTCAGTTCAAAACTTAGACATATTTATAAACAATCCTCTTTTACTTTAAGATGTAATTATATTGGATATATTGAAGAATTTGTTCAGCATGATCACTCAATTGTGATCACAGTCTTTATATGAGTCAACTTACCTTACATTTTGATGTATGGTTGAAATTTTCTGAGGGGTGATATGAGTCTCCTGAAACAAGTAATAACATAAAATTACCGGTCAATAAAGACGTATCAAAAATAGTAAAGTTAAGATGTTAATCAATGTTTTTGTCTTTGAAATTTATACATCAATTCAATATATAACGGACTTACCATTGATTCTAAATGCTTCTGTTGATGATTCAATGATCTGATGAGTATGTTTTGATTTTTTATGAAGATACCAGTTTTCTATTCTCTCCTCACTAACATGTGTTAATACATAACTATTTAATACTTCAGGATTTTGATTTAGATAATGGAACAGTGCATCTCGATTCAGATCTAAAATGAAAGGATGTCATGCATGTAAATTGATAAACGGATATTTCGAATCTGTGAAACAATAGGCATAATATATTTCTATACCAAGTGAATAATATAAGGTATATGGACTTCACCAAACGTAAATTTACTTTACTGTATTATGGTTTGAAATCGGTCCTACTTTTTTTATTTTCGGAAAGGATACCATAAAGTACGTCACCATCGTATTCTTAACTTATATTTAGGAAGGGGGTGCTCACGTCATAAAAACAGGAATGTGAATAAATCTTACATTTAAGTGTTCAACAATACATAGATTTTGTTAATATATTTATTATTAAACTATGAAGTGAGGTTTGATTTTATAATTTATGTTTCATAAGTTTCATCTAGAATGCTTCCTCTAGAATGTAATATAGATATAACAAAATACCCTGCGTGAATCGGCGTAAACTGTCACACTTTAAAATAAATTTAAATTAATTAATCACGCGATATTATTTCCGGGATATATAGGTCCTATCTGAACATTGTCGGTTTAAACAAAAGTAAAAATAATCTAAGGAATAGTTTGTTGCACCCTTTTCAAAAAGAAATTCTGTCTGAATTAGTGTACAACTACATGAATTACACTAATCACGGAAATAAGATATATTCTCAGTTTCGCTCTAATAAAAGTTTATATCGTTTCAATTTCCTTCAACGAATAATAAAATAACTTTCGTGCCTGTGACAAATATTAATTCAATTTACTGTTCGTGTATAGAACAGTATAATTTCAAACTAAACTATGTAATTTGGAATCAAAACTAAAGAAATCGATTAAGAATGTGAAAAAGTAGGAATAATTGCGAATAAAGAGTAATATTATTATATATATATATAAATTCATAATGAAAAATTATTATAAAGCAAAGTGTCTAATTTGAAATGAAGATTGTCAGTGACAATTATTGATTGACAATCAATTTGTGAAATTATGAAATCTCAATCAATATTCGTGTTGTATCCTACCTTAAAAACTAAAAGCTCGATAAATTCATTTCACTTTAGTTCACTCATCATATGAGTTAGTACCTATTAGCTTTTCATATTACTCACTTAAACCAATCAATAATTAAACATTCAATTAAAACTTCTATTGCTTTTAACAGAACATAACTTTGAAAATAAAGTTTCATTTGGTTTACCACGTTTATAGTAGAAATTCAATAATGGTATAAATCAAAGATTCAAATCATATATCAGGAAAATTCACTGTATTTCCTTCATTTAATAAAACGAAACAGTTACATACTTGCACAATTCCCATTCTCCATCCTTTAATTATATGTTTTGGCCTCAATAGGCCCATTAAGAGGTTCACCGAACGAAGTACAGGTTAATCCGAGTAAGAAAGTGAATGTGTAGTATCCAGTGACCAAAGTACAACCAAACAAACTGAAATCCCAGTGGGGTCAGTAGCCAAATAAATAATAATACACCAGTCTTATTTACACTTATACACTTGATTAATCCCACACAAATTTTCTCATTTATTCAGGATTATTAACTATAATCAGGTCAAACATAATTCGCCTTAATCCATAATTCTTCTAAAAACAATAATCGGTTATACTGAAATTAATTTCACTATTCACGTCATTGAAAAACCCTAAAAAATCTATTGATTAATTGCATAATGGAACAATTGTATAAAAATAGACTACATATACACGCCACTGCATAGAAACTTTCATTCTTATACTATACGTATGAATGAATAAATATTAGTGTCTAAATAATAATACTGAAGACCAGAGTAATATAATGTTAAACAATTTAATTACCTATAAATCTCGGTCTTGTCACACGGGCACTAACATGTTCTATTTAAATACAATTGTCCATTTCTATAATAGACCTATAATATTCCCTGTTGTTTATTTTAATATATTTCTTTTATGGATAAATATACCAGTTCCTTCAGAAAGATCTTAGTTATTAGTTAATTGTGTAATTAGGTTTCCTTTGGATTCAATCAAAATCGTGTGTAACGACAATGGGTTAGTTGAATTACACATGTCAATAATGATTCTAATGGAATAGATCATTCCTTCTAATGAATATAAGCTGTTGTTGAAAATCGGATTACAAAATGGCCAAGCTCAGATCAAGAGAGGATTTAATGGTATAACACTGAGCCAATAATATCATTGTACTGATCGGTCTCCAATCACGGAGAGATTGGTATACATGTATGTAAAAAAAAAAATTAATCTCCCGCTTTATCTGATAAAGGAGCACCAAGAGTGAAAAAAGGCTATCTCTATGTTGATAGTGTACATGATGTCGAAAACTCAGCTCGATCTACGCTCACTCGCGTGCAACCGTTTAATCAAGCACTCCAAGAAAACTGATTTAGGTCATGCAATCACATGTTAGAAGCCAAGCATCATTCCATGTTGGGTTGTGCCAAGAACACCCAAAAAACGGGAGGTCGACAATATATAGTCTGTTATTGGCTAATGACTCATTTTAGTAATGAAACTTTTCATAATCATTTGCAAAATTACTTTAAAATTAAGGTGAACTTTGCAAAATTCATTCCTGAAACATGCCGCTCCGGTCAAATAAAAAGTCAACAGTTAATAAAAGATTTCTACGCATCAAATGTCACTCTAGTTATACCATTTAGAGGTCATCTTCAAAAGAAAACCGAACAAATTTATATCACGTATAAATCTTACATGTAACCCTTGTTAGGGTTTTTGTATGACCAATAAAACATTAACAAAGCATATTAGCGAATCATATTCTACTGCTTCGCGAAAAAAACATTGTGTGAGCTTAGTTTTGCAAACTGAACGGTGTACAGCTCTTGTGGTGTCAAATGATATCCCAAATATTAATACAAAAGGCTTGGTTGAAAGAGACGTATTCTACTTGCATAAAATAGAAATAACATGAGTGCCAAAACTAATCTTTTATCTAACTGAACTTTTTATAACCTCTTAAGAATAGAGGACCAGCTGATTGTCACACTTTTAACTTACACTCCAAATAATTCGGTCATTGATGTCGCTATATATGTATCACATATACCACCACTTGATATCTAAACAAATACGCCAATAGAAAAACATGCAAATATAATATATTATATTAATTTAATTCAATTTGTTAGTCTCAACTATAATTTGCCGTAGAATTTGATGAGAATGACTAATATGACATGCTAACCTTACAAGTTTGAGCTCCGGTATAGGCAGTATGGCCATTCCCCGCCGCTTTGTTCGTTGTATTTATCGACGAGTCATACATAATTTGTAAACACAAATTCGATATATAATGAACATTAAAAAGCGTTTTACACTTACCATGAATAGACCAGGGTGATCCTTGGTTGCAAAAAGGTGACTGGTTTCCTGTGTGTGTACCAGGGACTGGACTATAACCTAAAAATATAAGTAATAACTAAAAAACTATTTATGTTCTTTGAAAGGTGTGCAAATCTGATATACTTTACACTGGACTAGGCTAACTAGATAACATTATGATAATATAGACTGCACTGTATTATGAACACTCAAGTATCAATTCAGGTTATAACATCAGATAGCCACAATTCAATTTTTATCACAAAAGTAGTCACAAGTCAGGTCATAACATCAGAGTAGCCACAATTCAATTTTTTAATCACAAAAGTAGTCAAAGGTCAGGTTATAACATCAGAGTAGTCACGGTTCAATTTTTATCAAAATTAAAACCACAATTCAAGTTATAATATGAGAGTAGTCACAATCCAGTCTATAGCATCAGTTACAATTCAGTTAAGGCCACAAGAGTGTCACAATTCAGTTTCTATTAAAAGAATACCGAATGTATAATTTATCATGAAATTAGTCACAATTCAGTTTTTATGTGAATAAATGATCAAAACGTTACTTCCTCTGTTGTCATTGGGTAAGTTAGATCTTTTGACTGCTGTTGTAAGAACTGGCATATGACAGCTGATTATACCGTCTACTCAAGAATGACTATTAACTGGGCGTTTAAACTAAACCTTTAATGGGCTGGTGACTGTATCGGTGGCATAAAGTGGGAATACCATGAACCCCGCTTTCTTTTGTATTTAAACTGTACTCTGACTACTTAGTGGTAAGAATGCGTGAGAATGTTCATATTTTGAGCATAAAACTCAGAAACGATTTGCAATACTGAGATACATGCTATTCACCACAGACCTGTACTTTGTTGTAATGACATCTGTCTTATTGGTCTTAAAGGAAAAACTGGTCAATTACAAAGTCCACTAATTACAGATATTACAATAACATGTAAAGGAAGAAGAAACAAACACTGATTATGATGCCTAAATTACTAATTATCTATTTTAGTAATATGATATATTATACATATTATACTAATATCAAACATGATAATACAATATTCATGTAGTTTCCCAAAGAGGTGGACTTTTTCAAAAGGTTTTGCTTCAATATATTTATAGCCAATAGCGTCATGATCATAAGTGAACCTGTATCTTTCGAAAAATACCAAGTGTTCAGATGACTTTTTAATTCTATGACAACCCTAACCGATCAAGTAATCCACATTTATGAACAATTAGAAGAATGGTGTAGGGTAATAGGTATACGTAGCACAGCTCCCATGAATCCCAAACACGTTGGTGAATCGAATTTACAAATTAATGTTATGTGAACTGGAATATCATGTTCATAGTTGAGATAACCATGAAGATTATTTTGAAGCTTTATCACCGAGGCATGATAGTGATTCTCTTCATCACCACACATATCTTAATTTTAAAATTCGATGCGATTCTAGTCGTAAAGTGAGCTGGTTTCTGTTTGTGGAATAAAGGCAAATACACGATATTAAAGATACAAACTAGACGTAGAAACCAATAACATGTAGGGCAGCTTTAATTCAATGAATTCTCGAGTCCTCCATCAATTTAAGAAATAATTGTTATTACGACATTTTTATAGTATTCATGCTATGTGCAATCAATGATAGAAATTTTTTATTATTCTCGTATAAAAACTTATATCGATTCTGTAACCATCAGAATGTGCAATCAACTTGAATATAGATGATTGAGGGCAACTTGTTGAAACTGAGAGAATCTTTTTAATGGCTTGTTTTAGTGTAATCAGACGAACAAAAGTCAAAATTTCCAACAGTTCAGTTAGTTGATTATGTTCTATTTTCTAGGAAAATTTGGATCGTCTCTCAGATTTGAGGTGTTGGAATCTGTGACCATCCAGTTGATCACAGTTTCCAGTAATCTTTAAGGATTTCAAAGGGACCCAAGTATTTTTTCAGTCTGCAAGAAAACTGTTAATTAATTTACTTTTTATAATGTGACCTTTCTATTATCGTGACTTGTCTGATTAATTACCATCGATCGACGAACGAATACAAGAATTGCTAATTGTAAGACATAAAGGTTTTGGTTCGTCTGGTTGCTTTTATTGAAACCAAGAAACATGTTTATAATGTTTTATGGATTTCCATGACAACCGTAAACGACTACCTACCTGAAATTATGCAGGTGATTGATTTATATTTGTGTGTAGATAATTTTCTAACTTATAGAGTAAACGACCACAATTATTACCAACCAGAATTAATAACTTCAGCTTTACTCATAATGTTTCTGTTCATAACATTTTTATTGTCTGACCAAAGTAAAACGTTTTTCAATTATTTATTTTTCCATTATATGATAATAACAAGCCCCAAAAGAGCACTGAAGTACAAAACATGTTTTGTTCTTCTCAGGCTTAGATTCATCATGTGGAATGGAATTGCAACTTGTATTCTGAGAATTATCTGAAATCTGCAAAATATGTATCAGAGGCTATTCAAGTCGCAGCCTGGACAAATAGTTAGACAATTAATAATAATTGAATTAATAATTCTATTCTCCGCTAGCGTTGACATATGTTGTGATAAAAAAAAACTTCTATTTATCACCGATGAAGAATCAACTATAAGGAAACTGTCAAGGACAGCCAATTAAGGTAACGCAAGTGATTATATTGTTGCTTATCATGGGAAAAACTAGGCTTACAAATTACAAAAACTCTGGAAATACTAATCTATATTATTATTATAATTCATTTTTAAGGACTCTTTGAGTCGTAAATTATATTACATCTCACCTTTTTAAAGATCATAAAACAAACACTTTATGCTACAGGCTTTTTGATTAAAATAAAATAGTGTTAAATGGAATAACACATAATAAATTACTTCTAACAGTTTATAAAACGATATACATACATGAAACGACAATTCGGTGAAATATTATTGATGGAATGAATGTATTTAATGTATCTCACCAAAATGAATATAAAGAAATAATCAATGATTTGTTTTTACCTGTTATGATCATATCTGGTACTTTATGGTAGGAATTTGGTTGTTGACTGCTGACAGGTAGTCTACTACGTCCAACTTTTTTACCCCCTTTCCCTGGTAGCGGGGGTAGACGCCTCGAATTCATTTGTCTAGCTGGACTGGACATCTTTTACAATCTAATTCTCCTTTCATTGATAGCTTTGTCGTGATATTGCTGTTTACATTCTTCAAATTCTGTAATATATGTGTTGATAGATATTAAACTAAATGTTATTTTGAAATCGATATCAAGTCTACCAAATCTGTAATATCCATAGCCTCCATATTCAGCCTAAATGGAAAGGGCCTCCTTTGATATTAAGATACTGAAAATGTACTAAGCAGTCCTTTACCAACAAAACAAGAAAACGGCTGGTTTAGGTTAAATAGGGAAGTAGATAATTGGGTGTATCTTTCTAGGCAATCACATGTATAAATATATTGGTGGTACCAACTCGAAATAACATTTATTATCAACTTATTATGTCATATAGACTGGTTATTGTCTTTAAATTGTAAAATCAAGCTAATAGAAATTTATACGGTATTATAACATTGTTTTGGTTGTTATGTATTCGCATTTAATTCTTTATCATAATAATATCAATGAAATAAAAATCTGTTAAAATAACAAGAATTTTGAACTTTAATATATCACAATAAAAAGTAACGTGTGTAAAGGGGCCTAGTCTTGATTTGTTTCGGACAATCATCCGACAGCCTCAAACACATGAAATCTTTTGCTTAGCTAATCAGAAATAGTCTACAGAGCTTACCTTTGAAATTTGAGCCCATCAAATCCATGTGTATCCATAATTATCCGTGTTTGAAAAATCATAATGTCTTAAGAAATTACGAACGTCCCGCCATATTGGAAAACGGTTCGTCTTGATAATCAAAGAGTTATCCTTCCCGTCGTGCAATAGCGGTCATCTATATAAACAGACTACAACGCATGTTTCAATTGTAGACTTTGTCAACAGGACACACAATTTTCAGACTGACTGGAGACCAGCTGCGTACAGCACGGAAAAAAAATGAAAAGTGAATTTTTTTGTTTGAGGCATATTTCAAGGTATTTTGCGATTTTCTCAGAGCTTGAATATTTCTGAGGACTGTTTAAATGTAACAAAGGCCCTAAAACGACCCCTAAAAATCAAGCCTGGGCCCCTTTAAAGATCTCTATTCATTGGTAATGAAATTTGGACTAGTGTTTTAGTTAAGATGGGACAATCCAAAATTGATGTCTACTACACTTTAAGCTCATACCCCCAGTCATCTGAATGTATACTTGTCATGAAAGGTATCCATGAGTGAAGGAAAAAGTTGACTTGAAATAAATTAGGATCCATTTAGTGATGTTTACGATGTTTGGACAATTCAGGTTTAAGAATTTGCATTTTAAGAAACTGTTTATACGCCGTTTAGGCCTACGTTTCAGAGATATATTGTCGCATCCCATTCACTTTAGTTGCGATTGGTTTGGTTTGTTACGGAATATAATGTTAAACGTTAAACTTATTCGACAGATGGAATATCTTTTGCGACTGCCTATTATAAATTAACAATTTTTCGCTTTGTGTCAACTAACATTAACTCCTCATTATTGTTTACATTTCGATTTAATTTTTCGTAGCAGATAGATCGAGTACTTACACCTATAAAGATTTCTGAATTCGTTACTAAGAAACCATCGGATTAAGACCCCTACGTACGTCATTATATTTAATTGGTGATAAGAGAATAAAGTCATAAATCGGACGACTAGTTTGTAAATGTTATTTACATTTCTATCATTAAATTATGTTGCTTTTTGAAAACCTAATGGATTATCGGGTACTAAACTCATGTCAAATGGTCGTGTTTAACAAATGAATTAGTTCTTTAGCAACTTAACATGAATAAACCGTAAAATATTTTTAGCAAAAGATAATTAGTGTCTCACAAGTATGAATAAGAATTAGATTTTCACCAAAGTGCTTTCAAAACTGTCTCAAAGATATAATCCAGATCAATGATCAAAATTAGGCTAAAGGGAGGACAATGACTAACAAGCGATTGCTAGCAAGATACACCCGCTTTAAAAAAATATTTCCAGCTTTAACACAGGTAGAAACTCTAACATTGTTAAGGTTTAATCAAAGTCCTCATAAATATAAATGTTCACACATATTTAATTTAAATCAGATTAAAAGTAGCCTCTAATGCGATCACAAGCAAATTTTAATGTGTTTTGACTAAGTCAAGGCAATAACTCAATATAGTTCATCGAAATATCGTCAATGTTGAACTTGTTCATGATCTTATAAATAAAAATGATCACAACAAATTCAAATCAGATGAAAACTGTATTGTCTATCGCAATCACAAGCCAATTTCCACGTGTTTTGACAAAGTGAAGCGCAATAACTCAAAGACCGTTCATGAAAATGAAAATTCTTCAGTATCGAGCTTGACCAATTATAAATGTTCACACCAATTTTTATTTAAAACTGTTGTCACTGTCCCATTCACGAGTCTATTTCGACGCGTTTTATTCTAAGTCAAGGGCTATAACTCGTTCACCGAAAAATCTTCACTATCGAACTTATCCAAGATCTCAACAATTTGAATGTTCACACTCATTTTCATTTATTCGTTTACAAGCCAATTTTAACGCATTTTGACTAAGTTAATGGCAATAACTCAAAAACCGTTCATCGAAAAATCGCCAATTTCGAAATTGTCCGAGATCTCATCAATATAAATGATCACATCAAGTTTCATTCAAATCCGATAAAAACTGTAGTCTCTATCGCGTTCACAAGCCAATTTTGACGCGTTTTGACTAAATCAAGTGCAATAACTTTAAACCCGTTCATCGAGAAATCGCGAATTTTGAACTTGTCCAAGATCTCATTAAAGTAAATAATCACAGCAAGTTTCATTCAAATCAAAACGCGTTCACAAGCAATTATAATGTGAACGAATAAAAACAGTTCAATGAAATCTGAAAAGATATGATATGTTTCTGAAAAAAAACCTTGGTTATCAAAATATAATGGCTTCCGTTTCATGCTTTTCAAATAACATGATACAAACAGGTTATTAAAGTACGTTGAATGAACTTGCAAGACTGATATAAGACTTATATAATTTTACAGTTTATTGTTGTGTTTGTTGTGTTAACCAAAATCGGTGATAATGAAAGACATATTATTTATATCCACTTACTATAATAGTGTTGTTAATCCACATTTACAGCTGTAAACAGTTCGACATATTTTTGTTGATAAGTGTGATAACCTATATTACCGTGATATGCGAAAGACTACTTTCAGTTTGTTATGAAACCATGATTACAGCTGTCCATGAGACAGGATATTCGTCAGTATACCGGAGTTCATAATGGTGCCATTTGAATTGAGATATAAAATTAATTCAAATTTTCGAATGATCTGTAACGTGCACAGGCTGCAGCATAGTACTGGACATTTGTTTGTCACATGTCTTGTGAACAATATTGAGAAACCTGTGGATTCCATTTACCTATATTCCTGTCAAATCTGATATAAGTTTAGTCTCAGCAACAAATCTAGTTGTGAGCCTACTTTCAGTCGATTTTCATTTTACTTTTGACAACAATAATATTTGATTTATAATTATAACAAAATTTGATACACTATATAACTGCACGTTAAATTCGCATATCGATTAGCCTACTTTCCCTTCCACACTTGCATTGCATGATTTCAGCCGGAGTACTATGTTCGACAAATAAATGAACAAAATTGACACTTTTATTAGTTATAATAATTTTCTACAAGTGGATAAGAGGGGAGTGGTAGGGTTATCCAAGTCGGAAATAAAAATTGAATTCAATATAGTCGTTTCTTTTTATAATTCAATAAATTAAATCGTAATTTGTGACTTTTCTGTCACTAAGTTTTCCAGTTGTTTGCATTCATATTATGAAGAATTTGGTGGTTTTATTATATTTGAAAACTCTGACAATTCTTATATCACTGTATGCATTTGAGTTTGCAATCAACCACGCATCACCAGGAAAAATTTTAAGTGACAAAAGTCATGTGAAAATGAGGCATTTCCTTATAAACATAATAAGTACATAATTTTATAAAATATGTCATCCGTATTCCATGTAAATTATAGCAAAATATTAAGTTTTCGTTAATGATAATGATATTTGTATTTAAAAAAAACCTACCTTGTTATAAAGGACAGAGAGTATTCTGCTATTAAAATTCCAATCTATAAATCTGTCACTCGGAGAGCAGGCACTTAGGAAGCAGATAGGTTGGAGATAATATGTTAGTACAGTATAGGTCAATAAAAGTGTTTTCTATCAATCACAATCAATAAGTTCTACTATCAACAGACTCAATTTATTATTTTTATTATATATTATAGTCACTGTGTTTCATATCCAGTATTATTATGATATACATTCACTACTCACATTTGATTTCTTCACCATCAGACGCTGTCAACGATACATAGAATACGATCTTTTTCTTCTTTTATACAAAAGCATACATCCACATATTCAGTGTGTAGTATACATTACATGACGTCAGAAGTAATAAAAGTACTATGGGTACATATTAATTTGAAAATTGTAATACAATATGGTTATGGAAACGTAAATGAAATCCCGTGTCACTGAGGGTTTATTGAAGAGTTGTTGTCGTTCATCTATTGATCAGATTTGTGCATTGTTTGTCACGACAATATGTGTATTTCATTCGTTCTTATTACTCTTTTAAATCACCCACAAACCATAGAAAATATATCAATAAGTGTGTCTACGTACCATGTAAATATTAGTGGACATCGTCAGTCATAATTCTTGTTACAAAAGAATGAGGTAGCAGGTTAGCTATTGATTATAAAATTTGTCGGAGAGTTCGTTTAATGAGCTATCACAAGTTATACTCAAATAATTCGTAATGATACCAGTCTTAATTATCACCTGTTATGCTGATAATTAGGTGACAGTTGGAAATAAGACTTAATCAATATTAACCTAGACTAGTAGATTATTGGTCTAATCTTATAATCCTTTGGTGGTAATCTTTATTGCGAATAATCGAATGTATACCTTAACCCAATTTAATATTTTTAGAATTATATTATATGGAATTTTGTAACGTCGCCACTCCTGTAAAAAACAGATTACACCGAGATATGCAAAACATCGTCTATTAAAAATATTACGTCAAACATTATACCTGAGTGTTTCGGGATGGTAAGCATCCCATATAGCTCAAGTTGCATATTATGTAAGTTTAACCGCTCACAACTAAGTAATAATTGAATGATAATTATGTCCTTAACTTCTAGAAAACATATTCCTTTTTATACGCCCACATGAAATGGGGGGCGTATATTGTCGTCACCCACGTCCGTCCGTCCGCCGGTCCGTCCGTCCGTCCACAATCGCTCGTAAACACTCTACAAGGTGCAATTCTTGACAGATTTAATTGAAACTTTATATGAGTGTTTATGATCACTCAAGGATGAACCCTATTTAAAATCAGCAAAATCGGAAAAAATTTAGTATGAGTTTTTGCCCTTGTTCTTGAATGGCTCGTAAACATTCTACAATGTGCAATTCTTGCCTGATTTTGATGAAACTTGGTTTGAGAGTATGCTATAACTCAAGGATAAACCCTATTGAAAATCAGCGAAATCGAAAAACATTTAGTATGAGTTATTGCCCTTGTTCTTGAAAACGCGTTCAATTTTAGCTTGTAAACACTCTTGAGAGAACAATTCTTAATGGATTTTGATGAAACTTGGCTTGAGTATTCGTTATCACCCAAGGATGAAGCCTATTGAAAACCAGTAAAATTTGATATCGGTTATTGCCCTTGTTTTTGAAAACGCGTTCAAGTTTTGGCTTTACAAAGCACAGTTATTGACCGATTTTGACAAAACTTGTTGAAATTGTTTAATATCACCCAAGGATGAACCCTTTTGAAAATAGAAAATATCGAAATATATTTGATACGAATTATTGCCCTTGTTCTATAAAATGTGTTGGATTTTTGCCTTGTAAACACAAGTCACAATTCTTGAGCGATTTTGACGTAACTTGGCACGAGAATTTGTAATCACCTAAGGATGAACCCTATTGAAATTCGGTTAAATCGAAAAATATTTAGTATCAGTAATTGCCCTTGTTTTTGAAAACGCGTTGAAACTTGGCTTGAGTATTCGTTATAACCCAAGGATGAAGCCTATTGAAAACCAGTAAAATTTGATATCAGTTATTGCCCTTGTTTTTGAAAACGCGTTCAATTTTTGACTCTACAAAGCACAGTTATTGACCGATTTTGACAAAACTTGTTGAAATTGTTTAATATCACCCAAGGATGAACCCTTTTGAAAAGAGAAAATATCGAAATATATTTGATACGAATTATTGCCCTTGTTCTATAAAATGTGTTGGATTTTTGCCTTGTAAACACTCTACAAGTCACAATTCTTGAGCGATTTTGACGTAACTTGTCACGAGTATTTGTAATCACCTAAGGATGAACCCTATTGAAATTCGGTTAAGTCAAAAATATTTAGTATCAGTAATTGCCCTTGTTTTTGAAAACGCGTTGAGTTTTAGCTTGTAAACACTCTAGAAAAAACAATTCTTAATGGATTTTGATAAAACTTGGCTTGAGTATTTATTTTTACCCAAGGATGAACCTTATTGGAAATCAAATAAATCGAAATATATTTAGTGTCAGTTATTGCCCTTGTGTTTGAAAACGCGTTTAACTTTTTGGCTAATAAACACTCTAGAAGGTACAATTCATGACCAATGTTGACAAAACTCACTGAAATTGTTTGATATCGCAAGGGATGAGCCCTATGAAAAATTAAAAATATCAAAATATATCTAATATGAATTATTGCCCTTGTTCTTTTAAACGCGTTCGATTTTTGTCTCGTAAACACTCTACATGGCACAAGTCTTGACGGATTTCGACGAAACTTGGTGTGAGAGTGTGTTATAACTCAAGGATGAACCCTATTGAAAATCAGCGAAATCGAAAAAACTTTTAGTGTGAGTTACTGCTCTTGTTCTTGAAAACGCGTTCAATTTTAGCTTGTAAACACTCTAGAAAGAAAAATTCTTAATGGATTTTGATTAAACTTGGCTTGAGTATCTGTTTTTACCCAAGGATGAACCCTATTATAAATCAAAATATATTTAGTGTCAGTTATAGCCCTTGTTGTTGAAAACGCGTTCAATTTTAGCTTGTAAACACTCTAGAAAGAACAATTTTTAATGGATTTTGATGAAACTTGGCTTGAGTATTTGTTTTCTCCCAAGGATGAACCCTATTGAAAATCGAAAAATATTTAGTACAAGTTATTGCCCTTGTTTTGAAAACGCGTTTAATTTAACTCGTAAACACTGTAGAAAGAACAATTTTGAATGGATTTTGATGAAGCTTGGCTTTAGTGTTTGTTTTCTCACAAGGATAAAACCTATTGAAAATCAGATAAATCGAAAAATATTTAGTGTCAGTTATTGCGCCTGTTTTCAAAAACGCTTTCAACTTTTGGCTTGTGAACACTCTAAACATTCATTTTTGACAAAACTCGCTGAAATTGTTTAATATCAACCAAGAATGAGCCTTATTAAGAATTAAAAATATCAAAATATTATTAAGGGTGAACCCTATTGCAAATCATAAAAATACCGAAAAATATTTAATGAGTTATTAGGTAAAATTCTTGACAGTTTTTAATGAAATTAGAGACCCTAGAAAAAAAATATGATGGAAGGTTGAATATTTCATTCCACTTATTGTAACCTTACTGAAAAGTTTTTATTTGAAATAAATGCTGCCAGTGGGCGTATATTACCTTGCCTGGCAATCTATCTTTATTATTGAGGTAACTGACGCACATGACAGCTATAGTCGACAAAAGCTGAAACCGAGCTCTTCAAACTGATAAAGAAAATAATTTGACGACAACATCACTTTATTTCTGAAACATTATGTAATATTTTCAACGAATTCGGTTTCGAATAGGAAGTATAATAATAAGACCTTTTTAATAATCTTCACATCAGGATACATCATCTATACAGAGAGCAAAAATGATGTTGACGCATTTCGTGATCTACTTAGCATTGTATCCATCACATGGTTTCATATAACCCAACAAATATTTTAAACATTAACTGAACCGAAACAGGACCGTGTTTTTTTTTTCAGATTTATTTGATGTGATGGTGCAGAAACAGCCTGGACTTACAACATATCAATCCAACGAAACACTTACAGACTAAACTGTATGAAACGTACGATATCAATCCAACGAAACACTTACAGACTAAACTGTATGAAATGTAAGATATCAATCTAACGAGACACTTACAGATTAAACTTTATTAAACGTGTAGGATTTCAAATTAACGAAAAATTTACAATCTGAGCTGTATGAAACATGTAGGATATCAATCTAATGAAACACTTACACTGAATTGTATGAAACATATAAGATATCAATCAAACGAAAAACTTACAGGTTGAACTGCATGAAACCTAAAGGGTATCAAACCATCGAAACACTTACACACTGAATTGTATAAAACATATAGGATATCAATCACACGAAAAACTTGCAGGTTGAACTGTATGAAACCTCAAGGGTATCAATCAAACAAACAATTTGCAGTTTGAACTGTATGAAACGTGAACGTCAATTCATCGAAACACTTACACACTGAACTGTATGAAACGTGAAGGGTATCAATCCATCGAAACACTTACACACTGAACTGTATGAAACGTGAAGGATATCAATCCATCGAAACACTTACACACTGAACTGTATGAAACGTGTAGGATATCAATCCAACGAAACACTTACACACTGAACTGTATGAAACGTGTAGGATATCAATCCATCGAAACACTTACACACTGAATTGTATGTGACGTGAAGGGTATCAATCCATCGAAACACTTACACACTGAACTATATGACATGTGTAGGATATCAATCCATCGAAACACTTACACACTGAATTGTATGAAACGTGAAGGATATCAATCCAACGAAACACTTACACACTGAACTGTATGAAACGTGTAGGATATCAATCCATCGAAACACTTACACACTGAATTGTATGAAACGTGAAGGATATCAATCCATCGAAACACTTACACACTGAATTGTATATCCATTGAAACACTTACACACTGAACTGTATGACATGTGAAGGGTTTTAATCAATCGAAATACTTACACATTGAACTATATGAAACGTGTAGGATATCAATCCATCGGAACACTTACACAATGAATTGTACGAAACGTGAAGGGTATCAATCCATCGAAACACTTACACACTGAACTGTATGAAACGTTAAGGATATCAATCCATCGAAACACTAACACACTGAACTGTATGAAACGTGTAGGATATCAATCCATCGAAACACTTACACACTGAATTGTATGAAACGTGTAGGACATCAATCCAACGAAACACTTACACACTGAACTGTATGAAACGTGAAGGGTATCAATCCATCGAACACTTACACACTTAACTATATGAAACGTGTAGGATATCAATCCATCGAAAAACTTACACACTGAAGTGTATGAAACGTGTAGGATATCAATCCATCGAAACACTTACACACTGAATTGTATGAAACGTGAAGGGTATCAATCCATCGAAACACTTACACACTGAACTGTATGAAACGTGTAGGATATCAATCCATCGAAACACTTACACACTGAATTGTATGAAACGTGTAGGACATCAATCCATCGAAACACTTACACACTGAACTGTATGAAACGTGAAGGGTATCAATCCATCGAAACACTTACACACTGAATTGTATGAAACGTGTAGGATATCTATCCATCGAAACACTTTGACACTGAATTGTATGAAACGCGAAGGTTATCAATCCATCGAAACACTTACAGGTTGAACTGTATGACATGTGAAGGGTTTTAATCAATCGAAATACTTACACATTGAACTATATGAAACGTGTAGGATATCAATCCATCGGAACACTTACACACTGAATTGTATGAAACGTGAAGGGTATCAATCCATCGAAACACTTACACACTGAACTGTATGAAACGTGTAGGATATTAATCCATCGAAACACTTACACACTGAATTGTATGAAACGTGTAGGATATCAATCCATCGAAACACTTACACACTGAATTGTATGAAACGTGTAGGATATCAATCCATCGAAAAAATTACACACTGTATTGTATGAAACGTGTAGGATATCAATCCTACGAAACACTTACACACTGAACTGTATGAAACGTGTAGGATATCAATCCATTGAAACACTTACACACTGAATTGTATGAAACGTGAAGGATATCAATCCATCGAAACACTTACACACTGAACTGTATGAAACGTGAAGGGTATCAATCCATCGAAACACTTACACACTGAACTGTATGAAACGTGAAGGGTATCAATCCATCGAAACACTTACACACTGAACTGTATGAAACGTGAAGTGTATCAATCCATCGAAACACTTACACACTGAACTGTATGAAACGTGAAGGATATCAATCCATCGAAACACTTACACACTCAACTGTATGAAACGTGAAGGGTATCAATCCATTGAAACACTTACACACTGAACTGTATGAAACGTGAAGGGTATCAATCCATCGAAACACTTACACACTGAACTGTATGAAACGTGAAGGAAATCAATCCATCGAAACACTTACACACTGAACAATATGAAACGTGTAGGATATCAATCCATCGAAACACTTACACACTGAACTGTATGAAACGTGTAGGACATCAATCCAACGAAACACTTACACACTGAACTATATAAAGCGTGAAGGACATCAATCCATCGAAACACTTACACACTGAACTATATGAAACGTGAAGGATATCAATCCATCGAAACACTTACACACTGAACTATATGAAACTTGAAGGATATCAATTCATCGAAACACTTACACACTGAATTGTATGAAACTTGAAGGGTATCAATCCATCGAAACACTTACACACTGAATTGTATGAAACGTGAAGGATATCAATCCATTGAAACACTTACACACTGAACTGTATGAAACGTGAAGGATATCAATCCATCGAAACACTTACACACTGAACTATATGAAACTTGAAGGATATCAATTCATCGAAACACTTACACACTGAATTGTATGAAACTTGAAGGGTATCAATCCATCGAAACACTTACACACTGAATTGTATGAAACGTCAAGGATATCAATCCATTGAAACACTTACACACTGAACTGTATGAAACGTGAAGGACATCAATCCATCGAAACACTTACACACTGAACTATATGAAACTTGAAGGATATCAATTCATCGAAACACTTACACACTGAATTGTATGAAACTTGAAGGGTATCAATCCATTGAAACACTTACACAAATAATACACACTGAATTGTATGAAACGTGAAGGATATCAATCCATTGAAACACTTACACACTGAACTGTATGAAACGCGAAGGATATCAATCCATCGAAACACTTACACACTGAACTGTATGAAACGTGTAGGATATCAATCCATCGAAACAATTACACACTGAATTGTATGAAACGTGAAGGGTATTAATCCATCGAAACACTTACACACTGAACTGTATGAAACGTGTAGGATATCAATCCATCGAAGCACTTACAGGTTGAAACTTGAAGGGTATTAATCCATCGAAACACTTACAGGTTGAAAAGTGAAGGGTTTTAATCCATCGAAACACTTATACACTAAACTGTAGGAAACGTGCAGGTTCTTTTAAACGCGTTCGATTTTTGTCTCGTAAACACTCTACATGGCACAAGTCTTGACGGATTTCGACGAAACTTGGTGTGAGAGTGTGTTATAACTCAAGGATGAACCCTATTGAAAATCAGCGAAATCGAAAAAACTTTTAGTGTGAGTTACTGCTCTTGTTCTTGAAAACGCGTTCAATTTTAGCTTGTAAACACTCTAGAAAGAAAAATTCTTAATGGATTTTGATTAAACTTGGCTTGAGTATCTGTTTTTACCCAAGGATGAACCCTATTATAAATCAAAATATATTTAGTGTCAGTTATAGCCCTTGTTGTTGAAAACGCGTTCAATTTTAGCTTGTAAACACTCTAGAAAGAACAATTTTTAATGGATTTTGATGAAACTTTGCTTGAGTATTTGTTTTCTCCCAAGGATGAACCCTATTGAAAATCGAAAAATATTTAGTACAAGTTATTGCCCTTGTTTTGAAAACGCGTTTAATTTAACTCGTAAACACTGTAGAAAGAACAATTTTGAATGGATTTTGATGAAGCTTGGCTTTAGTATTTGTTTTCTCACAAGGATAAACCCTATTGAAAATCAGATAAATCGAAAAATATTTAGTGTCAGTTATTGCGCCTGTTTTCAAAAACGCTTTCAACTTTTGGCTTGTGAACACTCTAAACATTCATTTTTGACAAAACTCGCTGAAATTGTTTAATATCAACCAAGAATGAGCCTTATTAAGAATTAAAAATATCAAAATATTATTAAGGGTGAACCCTATTGCAAATCATAAAAATACCGAAAAATATTTAATGAGTTATTAGGTAAAATTCTTGACAGTTTTTAATGAAATTAGAGACCCTAGAAAAAAAATATGATGGAAGGTTGAATATTTCATTCCACTTATTGTAACCTTACTGAAAAGTTTTTATTTGAAATAAATGCTGCCAGTGGGCGTATATTACCTTGCCTGGCAATCTATCTTTATTATTGAGGTAACTGACGCACATGACAGCTATAGTCGACAAAAGCTGAAACCGAGCTCTTCAAACTGATAAAGAAAATAATTTGACGACAACATCACTTTATTTCTGAAACATTATGTAATATTTTCAACGAATTCGGTTTCGAATAGGAAGTATAATAATAAGACCTTTTTAATAATCTTCACATCAGGATACATCATCTATACAGAGAGCAAAAATGATGTTGACGCATTTCGTGATCTACTTAGCATTGTATCCATCACATGGTTTCATATAACCCAACAAATATTTTAAACATTAACTGAACCGAAACAGGACCGTGTTTTTTTTTCAGATTTATTTGATGTGATGGTGCAGAAACAGCCTGGACTTACAACATATCAATCCAACGAAACACTTACAGACTAAACTGTATGAAACGTACGATATCAATCCAACGAAACACTTACAGACTAAACTGTATGAAATGTAAGATATCAATCTAACGAGACACTTACAGATTAAACTTTATTAAACGTGTAGGATTTCAAATTAACGAAAAATTTACAATCTGAGCTGTATGAAACATGTAGGATATCAATCTAATGAAACACTTACACTGAATTGTATGAAACATATAAGATATCAATCAAACGAAAAACTTACACGTTGAACTGCATGAAACCTAAAGGGTATCAAACCATCGAAACACTTACACAGTGAACTGTATAAAACATATAGGATATCAATCACACGAAAAACTTGCAGGTTGAACTGTATGAAACCTCAAGGGTATCAATCAAACAAACAATTTGCAGTTTGAACTGTATGAAACGTGAACGTCAATTCATCGAAACACTTACACACTGAACTGTATGAAACGTGAAGGGTATCAATCCATCGAAACACTTACACACTGAACTGTATGAAACGTGAAGGATATCAATCCATCGAAACACTTACACACTGAACTGTATGAAACGTGTAGGATATCAATCCATCGAAACACTTACACACTGAATTGTATGTGACGTGAAGGGTATCAATCCATCGAAACACTTAAACACTGAACTATATGACATGTGTAGGATATCAATCCATCGAAACACTTACACACTGAATTGTATGAAACGTGAAGGATATCAATCCAACGAAACACTTACACACTGAACTGTATGAAACGTGTAGGATATCAATCCATCGAAACACTTACACACTGAATTGTATATCCATTGAAACACTTACACACTGAACTGTATGACATGTGAAGGGTTTTAATCAATCGAAATACTTACACATTGAACTATATGAAACGTGTAGGATATCAATCCATCGGAACACTTACACAATGAATTGTACGAAACGTGAAGGGTATCAATCCATCGAAACACTTACACACTGAACTGTATGAAATTTTAAGGATATCAATCCATCGAAACACTAACACACTGAACTGTATGAAACGTGTAGGATATCAATCCATCGAAACACTTACACACTGAATTGTATGAAACGTGTAGGACATCAATCCAACGAAACACTTACACACTGAACTGTATGAAACGTGAAGGGTATCAATCCATCGACTACTTACACACTTAACTATATGAAACGTGTAGGATATCAATCCATTGAAAAACTTACACACTGAAGTGTATGAAACGTGTAGGATATCAATCCATCGAAACACTTACACACTGAACTGTATGAAACGTGAAGGGTATCAATCCATCGAAACACTTACACACTGAACTGTATGAAACGTGAAGGGTATCAATCCATCGAACACTTACACACTTAACTATATGAAACGTGTAGGATATCAATCCATCGAAAAACTTACACACTGAAGTGTATGAAACGTGTAGGATATCAATCCATCGAAACACTTACACACTGAATTGTATGAAACGTGAAGGGTATCAATCCATCGAAACACTTACACACTGAACTGTATGAAACGTGTAGGATATCAATCCATCGAAACACTTACACACTGAATTGTATGAAACGTGTAGGACATCAATCCAACGAAACACTTACACACTGAACTGTATGAAACGTGAAGGGTATCAATCCATCGAAACACTTACACACTGAATTGTATGAAACGTGTAGGATATCTATCCATCGAAACACTTTCACACTGAATTGTATGAAACGCGAAGGTTATCAATCCATCGAAACACTTACACACTGAACTGTATGAAACGTGTAGGATATCAATCCATCGGAACACTTACACACTGAATTGTATGAAACGTGAAGGGTATCAATCCATCGAAACACTTACACACTGAACTGTATGAAACGTGTAGGATATTAATCCATCGAAACACTTACACACTGAATTGTATGAAACGTGTAGGATATCAATCCATCGAAACACTTACACACTGAATTGTATGAAACGTGTAGGATATCAATCCATCGAAAAACTTACACACTGTATTGTATAAAACATATAGGATATCAATCACACGAAAAACTTGCAGGTTGAACTGTATGAAACCTCAAGGGTATCAATCAAACAAACAATTTGCAGTTTGAACTGTATGAAACGTGAACGTCAATTCATCGAAACACTTACACACTGAACTGTATGAAACGTGAAGGGTATCAATCCATCGAAACACTTACACACTGAACTGTATGAAACGTGAAGGATATCAATCCATCGAAACACTTACACACTGAACTGTATGAAACGTGTAGGATATCAATCCATCGAAACACTTACACACTGAATTGTATGTGACGTGAAGGGTATCAATCCATCGAAACACTTACACACTGAACTATATGACATGTGTAGGATATCAATCCATCGAAACACTTACACACTGAATTGTATGAAACGTGAAGGATATCAATCCAACGAAACACTTACACACTGAACTGTATGAAACGTGTAGGATATCAATCCATCGAAACACTTACACACTGAATTGTATGAAACGTGAAGGATATCAATCCATCGAAACACTTACACACTGAATTGTATATCCATTGAAACACTTACACACTGAACTGTATGACATGTGAAGGGTTTTAATCAATCGAAATACTAACACATTGAACTATATGAAACGTGTAGGATATCAATCCATCGGAACACTTACACAATGAATTGTACGAAACGTGAAGGGTATCAATCCATCGAAACACTTACACACTGAACTGTATGAAACGTTAAGGATATCAATCCATCGAAACACTAACACACTGAACTGTATGAAACGTGTAGGATATCAATCCATCGAAACACTTACACACTGAATTGTATGAAACGTGTAGGACATCAATCCAACGAAACACTTACACACTGAACTGTATGAAACGTGAAGGGTATCAATCCATCGAAACACTTACACACTGAACTGTATGAAACGTGAAGGATATCAATCCATTGAAACACTTACACACTGAACTGTATGAAACGTGAAGGGTATCAATCCATCGAAACACTTACACACTGAACTGTATGAAACGTGTAGGATATCAATCCATCGAAACACTTACACACTGAATTGTATGAAACGTGTAGGACATCAATCCAACGAAACACTTACACACTGAACTGTATGAAACGTGAAGGGTATCAATCCATCGAAACACTTACACACTGAATTGTATGAAACGTGTAGGATATCTATCCATCGAAACACTTTGACACTGAATTGTATGAAACGCGAAGGTTATAAATCCATCGAAACACTTACAGGTTGAACTGTATGACATGTGAAGGGTTTTAATCAATCGAAATACTTACACATTGAACTATATGAAACGTGTAGGATATCAATCCATCGGAACACTTACACACTGAATTGTATGAAACGTGAAGGGTATCAATCCATCGAAACACTTACACACTGAACTGTATGAAACGTGTAGGATATTAATCCATCGAAACACTTACACACTGAATTGTATGAAACGTGAAGGGTATCAATCCATCGAAACACTTACACACTGAACTGTATGAAACGTGTAGGATATTAATCCATCGAAACACTTACACACTGAATTGTATGAAACATGAAGGATATCAATCCATCGAAACACTTACACACTGAACTGTATGAAACGTGAAGGGTATCAATCCATCGAAACACTTACACACTGAACTGTATGAAACGTGAAGGGTATCAATCCATCGAAACACTTACACACTGAACTGTATGAAACGCGAAGTGTATCAATCCATCGAAACACTTACACACTGAACTGTATGAAACGTGAAGGATATCAATCCATCGAAACACTTACACACTCAACTGTATGAAACGTGAAGGGTATCAATCCATTGAAACACTTACACACTGAACTGTATGAAACGTGAAGGGTATCAATCCATCGAAACACTTACACACTGAACTGTATGAAACGTGAAGGAAATCAATCCATCGAAACACTTACACACTGAACAATATGAAACGTGTAGGATATCAATCCATCGAAACACTTACACACTGAACTGTATGAAACGTGTAGGATATCAATCCAACGAAACACTTACACACTGAACTATATAAAGCGTGAAGGATATCAATCCATCGAAACACTTACACACTGAATTGTATGAAACGTGAAGGATATCAATCCATTGAAACACTTACACACTGAACTGTATGAAACGTGAAGGACATCAATCCATCGAAACACTTACACACTGAACTATATGAAACTTGAAGGATATCAATTCATCGAAACACTTACACACTGAATTGTATGAAACTTGAAGGGTATCAATCCATTGAAACACTTACACAAATAATACACACTGAATTGTATGAAACGTGAAGGATATCAATCCATTGAAACATTTACACACTGAACTGTATGAAACGCGAAGGATATCAATCCATCGAAACACTTACACACTGAACTGTATGAAACGTGTAGGATATCAATCCATCGAAACAATTACACACTGAATTGTATGAAACGTGAAGGGTATTAATCCATCGAAACACTTACACACTGAACTGTATGAAACGTGTAGGATATCAATCCATCGAAGCACTTACAGGTTGAAACTTGAAGGGTATTAATCCATCGAAACACTTACAGGTTGAAAAGTGAAGGGTTTTAATCCATCGAAACACTTATACACTAAACTGTAGGAAACGTGTAGGATCAATCCAACGAAAAACTTACAGGTTGAACTTTATGAAACGTTTAGGATAACAATCTAACGAAGGTGAAAAAACAGGCTGAATTTACCTGCTGTCATAGATAACATTAAAAAAAAATCCAAAAAACTATTTAATTATCCATAAAGATGCATTGATTATTGAACAACGCTTAATATGAATTGATTAAACGGTTTTAAAAAATGAGCTAGTTTTGTGAGTTTTCCAGATTTTAAGGAATTCTGTTACTTATTGACACCAGGTAAGTCCACTGATGAATATGTACTCATATTATCTTTCTGAAACCATTACAATTATTTTATTTTATTTTTATTACAAAGTCAGTCTTAGGAACTGCCATTTGCACCTTATTATGCTAATATATAAGTGCGAGATTAAGTCTTTTTGTGAACCTAAGTTGTTATTCTTGTAAAATATAGTTGTTTCTTTCTTTCTGGAGAATGGGAAAGAGAGGTCTCCTCTCAATGCTCCAAAAAACAATTTTTTACGTACGCTTTTTAGACTATATTTTTCTTATTTGGACCAACTCTAAAGAATTTAGGGAATATTTTAACATTCTTAACTCCCACCACTCTTCTGTAAAATTAACTGCGAATCTTGGCTAAACTATCATTGACTTTTAAGATACAACCGTGTTTAAAGATACCAATTATTCTGAACCAATAGACCTAAATTAGGTATCAAAGTATTTTTTAAAGAAACCAACTTTATTCAAATCTTCTTTTCATGCAAAACATTCTTTTTCTGGCATAATTTAATATCACATTTTACACCTTAGCCTGCCAGATCATGATAAAGCCATCTCAAAATCATGCCATAATCAACATGATCTACAAGCAAAAAAAAAAATTCACCTGATAAGAGAAAATTTTTGAATCAACAAATTACAAACTATGCATCCGGACCATATTCACATTATTCCCTTCGTCATTCCATTCAACAGTACAGCCTCACAAACTCCTAGATTGATTAAGAATTTTCACAAGAATTCAAAAGAGAAATTTCCAACCGTCTTTAAAAATGATCTAGTCATTGGCTACAAAAGAATTAAGAATTTAAATGAAATCTTGCCATGATTGATTGCCGAAATTGCCTTATAATTAACACCTCTTAGTGTAATAATGGATATTGTAATATCCATCTTTGCACTGTTTTTTTCCCAAGGGGTTTTTCTGTTTTGCTAATTTCAGATAATAATTTCAGTTTAAAGTATACAGAACCCAGATTAACGAACATTTTATTATTAACACACATTTTGTTTATTCAAATACTACTTAAACTTATAACCACCCACCCACTCAGGTTAATATTTGTGTTTGATATTGACTATTGGTTAAAAATGTATGCAACCCACACTTTAACAATTTTCAAAAAGCAACAATAAAACTATATTCGGAATTTGTTTTTAAAGTAAGCAAGAGATGAATCCGTTGTTGTCGGAAAAGAAGCGTCTGGATAATCAAGGCTAAACAGGAAAAGGCAACATCCCATCCATGCGCAAGCGCACTAATCATTTTCCAGTGTATACAAACAATTATTCCTCATGATTAATATTCGTTAAAAATTGTGTGAATGTTGGAGTATTAATTCAAAATCATATGAATTGCCTCTTCTCAGTTTGACCGTTAATATAAATATGGCACATTGGCTGACGATGTGAAGGTCAATTCAAGAGTAGAGGTCAAGGACGCGGGAAAATCCCATGTTAGAGTAACTTCCGTTTATAATTACAAAGGATTTCCAAGTCTTGCAATTTGAAAATCGCTTAATAGATGTATTAAACTTTTAAAATTAACTACGTGATTTTGTGGATTTATCGAATTTATTGGCCAAGTTTGAGTGAAATTAAAATTTTATGTCCCTTCTTAGACTATTATCCCTTTAAATCAATTAGTCAAAGTGGTCACAAAGTAGTGCCAATATTGGATTCACGGTGAGTGTAAAAAGAGTGAATTCCAAACTGTCCGAATTCTCCGTATTAGGTCTGAAAAGGCTTTAAAAAAATCGGAAATACATTCCCGCCCAGGCCCGTCGCCAGGGTGGAGCCCAGTTTTTCAGTTCAGCAATGCTTGATTATTTGCAGAGGATCCTTCAATGTTGTTCCCTTTGTAATTTCTGGCCCTTTATTTTCAATTTCCTCAGGCGTATGAATCTTGACCCAAAATAAGTTCATTCCTGTAATGGCCAAATTAGTTGTGGTTTGATATGTTTGGAGTTATCTTTCTTGTTTGGAATGAACATAGAGGTAATAATAAAGGCAGTAATACCTCTATGGGAATGAACGCCTTTTTCGAGTTTAAACGGCTTGCTAATCTAGGCTTGAAATCGGTTAATCGGAGAAAGATCTTCCTGACCTGACCAAGTTTTCATGACCTTTATAACAGTTAGAATTGTTTTATTATACAGTTCTTTCGTCCAAATCGCACTCAGGCTATGGACATCAAATCCTTTTTATATGCTCACAAATTTATTTGGTGTGTATATTGTAATCGCCCCGGCGGTCCGTTGGTCCGTTCACATTTGTTTTTTCCGTAATTCTTTACGGCTTCATAGGCATTTTTTTTTGTGGGTCAGTGTTATTATGAATATGATCCCTATCAATTGTTGTGATGATCCATAGTTTTTCAACGAAATATCTTGTTGACTTAGGGTTTTTCACCCCACCTCGTAGACATTGTAGAATATCAGAAGAAAGGGTTAGAACCTGATGTGTCTCACTATACAGATCCGTTCTGTTATACATTATTGTTTACCTTTAAATTAAAGAATTTCTTTATTATATTACATGTATATACATACATGTAACTCATGGGCATAGGGAACGAAGACCTTTAGGGAAACAAGCTGGGTTGTCCTGTTCCAACGAATTATCCGATTATTTATCATTGTTTTCAGGTGTTACGTGACATTTATTTCCATTGCACAGCTAATATTCGTTAATATAAAATACCGTATAAACTTCATATCAAACTGCCATATCTTTTTTCTATTACCTGTACCTATACTATAGCCATGCTTCTGTTTGTGTCTATCGACATCCCTCCTGATTTTACGTTAAAATAACTTTTTGACCGTACCAAAGGCGACGGGGCTGTTCCCGCCATAAGTCTTGCAACATTTCATGATCGAGACATTTTACGTCAAATTACAAACATTTTTTGGTCAATTCCAAGTAAATTTCATCTATCGGTTTTTTGTTACTAAATGCAACGAGGAACATTGAGTGTAAAATTCCAAATTTCCGAACTCCTAATTCTCCGAATTGGGTCAGAAAAGACTTAAAAATCGAAACTAAATTCCCGCCATAGGTTTTGCACAATTTCAGAATCAAACCATTTTACGTCCAAAATGAGTATTTCAAACGCTATTTTCTTTGATCAAATCATACATTTTCATTTTTGTGTACAGCAATTCTATTTCTAGTGAGATAATGTATAAATAATAATGTAAATCAGTTGATATATTGTAAATTATGTAACAATGATTGAGCCTTACTGTTATTAGGCCTACCAGTCATAAGTTAAGGAGATAATTCAGATTTAAATTTGAGTAAGTTTGAACTCTAGTTCTTGTAGTCCCTTAAAACCAACTCAACATCTTCTCCACCCTTGTATTGTTTTCGAAGTCAGAAAATGTATTGATTGATTAATATTAGGTCTAGATTTGGAATAGCATTTTAAGATTTTGTGAGATATTTATAGGTGGCAGAATAATTTTAAAAATAGTCGTTTATTGTGCAGTGACAGGCATACCGAGGTTGATATCCGGTAGATACAGGGGCGTAGCTACCGGGGGGTGTGGGGTGGGTGTCGCACCCCCCACATCCCACTTTTACAGAACTCGTCGGTAAAACGCGGAATCGGTCGGTAAAAAGGGGGTAATGGATGGAACCGTCGGTAAAACGAGGAATCGATCAATTAAACCGATTAATTAACCTAAAAAGTCAAAACATTGTGTTGGTTATGATCGGTCGATAAAAGACGGCAAGGTGGGATCGTCGGTAAAACCAATTAACCTAAAAAGTAAAAACCTTGTGTTGGTTATGATGTTATCAGTAAACTGTCAACATTACAAGTATTTTATTTTTTTACTGAAACTACCGGAATCGGTCGGTATAAGTTGGTTATGACTGGAGTCTTCGGTAAAACCGATTGGTTAACCGATACTCTTGTTATTGGTAAGCTGTTCGTTATTTGAATTTGTCGGTAAAACGCGGAATTGGCCGATAGAAGAAGGTCATAGATGGAGCCGTCGGTAAAACCGATTTGTTAACCGAAAGAGTGAAAACCTTGTGTCTGTTAAGATGTTATCGGTAAACCGTTCGTCTACATAAGTGATTTTTACTAAACTTGTCGGTAAATCGCGGAATCGGTCGATAATAGACGGTCATGGATGGGAAATGGAGCCTTCGGTACAACCGATTGGCTGACCGAAAGTGTGGAAACCTTGTGTCAGTTATGGTGTTATCGGAAAACTGTTCGTCTACATAAAAAGTGATTTTACTGAACTTGTCGGTAAAACGCAGAATAGGTCGAAAAAGGCTATATAAAATATATGGTTGTCCGACGAAAATTGATAATTTTGACCGGTGGAAACGACTTCCAAAATCGCGTCAGATGTATTCTCCGGGTTTCCTAGTTTGTAAAATTTTCCGGGGGAGAACCCCCGAACCCCCCGCCATGTCGGTAAAACGCAGGATAGGTCGAAAAAGGACATAGAAAACATATGGTTTTCCGATGAAAATTGATAATTTGGACCAGTAGAAAAGACTTCCAAAATCGCGTCAGATGTATTCTCCGGGTTTCCAAGTATGTAAAATTTTCCGGGGAAGGACCCCCGAACCTCCCGCGACTGCAAGGGCCAAATACAAAGGCCTTTGGCCTGCAGGACTTGCCATGGAAAACCACCTTTCAGTCCCCCCTCTCAGGCATATTCTAGATACACCCCTGATTGATATGGTTTTCAAAGGTTTAGGATTTGCTATAACGATGGATTTCGTTCGTGTATAATGTATATACTTAAAAGTGCGAGTAAGTTATTTTTCCCCATGAATGAGCTCATTTATCTATGGGACATAACTCCCTATATATTGTCATATAGCCTGCAGACCGATTTTCTCGAGAGTTTGAAATAGATAAATAGCATAAACTTTCATTGTAAAGTAAATTATACCTCTAGGGTCAAAATTGGTCGAGTTATGTCTATTATAGTTTTGGGTGGGGCCGACCACATGGTCCCATGTGTAGATGGAAATTTGACAGAATGCAGATATAAAGTTGCATTGAAAGTACTCCCCCCCCCCACCATCTGGAATTGATATTTTCAATTTACACGCACTTGCCTGCATACTCTGCCTGCACAAGCACTTTAAGTTTCGGAAATTTTCCCCGAAACCACAATTTAAGCGCTTTTCCTATTGACAATTCGGGATGAAATAGACGCAACACATGTTAAGTTTCATTTCATACCTCTAAAATTTAGTATCAGAAATATCCTAAAACAACATTACAAGCGACTTTTATCTGGACAATTCGGGTTGTAGACACAGTATATAATAAGCTTTCATTTCTAACAAAGACTATACCTCAGGGATCAAAATTGATCGAGTTATAATTATTTTAGTTTGGGGTGGGGTCGGCTACCGACCAGTACGAATCGAAAACTATCAGAGATGTAAAGTTGCAACTTTCTCTAAAGGTACCCAACCTATGGGTTGTTATGTTCTTAATTTCAACGCCCTAGCTGGTCAACTCTATCCAAATCTTCAGTCGGTACGAATATGAAAACTCTTGGTTTTGTTGACGATCTGGTAAAGTTTGATAGCGCCAGGCTGGGTAAGACATTTCCCATAGCAGCATGGGACCCAAGGCCCAGGGCATAGGATATGATGAGGTAGATTGCTTGTAGGACCTACTAATATTTACTTTCGTAGTGGTCTACTAAAATTTGCGTCACATATGAGATCCATGTCTGGATGACGAGTCTTATATTCTCCAAATTTCCAAAAAGCTTCAACCATTATTCAAACAAGCGACCTTATTTACAAAAAAACACTAAGCTAGGTTTTCGCTAATCCACTAAATCACAATCTGTAATTTGCGTACACGTAAATGTACACTCACGGACTTACTGTTTGGCTCACAAGTGTTGTAAGGATCTTGTATAATTAAAAGAATGATATCAGGGTAATTCTCCTCTCGTTGGATTATGTTTTTATGTATGGTTAATTAGGTAGGCCTATACACGTGGAGCTGGTATGAAAGGTGCTACGGATCTCACACACGTATACAAATGCGTACACGTCTTCGCGTTGTGGTTAAAGAAGTCTGGGTCTTAGAAGCGTGATGTATCCAGTTCGTCCCCCTTTATTGGGTTATCACCATTTTGTTATGTCACAAAATTAATAGAAAAAGTGATCAAGTCGTTTAATAAATGCATATTTGAAAGTCATCGGCGTAGGTATTCTATTCTTTTTTTTTTCAAATGTCTGATTATAGACTAGTATATCATTCTGTTTTATTTACTAAAAGAACTCAGGTCACTCGGTCTATCCCCAACGACTATTATCGCATGTATTCAATGCAAGTTCCTCACGTGCGTTCATATAGAAGACGTGGTTATAGTGTTGTTGGACGTGCTAGACATAGTTATAACATCTTACAGTTAAAAATGACGTCAACAAACTATCTCTCTAAAACTCGTGCTCTTCGTAATACATGTATAACTTTTACCATAGATCCTTGTGTGTTGAACGAAAGCAACGGATTCTCGCACACAAGACTTTGGCGAAAACAAAATATCAATTGGAATTCCAATCCGATGCAGATTGACATAGTTCGGTCATTTCATTTCTTTTGTATGAAAGTCGTTTAGTTATATTTACATTGAGTGAAATGAACTTCAGAAATAAAACGAAACGAATCATCTTGAGATGTATTAAATATACCAACAAAATGAAATTATGGATTTTTACGTTCTACTCTACTGCACCTGATGGGCAAATGAAGGTTTCAATGAAGAAAGCAACGGATTCTCGCACACAAGACTTTGGCGAAAACAAAATATCAATTGGAATTCCAATCCGATGCAGATTGACATAGTTCGGTCATTTCATTTCTTTTGTGTGAAAGTCGTTTAGTTATATTTACATTGAGTGAAATGAACTTCATGTACGTTATAATGTTATAAATATAACATGTTTTGTCAATATGTTGCATGCACATGTCAATCACTTAGCATATACATTACGTATGAACAACATTTATTATAATCATATTGTGACAACCTGTCAAACAATGACAGTCTATAAATAAAATTAATGAAAGTGTAATTAGGTGGTAAGAAGAATTTGATTGTCTGGTAAACGAATTATTTGCCCTAGCCCTATATATTGTTGGAAAAATCTTGGATAAAAATTCCCCTTTTTTTACCACAAAGTATGTATATATGCCTTGAATCTATTTTCTTTTTATAAAACTTAAAGTCAACTTCCACAACGGAAAATTTAATGCGCTTATGTTATGATTGCAAACTTTCTTCTTGAACGTATTTTAAAGTGCAAACTATTTTCAGTCTACGCAAATGATATTTTTTGCATACAAATAAACAAAAGTTATAGCTCCTTGCCTATTCATCAGAAATACGATTTTCCTATATGACCAGTGACTTTGGTACCCATCGAAACATCTTGAATGGGTGGCTAACCATACACCTGGTTTGTTGGTCATAGAAATCAGAGAACCATTAGTAGCTGGAACATTGCATTATCTATTAATTTACTTCACTACATACGAGGACAAACATTTTGTAAAACGTATACCCACCAAGTTAATATTGACAAAGAAGTTGAAATGAAAAAAAAAACGAACAAATATCGATATACAACACTTATTTAGAGTTTCCATTCGATTTTGATAAAACTTTATAAGTGTATACAAACGTATAAAGTGACAGGGCCTTGGATGAATTTGAGGTTGTTTCGCTAAAGTTTTTTTTTTTGGCATTTTTTTTTAAATCCTATAGTCTATAGCTTATGTGGATTTGTGAGAACTTGGACGAGTTCGAGGTTGACGCTGTGTCGATGAATGGTGTTTTAAGTCATTGCTATGGAATGAATTGCTATCCATCAATTTGATTTTTAAATTTTATTTGTATATAAGACTACTTTTAATAAGGAAAATTACATTAAAACGATACTGGGCCTAATGCAAATAGGCGATATTGATCTTTGGTTCATGATACATTTCAGTAATAGAGAATACCTGAACAGATTTCATTTTTCAGCAGGAACTAATTTGTTTTCACACATTAAAATCTATGTATTGTTGTTTTTTAGAAGTTTGCCCCTTCATGAATTACAGCTATAATTAAAAATTCCGTTCCAGATCTTTATAGAGGAGGAGTGGGTGTAGAAATCCCAAATCGGGACGTAAATTATTGTGAACTATTATTTATTTTGGTGTGAGGTTCATACTCATTTAAGCCAATGTGTATATAACGAGATTTCTGAAATTTCCATTCAAAAAAGTAACATTTATAAATACAATATTTACTTTAGGTAAATGAAGCTTGTAAAATTTATTTGTGTAAAAGACCCAATGCTAGTTTCCAAGTTGATTGAAAATATTGTTTTTTATTGTTTATTGTTTTACCAGTTTTCCGCTCGAAAACAATTCTACGATCTGTAGTAACATTGGCTAAAACAAGGAATCGTTCTGGTCAATAAAAAATGCCAACTCTTGTGTTCATTGGTCTAATTTTAAATTAAGTTTTGTATTGTAAGGTCACATTTCCAGAGTATTGTATTGGAGTCGTTTTAAAAGTTGACATTTACTTCTGAAAGACAATATTGTGACCGTTCGGGTAAGTTGTTATTAAGAATGTTTTCCTAACGCCAGACAGAAAATGAAGAAAACATTGATACCGTACAACAAACAAACGAAACATCTATGTAGTCGCCCAGTCAAAAACATAGTATAGGTACAACAACTTTCAATTTCAAGCAATCGGTATAAAGTTCTTTAATTCAGAAAAAATAGTGTCCGGTTGAAAATACTACGCTCATTTTGATATTTATGTCTGCCGAAGTTAGACAAAGTCAGTATGATAGATGGTTTTAGTTTTGGTTTAAACTAATTTGAATAGCACTAAGAAAAATATACATGTACACAGTTGTAACTTCAATACCTAGACACGTGCTTTTTACGGGAATTTTATTCTCGCCCCCTAACACAAGATTGTCGACCACCGGCAAACCATATACAAACTTTACAAGCCAGTCTTGGTTGTTTTTTGTGAACCTGAACACAACCTATAGAGTTTAATTGACGTCGAATTCTCTTGTTGCTGTAAACAAAATAACCTTATTTCTTTGGATTGTTTACATAATCATTGTCTGACAAGAAACCAAACAACTGGTAAACACGTTAGCCATAATATAATAGCTATCAAAATGCAATGAAGCTGCAGGCCAATATCGTGAACGAAATAAAATGTTTAAACGTTCTATTTTATTTGATTGAATTGATGAAATTCCGCCACGCCAACCTCATCAGTCCACTATTTTTCGATTTCTAACTGTCGAAGTCTGGATCCTTGAAATGCATCATAGCCCGTGCCCTACGAGGATTCTTTGTATTGTCATGTTCTTTTTATTGTCATATTCTTTTTTAGGTGCCTTTTTCCATTAGCACATGTAATTATATTTACCTCCATTTGACGTGTAGATTTTTTGTATTTTCAGCCTTTATTTTTCCTCGATATCGAATCTAGTACACGAATGTCTAAATGTTTGGTTTATGGATCCTGCGACGTAATATATTGGTAATCATTTCTAATGATTTGCAAAATATGTTCTTGTCTCTGATCTTGGACTTCCGCCTTCAGGTTCTTGTACTTTGACTAATGCACATTCACATTTGAAATGATACATATAAAAATGGTATTTAATGGTTGGCCAAATTACGATAATATCACATTACAAAATTATATTCAATTGTTGTCAAAAGTTATTTAACCATAATGCAAAACGACATGTAAGCACAATTTGACATTTGATGAAGAGTATTCTGTCGTTTAACTATTTACGATTCCAAATTGCTAAGGCAAGTTTTACGTATACACTATATCACTCGAGGTTCAGGGTCTGTTTAATTATTGTGATAAATTTGTAGACCGTGCAAACTAATAATAACTATTTCATATATTACATTATTTGGTTTTCTCTTAATATATGTCTGGACATGAAATGAGTGAAAGTTTCACCGCGTAAAACTCACGTAAGTTAAAATGTTTACAGTATGACAAATGGTTCAACTCAGTCTTCAATCATTCAACACATACTATCTGAAGATGCACTTTGTCAATACTGTAGGTTGTGTCCTTTGTATTCTGTGTTAACTGATAGGGAGTATTTAAAAGCTACATAGTGTGACGTCACTTGCAAATTCAGACCCTCCTAATGGGATCGTTTAAGGAGTTTTTCATATCTCTTAACAATTAAATTGGAGCCGCTGTGGCTCAGGGAGTTAGACCAGGGTTCAAACCCGGCAAATTTCGAGATGAAACATTGGATTATTCTTTTTCAATCCGGTTTTCCGCCTGTCAGTGATGCAGGCCCGGCTTCATTAGCCCATAAGGGACAGAAGAGTAGAAATTAAATTTACAAATTAAAAAGTAAAAGCTACAGGTCAGACACATCCATTAAGTTGAAGTAACAATTAGATATATTCGATAATGGTGAAAAAGTTTTAAAATGATTATGCCGTTGAAGTTAACCATTAAAAATGTACATTTTAAGGCATTCGGGTAAATGCCACAAAGTATTGATTTTTCTAGATGCCTCAAATGCCAATAAAAAAGGAAATTTATTACTGAATATTCGATTAAAAAAAGCTTCATGATTTCTCATCTCATGTATTAACAAATCCCTAATTTACAGAAAAAAAAGAGAAAAAAAAGACAGTATTTTCTCCTTCTATTCTTCACTCTTTTATCTATTGTCCTTTCTATTTAAACTAAATTCCTCTCTTTCATCAATGTGTTGTTAAAACACTGGTATGTAAATATAAATATAACAGAAGAATGTTAACATTTTACTCTCCGTTTTATTTCTTTTAAAACTATCTACATCGCTCTAAACAGTTAAAGAATACTGAGCATAGCATAATTTAATTTCTTTAGTTTTGATTTCGATCATCAATACTTCCAAAAGTAACAACATCTAAATCCAAATCCGAAATATATATTTTTCTTCCCAGAGAATATATGATTGGAAATGTCCCTTCAACCCCTCAATCTCGCAATCTGGTAAGGATAAAAATAAGTGATGCGGGATACTGATAAAGATGGTGATTTCACAAAAATTTATTTGAAAAATGTTTTATACTGTTTGTTGTATTTCATCATTCAAGACAATAACTCTTTAAATAGAACTAGCATGATATGATTGTGTATAATGGATTTGACCTAGGTTTCAAAGATCTGTTTGGCCAGTTGGATAGGCCTATATATTCTAACCCGGGTATCATTGTATCCCAGATTATCTGCAACTTTTCTGTTCTTTCTGAGGTTTGATCATATAGCCTCCGATAATATTATATTGTGACCCTAACAATAAAATCATTTTTATCGTTAAGGATATGCTCAAAGCCTTTTACAGTTCCCAAGTTAAAAATAATAACCAGTGATTGGGGTTTCAAAAGAAGATGAATCAGACCAGGATGTTGGTTACGTGTATCACGGTAATGTGATACGGTATCTCTTTTTTATAGATACAAGTACATATTTAGAGGCTTCTCGTACGTTATGTGATAACTTAGTTCATTTAGACCTTTCAAATATTATCGCAGACTTATCGCTTTGCAACACTCAGAAATTTAGAAATGTTTCGATAATATTTTTCAATGAATTTATCAAGAAGCCATATTATTTAAAAGAAAAATATAAATAAAGACAACATCGAATTATCAAAATTTTTATCAACTCTTTTAGGAGAAAACTTGATAACATTTTTGCTTGATGTTATTGACGCCTGTCCTATACTTAATTTAAGATTGGTGACTTATTTCACTATCCGACCGTGAGGATACCATACCATGAAAAAACACGTGTGATTTTAATGGCTCTTATTTAATAACGCCCGAGACGAGCAGGACACATTACGACTGGTGTCAACTGATCTTATTTTCAACAGGTGTTCGTGTAATCGAGACAGATACATGGAAACAAGGCTCATGTATCTTGCTAAAAGGTTAGAAAAAACTTAAGAGACGAGAAAAGAAAACCTGGGTCAGACCATGGTGTTCTATCATCTTATTATCTCACTAATTTGCCAGAAAAATTACATAGTCTGGTATTTGAATTTGTGTCAAAGGAATTGACTGACTTTAAATATTTTAAGCATGAAAATCACAGCGAAGTGTAATTAATTTGAATTTCTCCGCTTATGGATGGAATATTTTGTGATCATTAATCATGCAAATCTCGTTAATTAATTACCTTGTGAAGACAAATCCAAATTGATCAGCAGCTTATTTCAAATATTATATTATCAATAACATTATAAATAATACATGAATATATTAATATATATATAGAGATATATCCTCATCACAGATTCGTTTTACTTCAATAGCTTTAAGTTTTATAGAAATATTTCAATAAAAAAGTATACTAATGGCGTATAATTGTATGTCATAGTTCACTGGTATTATTCAGATCACAGCAAAGTCATTGGGAAAAATAAATACTTCAACTGACTATGACACATTTTCTACCTATTTGACTTCCTCTATTCATATTTAAAATACTTGCTCAATTGACATCATTGAGTTCAATGAATCACACACTTTCTGTGACGATCACATATCGAACTGGGTTGGTCACTGATGTGTCACTTACAGTGAATCGAACATTTGACTGTTATTGGCATCATTTTAAAGTTTTGAGTTTTTTCATATGGCACATATTGCTTCAATATATTATTGGGCAATATATGAATAAAAGGCAATTGTGGCGCTTTAACTTAATGGTAATATCACAAAATACAACTTATGTATTATAAATATAAAAATTGCATCCGTTGTTTAGCATTATGGGAGCCTCCACTAGAGCCCTTAGTTCGAGAACTGATATCAGAATCTTTAAAATCACGTCCTAGATTATGTCGATGTCCTCCAGAACTACCACTATTAGAATCACTAATACGCTTATACTTTTCTTTTCCTTGTGGAGAAACGCCTTTATTTCCAGATTTCGCTGATTTCATAGACTCTCTGATTTGAAGTTGTTGTTCGGATGTCCTTCTTGTGTACTCTCGCGGTGGCAAGGGTGGTGGGGAAGCTTGAGTACCATTTTCAGTTATTACCGACTGTCGTGGTGGTAAGGGGGGTGGTTCGTCAGAATTATTACTATTGCTGTTAGAGGAACCGGGGGTGGTGGTAACAACTCCGTAAATATTTCCGCTTGCAGTGACGTCCGGATCAGCATCAAAATTGATACGTTTAGGATCAGTTGGTTTATATTTAGCATGATGACTGACCTTCTGACCAGCGTCTATAGCTCTAACACGAGCTCGAAAATCATCTAACGGTTCATAAGCTGGTTCCTCCCAATAACTCTCTTCGTCAGAATCGTAGGTAAATTTTAATTTTGGAGTAGGTCCACCATCTCTTACGTACTGGTAAATTGTATCAATTTCATCCATTAACATGTCTTCACGACTCTTAGATCTCTTGATATTTGACTGGGGAGTTTCACTCAGCTTTTGTGGACTGGAGAAAATGTTGGAACTTGAGCGATGTTTATCACGAACCACAGATTCCGGTAGATTCACTAATAGATGTATTGTATTGTGATAGTTTGCTACCATTTTATTGCATCTTGATAGAGTCATTTTAAAGGCATCGCTGGCTTTGATTTCGTCGTGGTTAGATGGTGCTGTTAAATATAGCGGTGCGTCAGTGGGGACGGGTAAAATACGGACATGGTTTTTCTCTAATGGTGATATAAAGGCTGTTTCATCAGTATAAACCCAATCAAGTCTGATTAAAGTAGAGAAGCGACTAGGGTCAACTTTAGGTTTTATTCCTTGAATCAATTTAACCGTCAGTGGTAGTCTGAAACGTTTAATAATATCTTTAATTGAAAAGACACCAGTCACATCCTTTGCACCGGCTATGGGAGTAAACAAACCTTTTTGATCATAGCTCAAGTAAACGCTATCACCTTTTGAGTCCTCACAACGTAGAAGTTTAACTTTGGTGTTTACCGACGGGGCTGGGAACGACAAATCACCACAAAGTTTTAACTGTTCTCCAGCTTGAATCATTTTTGTTTTATCAAAAGCCGTTAATTTGCCTTCACCGTTTGCCAAATATGCTCTAATATTTTCTCGTACTAAACACCTTTGCGGGAAAAGTTTTGCTAATTCCAGCACACTAGCAATGGGTCGCGCAGATTTACCGTCTTCGGATGCAACTTCAAACCATCCTTGATAAGCTATTGGAATAGCAAGTCTTTGTTCCATTGGCACTAATTTAGTTATGGGTAATCCTCTCCTGGATGTGGCGTCAACACGTCGTAAACTATGAGCTAACACTTTAACTCCCATTTTAACTGAATGAATATACACGTCCTGGTGCTGTTTATGCAGCGAAAAATTTGATACACCAATACTCATATACTTTCCCTTCACAACTTTCACAAGAGCTGGCACTGGTTTTTTACTAGAGAAATCCTTCAACGGAATAATTTCACTATCCCACAACGGGACAGGTATATTATTAGGTGTGTCATTTGTTGCGGCCATGTTATATTATTCTCCTATACACTCATATACGGTAGTCATTGAATATATCCACACTGTAGTTTATATCGACCAGTATAACAAACCTATTCAAGAGTAAATGTCTGACGTACCGGTAAGACCAGTTTCTATATAAGGAAATTTCCGTCATTAATCGTGAACCGACGGACAGGTAACAAGATGTGTCAACGTTGTCCAGACTGAGAGCAGCTGTCGTTTTTTGTCCAAACACCTGATGTTCGAAATAACCAACTATAAACATTAGAGATGTTTGGGTATTAAAGGATTAAAAATGGTAAATAGACGACAAAAACACTGAAATCGTACAAAAGAGCATTTAATCCTATACAGACTTTACGACGCAAAGCTGATTGTCAAAGAAAAGTTGACAATCTTTAGCTTTGTTCAATTTATCGCGATATGATGTAAGAAACAAAAGGTTTCTTAATCTACTTCATTAAGCATTTTTATCTCTCTTGGTTAATTATCAATACTTTATGAAAATTTCAACTAATACTAAAGTAAATGTGTTAATGTTAATCAAAACAATTTAATTTATTATTGTTGCTAGTAAGAGATATATATATTTCCAAAATCTGTATTGAGCGTCAAAATTAACAAGAAATAAAACAAGAACTCTAAAAATGACACGAGCAGGATAGGCATTTGATCTTATAATACTATATAATGATATGATATAGTATAAAGATATTATCACTTAGGATGATCCAAAAACATAATTTTTTATAAACTTGGACAAAATTAGTCGTTGTCCATCGTCCATCTTAGGACTTAGTGCCAAAACTATACGACAGAATCCTTCTATAATCCAAAATATCCATATACATTAAGTAATAACCAATTAAATTAAGATTTTTGAAACACGCTTAAAGGCATTTTTCAATAATTATGTCGACTTTTATACAGATTCTTTTCTTGAGTTATGGCACCTGATAAATCCAACTACATGTACGGAAAAAATATTATTATTGACCAAGTTTGAGACGGTATTATGTTCATTCTAACTGGGAGTATATAGAAAAGGGAGATAATTAAAGGAGTCTTCTTGCATAATATCTCACATATATTCCAATGTAAATTCGAACCTGTTGACCCCTTTTGTCAATAAGGTGAAATTGCTTATTTGGTCAACATTAAAATGTTTTGTATTTCTGCATTATATTCTTGGTATTTTTTAGAAGTATTAAAATATAAATGCCCATGTCCTAAATCATACTTTAAAGTGTATAAAAACTTACAGTGAGTTAAAAAAAATGTCATAGTGATATGATACTAATTGTCTTGATGAGGTTCAAAGAGAACAATATACCTGAAGCAGGTGAATAAACATTATACTAGCTTATACTATGTAGCCAAGGGGCAGTCATTACGTTAATCCCTTTTAAATACAGGTCTCATTAGCTTCATTTTAAATACTGCTTATATTCGTTAAAAATATTTTAATTGTAGTCTAATGATTAAAAATACATTATGTCAAGTGTTTTTGATAATCTCCGACTATTGAAATTGGTATAAATTGAAAATGATTACTTCAAACCAAACGGCGTTAGAACTAGTTTTCGATTATTTAAAGTATTGACCATTTTTTTCTATTTATTAACGTTTACCACATATACCAAAAGTATATACACGATAGTAAAAAGTATTATTGTTTTTATAAATGTTGTAGTATATCGGGTTAATCTTACGACAGACGGACCTCGGAAGTTGGAACATTGAGGTCCCTCCCCGTCTGTCGTACTAGAGTAATTGCATGCTTTTAAATATAGACTGGCGTAAAAAAATACAATAATATGGTTTCATGGCTTATTTAGGGTTTCCCAATAACATACATTTTACATCACACAAAATAAGTCAATTAATGAAAATTCAGTTACTGTTCATATTGATTTATATCAGTCGTTTTCACTGAAGTCAAGTATGTATGTCGATTTTTTTTTATATTTTTGCCAAATCACATAAAATGTTTAGACAGCCACGATAACAAAGACCTACACCGACTACAGCAATCAAGAATTTAAATAGTGCATTCTAAAATAATAAGTAAAAAAAAACGTGCAATTTCACATGAAAATCATGATAAAATATGCTATTTAGTTTCAGGACTTTTTATCAAAAGTAGATTCCCCAGAGATGCATCTGTCGAGATAATATAAAATGAGAGATCATAGACATAATATAGAATATGAAACTACATGTACTGTATATAATTATATGAGATATAATAAGAGCAGATACGTAACTAAATTGGAGGGGGGGGGGTGTTGGTTTATGGAAGTATCTCTGGAATCTTTTCGCCCCTCCACCCCTGCAATATTTTAAAAAAAATACTAATTAATACTAATTAAACAGGAACACACAATAGATAGTGTTAATGGGGACACTGACGTGCAATGGTGTTCGAATTTCATCAATTCAATCATCAATTCTAGTTGTATATGTTTGTGGACAGTACAATGTCTAAACGAATGCTATAACTTTTGAGTAATTCATCATTAAGGATAGAAGTAAATCCAGGTGCAGGATCAACACGGATATAGGCGTGCTGGCAACCATCTGGAAAGGTACTGAAACATAACTGTAAAAAAGCTGAACGTAAGGTGGTTTTGTGTAAGATGTGACAGTTTTACGTAGAATTAATACCTGTTGGTGGTATCGCTTGATTAAGTCTGCAGCAAAACGTATCCTAATTGTATGTGTTGGGAGGTCTTGAATGGTGGGGTATGGCATTGAGTAGTCGTTAAATCGATGGCAGTGTCTAGATCTTATGCCGAGAAATTTCTGTGAAATTGCAATCGAAGTTGATGTTTTGACGGATGAGTAAACTTTAAATGTAATAATAATAATAATAATAATAATAATAATTTATTTACAGTAAATAGGTCTATGACCCATAGTTACAAAAGTTTTTCAAATACATGTAAATAATAGATATATTACGTAATATACATTTATGCAACATAAAAATATATGAGCAAGTTTGATTTATAATTAATATAAAAACGAATATACAAACTAGAACTGTGAACAGCTCCGAGAGTGGCAACGGTGCGTTATCCGATGGATTTTGGACCTTTCGAAACTTCTAACCTGCTAGCTTTCTATGCTGCTACATTTTGTGAAGAAGAAATTGAATCTATACCATTTGAAAATCTTCTGTATTTATTACAAGGTGTAGCATAACCATCCAAAATTGCAAAAAAGTCAGATTTCGGTGGGCTATAAAACCGGAAGTTGATAAAATAACACTAAATTTGGGTTTTTCTATATAACAATGAGTGATTTATATATCTTGAAATAGAAATTATAAGTTGTATATTATTAGTTTGTGAACATAATTTCTATCATATCTTATTGAATCTATATATTTAAAGTGAAGCTGACACGCCACAGGGTACTTTCGTTCAATGAATAGTAAATATAACACTAAACAAAAAAATGTGTAAATTATGATAAATAAATAACTTATAACGAAGTTATTCGTGTTTTAAATATTCGCGCGAGAATTTCCCGATCAATAGTTGAGTGGAAGTGGAGAAGGCGGATATGACGTCATCGCGGTAACGATTTGTAAACAAGCGCCATTGATCACGGTGTTAAAGGAATAAATATTTATGCAAAATGCCTCGAAGATTTGTTGTAGGTGGTTGTTCGAACGAAAAAAATGACAACATGAATGTCAGTATTCACCTGTTCCCCCATAACCAGAAATTACGACGAATTTGAGAGGAAAGAGTGCAAAATACTCGTACGGATTAGACATCTACAAATTAAATGGAGCAGTGTCAATTTCACCGAGGACTACTTCGACAGTACGCCCATGTTCATGTCTGAAATGGGGACACAGTTGACAAGAAGACAGCTTTTGATGTAAGATGCAGTTCGGACCATATTTCAGAAATCCTAAAGATACGGGTGTCAGGGATATTGAGGACGTCTCAGTGCCAACAAAGCGTGAGCGGTGAGCCTTTGAAGTTCGACACTGACAGTTTGAGTTTTGACAAACGGGAAAAAGCCAGAGTAATTTTGAAACTTTCCATTTATATTTGTTTTGGACCAAAGAAATAATTAATACTGTTCAGCAAAATAGAGTTGAATAGAATAACTAGGCCTAGATCCAGACCTAAGAATTCTATATTATTATTGTAAACACACATTAATATTATTATAGACTTGACCAATGAAGGGTTGGCCTACTTGTTCTAGGTCTATTGTCTAAGCAAGGTCTTTTTAGCAATATTTTATGAGAATTGGAATAACATCCTCAAAATAGTACTGTTAGTCTAGGAATGTCTTTTTTGAAAATATCAACATGAGCACACATGATTTTAAAATTTATTTTTACAAAGAGCAATTTTCAACCATAATTTTGGACTTGTTCGGCAAATTCTCATTGATTGTTTTAATCTTAATGCAATGTAAACTTACACAAACTACTGTTTTAATCAAAGTTTTTATTTTCAGTTGCACATGTATTGTATTTTACCCTTACAGAATACTCATACCAGCATTTCATTTCAATAAATTTGCAAATCAGGGAAAGGAGTTTAACAAGAATGGGTATTTTTTTTTTTTAAAATTTTTCAGTAAACACGAAACTGATACAATCAAAATTTACATAAGCTAATACATCCCTTTTGTTTGTTCTTTCAGTGTTTATCAACCAATTATTGGGAGAGGTCTGCCAGGCTTGTTTGGATGGGACAATAACAGACAGCCTGAAACAGTCAATGTTCCACCACCACTAGCATTTAAATATGAACATTCAAATAAAGCAGAGACTGTGTTACTTTTTGGATCCCTAAATGGAACTCTAAAATATCAAGAAATAATTGGATTTTTTTATGAATTTTTTTTGTCATTGTATCTATGATTGTCCCCGAGGTCTGGAGGGCCAAGGACCATGTCATTATCATTTAGTTAACCTTATTCTGAACCATAAGAAATAAAAAGAGATAACTAATATAATGTTACAGTTTATTCAGCCACCTCCATTATATGGTGATGGAAATTGTTATCAAACTCAGGCAGTGGTTCCCCACTCTTCTTGCTAAGGAAATCCATATCCTCTATACAAATCAATGGTATTATGCAGTATACTAGTATCTTAGTCTGTGCTGCCTGAAATATAATTATAATAAAAATACTTTAATATTTTTTTAGAATGCATACTTAAATGCTGCATTATTTGACATTATTTAAATTGTTTAGGAAAACATACACATGTGATAAAGTATTATGCTATGAGATACTCAACTTCATGTTAAAAATTTATTTGTTGCAAAAGATGGTTTTACTTCTCAAATATGTTCACTTACGTATTTGAGATTTGTTCAGCTATCCATAGTGCTGCTTGTAATGTCTGTAGGCAAGATCCAGCACACCTTGATCTAAACACACCATAAGAAGAGCAGGATGCTGTGTAATACAGTCACCAGGTTGACCCTCATTCTTGTCCATCACCCAACCTCCCTGCAACACACACACACTCCAGACTCAATTGACTCCTCAGGATTCCCTATGTGTACGTAAGTACACTGACATCTGAAATGATAGGATAGGTTTTTTTGTTGTTATACTTATGATACTTATAGGCAACAAGGCTATTTCTAAGCAGTTGAATGAAATGCTTTCTTGATGGCCTTACAGTATTAGAGAAAACATTATTCATGGTTGGAGGCCATTTGTAAACAAACCAGAGGCGTGACAAAATCTATTAAATCATTGCAATTCCGACTTTAATTCAATTTTTATTAAACAGTTAGTTTAAACTTACCAATGAACGTTGTTCAGTCGACCTAAATCGACAGGTAAGGTGATATCAGCAGCTGGTTCGCCATCATTTTCATCGCTAGACACAAAGCCTACTGCTATCCCGACTTTCGGCATCGGAGGCTTAGGGTTCGTATGGATAAAGGATAGTTACGGCAGGCTTCTTTTGGTTCGGCAAATTGGTCAAGAAAACCTTCACTTTCACTGTCCGTATTTTCTATCTCACAAGAACTCGCATAGCGGGATAAGACGATATTAATCTCGAACTCTGACAGCTTCTACTATTGATTTCAATGTCCGCCATCGTTTTGGGTTACCGCCATGACGTCACACAAGTATGGTGTCTTTTTACAACCGACTGATAACCGCACGCTGCAGGGTCGACAGAAAAAAGTGTTTTTTGAGGGTATTGACCTGTATTATCGCTTAATAAATTTTGATAATGATATAAGATAGTCATTACTAATTAAAAAAGTGTCTTATAAGCGATATTAAAATCCATGTCAGCTTCTCTTTAATTAAATGGCACATACTTAAGTCTGATATTGGCTAATAACACACATAAAATGAAACGTATCTTCTATTTGTATTTTACATAATGGACAAAGTGGACTATCTATAATATTTCTATTATATAAATTCAATGCCAATGGTAAAAGATTCAACCTGAGTCTTGTTATATTACGTTTAATATCAATATTAATATGCAATGATAGATATTCTTCTTGACACAAATTAATCTTAAAACATCTATAGTCGGATAAACTAATACTGTTATTTAATTTACTTGACCAGTCTTGAATATTTATATCTAAAAGGCGTTGTTTAATTTGGGAGATAAAAATCTTGCTATTTCCAATACTCTGAACTGACCACGCATAACCAAATCCTAATGTACACAATAAAAGTCTTACATTTGAACACCAGGTCTTTCTTTCTACACTATCTAAACGTTTTAACATTATATACACCTGTTTTGCATACCTTGAATTTGGCATAGAGATAAGTCTTACCCAATATTTAATACAATTTAATATATAATATACCGATAAATCAGTTCGACCACATTCTCCTAAAACACCTACTGTCGTGCTCGTTTTATGCACACCTAGAACAAATCTACAAAAGGCAATATGTACACGTTCTATGTCCTTCCTAAATTCATACCCCCATATCTGTTAGCCATACAACAGAACAGGTTTTATAAAAGCGTCAAAGATCTTGAAAGACTGAGCTATAGTTATTGTCCCTGATTTCCGTATCAAGCATTTGATCGGCACAAGAGCTTTCTCAGCCTTTACTGAAAGATTATATAAAGCTGTGCCCCAGCATAATCTAGATGAAAACATCAACCCTAAATAGTTGTAATAAGTTACACATTCTATTTTACAATTATTATAATACAATATTTCATTTTTACGAATAACACCACCATTTCTGAAAATTACCAGTTTAGTTTTAGATAAATTTACAGTTAATTCAAAATTATGACAAAATCTTTGAATTATATTGATCTTTCGTTGTAAATCTCCAACAGAATCAGACAAAATACTTAAATCGTCAGCATATAAAAGCATTAGGATATCTTGTGCTTCCTGGCTTGTAAAAATGCCTCCATAATTTCAACTATTTGATTTACATAAAAACAAAAAAGTAGTGGGCTGATTAAACACCCTTGTCTCACATTGTATTTTTAATCTAATCTTCGGAATCATTACTTTATGTAATAACAGAAATGTGAAGGAAAATGTATGTTCTCTTCTTGTGACCTTGGCCAGTGCTTCCATAGGAGAGTATCTTCTATAACACCCAATACCAGGTAAACAGTCAAAAAACGGTGTAAGTTTGGATCCGACTTTAACACATGAACTAACATTTGAATACATACTTTTCAAAATCATAAGCATTCTCCCAGTAACGCCCTTTTGTAACATGAGAGATATGAGTTTTGTTCTATTTACACTATCGAAAGCAGATGAAAAATCAACAAATAATGAATATACTCTACCTCTAGGCTTAGACAAATATTTTTGGACTATACCATGCAAGGTAAATATGTGGTCTACGGTTGAATAACCTTTTCTATACCCTGCCTGCGCTTCGTTGTATAACCCGTTTTCTTCTGACCAATTTTGTAACCTTTTATTAATCACAGCACAAAATATTTTACTCACACTATCTGACAATGATATACCCCTATAATTAGTAGGGCTATGAACCGAACCCTTCTTGTGTAGTGGTGATATTAATGCTTTAGACCAAGCTTCTGGAAATTTGCCTTCATTAAAAATATTATTGAACAAACATGTTAAAAATGGACAAATTAATTCTGAACATGATTTATAAATATCTATTCCTATGCCATCTGGACCGGCAGCAGTGCCTGGTTTCAATTGTTTTAAACATTGTCTCACCTCGTTACATGTGAAAGGTGTATTAAGTACACAGTCATCAGAAGAATTTGAAACATCATTGTCTTCAATAATAGAGATTCCTTCTTGAGGAGAAGGGTTTAATAACTTTTGAAAATGATTGAACCATTGTTCTGGACTAATAATGTCTGAAATATTAGTCCTGGGTCGGAAACTTCTAACAGTTGCCCAAAATTGACTTGGTTTATCAAGATTATCATTTAATCTAGTGCAGATTAATTGACTATATTCTTCTTTCTTAGTTTTACACAAGTTTTTAAATTCATTTTTACTTTTATTGTATGCAACCAAATCTGTCTTACAATCTGAAGATCTGAACTTATCTAAATAATAGAATTTTTCGTTCTTTTTTTTGGAGACAAGCAGTGTCGAACCATGCCGGTTGTAATGCTTTAAAATGTGCTTTGGATTTTGGAATGCATATCATGTGCATTGCACATGATTGAATAAACTGTGTAAAACATGATAGAGCACTATTAGAAGAAATACTCAATAAATCACTAAATTTTACCTTAAAACTTTCCAAATTGTTTAAAAATGATTCTTTGAATTGTTCTTCATGCTCTTGCCGCCACAGATATTTGATGATGCTGATGCTGATTCTTCGTTCTCCACGTTACATTGAAGACTGAACTGTAATGGTAAATGATCCGATTCCGTTTTTGACATTACTTAAAAATCAGCTATCAATGTGAAAAGTCCAGAGGACGCAATAACATAATCAACTATACTGGCTCCATTGTATGTAATACAAGTCATTTCACCATTTTTATCTCCACTAAATCGTCCGTTTAGAATATGAACGTTAAACACAGAACACAGTCTTATTAACATCAGACCAAAATTGTTGACTTCATTGTCTTTTGACTTTCTAGGTTGATCGAAATCGTCAGCGTCATAATCAGCTTCATCTAACCCCGGTAAAAATTTTGTTCTATCATCTAATAAGTAATCTTTTAAATTACAGATTCGTGCATTAAAATCTCCGGCTAACACTAAATTTGCATCAGGAAATTTCAATATTATGTCAACTATATTTTCTTCTAAATGTCCAAAACTGCATCCTGAAGCATGAATTTTACTTCTTTCTGGGGCTATATATACTGCGCAAAACACAACTTCATTTAGCCAGCCAAAAAAAGAAGCATCAAATATCAAAAACAAAGATTCTTTAGACTCCTCTTTGATTCTTGAAACACCAGATGCCAAACATTGCTTATAAAACACAGCTATCCCACCCCTCTCTTTACCATTGCCACGAATACACAACTCGTATTTATAGTTCGGGAAAACATCATCCAAGTTGACATCTTTTCCGCACCATATCTCCGTTAAACAAATAACATCATATCCTTGCAAGTAAAGTATAAAGTTTGGGTCCTTTAACTTGGATTTAAGACCATGCACATTCCAACTTACACATTTGATCTGTTTACATTCATTCTTCTTGTCAATAGAGTCAAATAGTGAACAGCTTTCAGTAGGTGGTATGGAGTGTGATTGCTATTTAACTCCCTTTATGGTGATTATAGATTCACTGTCCAGGTCGTATGTGAAAATTTGATTACCAATAATTAGTTTGTCATGTCTCAAAAACGCTTTCACATTGTCATTTCTTTCTTTTGCTTCAATCAGTTTTGGTATTAAGGCTTTTCGAATTTTCCGAACTCGTTCACTAAAATCTTCAGAGATTTTGAGTTCAGTCACACCGGACTTAATCTGAGCTCTTGTACTTCTCAAAACTATATCCCTATCTTTCAAACTGTTGAACACAACTAACATAGGCCTTGGTTTATCTGGTTTATTTTGTTTTCTCCCAAGTCGATGAACTCGTTCAATACTCATCGTATGCTCACTTACATCACCCTAAACTTTAAATTCACCAACTAAAATTTCTCTTACCAATTTTTCACTATTTTCACCATTCTCGTCCATACGTTCTTTCAATCCATGTATAATCACATTCTTTTCTTTCAGTTTATTGTCCAATGTATCCAATTTCAAATTCATAGTCATAGCTTCCTTCTTCATATCATTTACACCCGACCTAACTTTAAGAAGTTCTTCTTTAATGTTCATGTCTTGGACCTCCTGTCTTAGATCTGCTATATCAGCTTTCAGTGATTGTAAAATAGATAATACATCGACCCTGTTGTCATTTTGGAAAACGATTTCACCTGTGTTTGAAAGTTGACTCTGTCTTGTTGACGGACCCGGATTACTCTCGACATCTCCAGACAACATTATTAATAAGCTGCATATTATAAGAGACGAAATAATTCTGCTACTATTCCGTAACATGCCACATTGAGGCGATGATTGACGAATTTTCTGCCGAAAACAACTAATTTGCACTCTCCATATAGCGATTTCTGGTCCCATTTTGAAAGGTAAACAAATTCACGGATGAGTAAACCCCGGAGCACATAAAAAACACGTCCGTCTTCTACTAATTCTACTAATAAATGTAGGGCACTGAGTGAGCCATGAAGTACAGATCATGGAATTAAGATACATTCTCTTGTTGCTGCTAGAGGTTCGTCTTTACGGACAATCTATGGAAATCTGTGCGGATCTTGGGTATCATTTAACATCTTTGATATCAGTGGCCTTTTTGAAGGGTCTAGTGCCTCGAGTTACACAAACATATTGAATTTGTAACTAGACTGATCTGGATGAAAAGGGTAAGAGTATTTCCCAGTAAGTACATCGTCGGTAGGAATGGCTCGGACTGTGAAATCTTCAATCTGAAAGAGAGGTTCGGAGCAAGATGGTGCATTTCGCATGGCAAAATCAGACGAAATATTGGCTTTACCGGCAATATGACTTACATAACAGGAATGTGGTAACTTGGGAACTGGCGGAAAATTCACCGCGACACAGCTTGCGATAGGCCTCAATGCAAGGCTTACTGTCAATACAGTGGTTCGTTGATTTGATTGGATGATGTATGATGAATAGTGACGAATTGCAGCTGTTATTAAAAGTACCTTTATTTCACAGGGTAATCATGTTATTTGGTGTTTATTGAGCTTGGCACTAAAAAATCCGACAAGTTTAATGCTATTTCCATTTTGTACACATATTGTGGAACCTATGCCAGCCAGTTTTTATGAGATTTTAGATGATTTTGAGCTCGTTGGAAGTCTTCTTCTAAACTGTCATCTCACTGTATGTGTACCTTTAAGCCTTGGTTGGCGACAGCTGTCTTCAGAGATTTTAGAAATACTGCAGAGTCAGGTATAACACGAGCCAAAACTTTATATGGTCTGATAAATGTACGTAATCGTTTGGCTTTAGTTGGACGAGAGACGAAACTGGGAATGGCTATGATGCGAGGACCGACTGCAATTTTCCCCATATTCCATATCCATCCCAATACGGTTGTTTTTCGAGGACAAACTGTTATTTTTGTAGATAAAAGATGTAAATTACATTTTTTCTAAGGCATCGAGGGTTTGTTTCTAATTGTCAAGTACTTTTTTGTATCTCTACCGCAATACAAGTCGTCAGCTAGTTTCGTTATAATACCTTCCTGTAACAGATCACCAGGCATATCCAGTGGCGCAGCCACAGGGGGGGGGGGGGCAGCCCCCCCCCCCCCCCTCGCAGCCCCAAAGGCTAGTTTTTCGGGCAAGGCATTTAAAAAAAAAAAATTTTAACGGCCCAATTTTTTTTTTTTTTTTGGAATTTAAAAATGAAATCATATCTTTGCCCGAATATCCTATATTACTACAACTGTATTTTTTTAAATTGATAGCCCAATTTTATTCTCCTATAATAATATTTCATAATTCATATTATTTAAGGATCGAAATCACTGCCCGAATGTCATTGCTATGATTATATTTTACATATTTCAAAAATTGAAATCGCAGCCCGAAAGTAGAGTTTAGAACTTTTTTTACACAACCAAAAAAAGACAATTCGGGCACATATTTCAATTTTTTCAATAAATATTTTATGACATACAATATTTGTTAAAAAAAATGGAAATCGGTGCCCGAATTGCCTTAAATTAAGACAATTCGGTAAGGTTTCACCTAAAAAGTTAACAAGTTCCTTGGCTTACTTCCCTTGGAAAATAGATCATTTATTAATCAAATAAATCAATAAAAATTCCACCAATAAGAAAATGTAAATAAATAAGTTTAATAAGGTTTCAACTAACAACACACGAGTTCCCTGGCTTACTTCCCTTGGAAAATAGATCATTTTAATCACTTTGGGTTTTTTTGTGTAAAAAAAAGTTCTAAACTATTATTCCACCAATAAAAAAATGTAAAATAAATAAGTTTGATAAGGTTTCAACTAAAAACACATGAGTTCCCTAGCTTACTTCCCTTGGAAAAAAGATCATAATTATCATTATAATCACATAACATTGCGTGTCCTCTAGCTGTGATCATTTCAGAGTGAAATTTCGTTAGAATAACACCTGTTGTTGATTTCGACAAAGTCATTCAGACGTTTTCAACGATGAAAAAAAGGAGAAAAGCTATGTATGACTAAAGTTGATATCTATGATAATTGAAATTTAAAAAAAAAATCGAAATGATAAAATCCATACAAACATAACATATCCCTTAGCCGAAAATCTCATTCAAAATCGGGTGAAAACAGTACATCCCGTAAATTAAACTGAATACTTATGGATCTCCTAAGGGGGTAGTATCATGTGTTCTAGAAAGAGTGAAAATACTCTGCCAATAACAAAAAACACATGAGTTCCCTAGCTTACTTCCCTTGGAAAAAAGATCATAATTATCATTATAATCACATAACATTGCGTGTCCTCTAGTTGTGATCATTTCAGAGTGAAATTTCGTTAGAATAACACCTGTTGTTGATTTCGACAAAGTCATTCAGACGTTTTCAACGATGAAAAAAAGGAGAAAAGCTATGTATGACTAAAGTTGATATCTATGATAATTGAAATTTAAAAAAAAAAATCGAAATGATAAAATCCATACAAACATAACATATCCCTTAGCCGAAAATCTCATTCAAAATCGGGTGAAAACAGTACATCCCGTAAATTAAACTGAATACTTATGGATCTCCTAAGGGGGTAGTATCAAGTGTTCTAGAAAGAGTGAAAATACTCTGCCAATAACAATAGTGTTTCTCTCGAAGAAAACTCTCATAACTAAGTTCGAAATTCGGGCAACCTCAGAAATCTCCCCCCCCCCCCCCTGGGACGTAAACCTGGCTCCGCCACTGGGCATATCCATTGCTGTCCTAGTGTATACTCGAACTCCGCGATATGGCTTTATAAGCGAATCATGGCATAAGACAGAGAATCTATTAAAATGCTTTTTTCAGATCGGAGACTATGATATATTGCCACTGACCTATAATTTGGAGAGTAGACTGTACCTCAGGTAGTGGTTTAGAGTCTATGACCACCATCGGGCTTCTTGATAAGAAATGCTGGTTTTCTAAGAACGTTCAATTTTTCCAATTCATCCAATTTTGACTGAATCTTATGTGATTTTTGATTTTGAGCACTGCGGCATGCGTCCTTCCTTTGGGGTGGTTAGACTAGACCCATGTTGACAACGGCTTGGATTGTTCCAAAGGTGTTGGCTTCGCGTCGTGTCTATTATCGGGTACATATCCGTCAATAGTAGGCAACACTTGACAGATGTGGTCATGTTTTTTGAGAATAACACGTTCGTTGGTTGAGTTCGCTAATCTTATCGTACCACCAACGGGCTTAAGTAGCATTGGTGTGAGCCATCCACTTGGATACTTATGGGTTGGGGTAGAGAAACTTTCTAATCGTGGTTCTATAGCCATTGGTTTTCAATGTTTCTGAGGGTAAGGATAGTTCGAGGTAGTCTCCAGGCCACAACATAGTTGTGGTTGTGGCTCGCAAGATATGTGTATTTAAATATGTATATGAAACAGTTGGTCTTCGATCACTATAGGTAGGCTAATGATCGTATTATCACCTATTAAATTTGCTATATCATTGTTGACAAAGAATTGAATAACGGCCAGTACGTCGACATCAAGATCATCTACAATGAGTGCATCTAATAGTAGGCCTGGAGAAATTCTAGCCAGCTGTATATGGGTTTCGCCATATATTGACAACGTGGCTTCAACATCAGCTTGCGGTCTGTGTGCTTTTTGTAATAGGTACACCTTTGGCTTTGGTTAAGGCATTCCGTATCATATTTATTTCTGTATGTAAACTGTAAAATACTGTGAAAAAGGGAGATTGTTTAACATCAACATGTCTCGAAATAGTATTAGTATTGTTGACAAGTCTAGAGGTTGATTGTGAAGTAGGAGTTCCATCTCTTAACCTTGTTTCAGTGTTCGTCTCATGACAATCAAACTCTTAGAAATATATTTTCGGTCACGTTCAGGTAGGAACGAGCATTTAAAAAAAAATAAAGTGACTCATGATCTCTTCGCTTAGCCTGCTTACACAGGGGACAGGGTTTGGTGATCACTGGTTGGGGCTTTGGAAATCTGGAATTACGGGCTCTCATGATTTTGGTTGTGTCACTGAAGTATCATTCACCAAGGAGTATTCAGTTAGTCAAGTGCTTGGGATAATTCGGGTTTGATAGATGATACGGTTCGGGAACGTAATAAAGCACCACATTTCTGAGACCCTCGTGAATAAGTTTCAACCAATTCAAGACAAACAAAATTTTCTAAAGTAATGGTTGAGGTCCTCGTCAGTTTTGGTTTTACTTCCATGGTGTGTAAATTCTCTCTGCCGAGAAGATTGTCTTCGATTAACAACATTAGCCTCTGGTATAAAGTCTCTGGTCTTTCTTCTGGTTTTTGACGACTTTCATTGAAGTCAAGGAAATGGGCTCCTGTAGTTTAAAAACCATAATGAAGTCGAAGTGCTTACAAATGCTAGATTAGGAGGATTTTTGTGTCGGTATTTTGCGTGAGGCATAAGCTAGGCGCAGACGACGGACTTTTGTCCATTGCAATCAAAAAACATTGTTTTGATTTCAGGCTTTCATTTGCCGCACACGATGGACTATAGCAGCACACGATAGAATTTTGTTAAAGGAATTATTATAAATGCCGCTTCGTCATGTGACTTTTTTCTCACATGACCTTTAAGTTAAAATGGCGATAAATTCATTTTACTCCACGTGATGAAATGGCGTAGACTGATTGGCTAAAGACGGAAAATGTTTCGTAGAAATGTTTTTATTCAACGCACACGATAGACAAAAAACAATTGTCGCCGAAACATTTGTTCAAATATCAAACACGTTTGATTTTCAAACAAATGTTTCGGGAAACAAAAAAAAAATGTTTTTCAACAACGCACACGACGGACTTTTGTCGCGAAACAGTGTTTCGTGGACAAAAGTCTGTCGTGTGCGGCAGGCATTAAGGAACATCATCAACATCATTATGTAGACTACGAATTGGTAGGTAGTTTTCTTTGCCGAATAAGAAAGGTGCAAAATTGTCATCAATCAAGGGCAAAGATGTATAGAAGATAAGCTTGCCACACTTCATATGAGGTAAGAGATTCATTTTCTGTGAGGTGCCATCGTTTGGTGCCCTGGAAGCAGAAGCCATAGGAAAGAATTAAAATAAAAATATCTTCCTTTTGTACGAGGAATAGTTGGATCAACAACTTAATACGACTGACAAATCCCCTTCACGAGCTCCTATGTTGTGGAAAATTATGCTGCCCAATTAGCTTTCGTTCGTTTCCAGATTCAGCCACCATACCAGACCAACACATCAATTACAAAGGCGGGAAGAAGACAAGATGCAAAATAAGAATAAGAGACTATACATAAGATAGAATAAGAGACTGTGGAGACAAGGTAGAAAACGAAATTGTAGGGACGAGATACAATAAGAGACTATACATATGAGATAGAAGGAGGGAATGTGGATACAAGGTAGGATACAAGATGGTTGAGATAAGATAGAATAAGATACTATACTTATAAGATAGAATAGGAGACTATAGAAACGAGATAGAATAGGAGACTGTGGAGACAAAGTAGGATAAGAGATGGTAGAGGTAAGATAGAATAAGATACTATACTTATAAGATAGAATAGGAGACTATAGAATCGAGATAGAATAAGAGACTGTGGAGACAAGGTAGGATAAGAAATGGTAGATATAAGATAGATTAAGATACTATACTTATAAGATAGAATAGGAGACTATAGAAACGAGATAGAATAGGAGACTGTGGAGACAAGGTAGGATAAGAGATTGTAGAGATAAGGTATAATAAAAGACTATACAGTTACGATAGAATCAGAGAATGTTGAGACGAGATAGAATAAGAAATCATGGAGAATTTATAGAATAAGTACCATATAGAAAAGATGGAGTAAGAGATTATAGAGGCAAGATAGTATAAGAGACTACAGAGGCAAGATAGAATAATATTCGGAAAGAAGACACAAATCTAAAAATTGGTTCAAAAGTTTATAAATGCAATAATTATCACAAAATACATAAATAACATATTGTACATTAAAATAAAGTTAGTAATTTGAAAAAGATCCAAAATTAAATTTAACAACATAATTACTACCTCTAATGTCTTATTAAAGAACAATATTAAAAAGGATTTAGGTGGATATTTCTGCTACAATATAAATAAAAAAAAACATATTAATAGAAAATTATTTTTGCAATCAAATTTGTGTTGTACAGTAGATTATAAATTTGAGCAACTTAACCAAACCAGATAAATAAAATTTTAAAAAATGTAAATGCACATCTTTTGGAATGATTAGTTTTACATTTGTATTTCTATTTGAGCACTCATTTTTTTCTTGAAATTTTTATAAAATTCCATATTTCACAAAGTAAATAACAATAAATCTATTTACATTATATTACAAATTTTTCAAAAAAAATTGCACATGGGAATATAAAAATATACTTATGACTAAAGTGTTGGTTATAATTGGATTTAATTATACATACTGTCATCATGAAAAAGAAAACACTTTTACATGAACTTTCCTTTGCATCTTTCATATTACAATCATAATTTAGGATTCACATGGACAACAATGAATGAAAATACGAGATTAGTGTTTGTTGGTGTTTAAAAAGTCACCAATAATTGTAATGTTGCAGATTTCAGATGTAATATCACAAAATAAATATCATATTTATATAGTATTATCAATCAACTATATTGCTATCTTACTGCTTTTATGGTGGTATTCAAAAATAACGGCTTGACATTCTCTGGCTTGTATTCCCTGCAAATACAAAAAGAAAAGAAGTTTGGTGTGATTGGTTTTTCAATTATATAAGTCTCTAAAAATAGATTTTAAGTATACTCAAACACTTGGAAAGATTATCACAATTCATAAAGGAAGCTTGCAGGCAACACATTTCCAACTTTTGTTCATAAAGTATTACTGCAGAGTCAATGAGTAAGTGTAGACAGATAGATTAAAGTCCATGGGTGACCTTGCAGCTGAATAATTCATAAAAAAATAATCTCTACTTACGAATATGGTGAGGCAGGAACTCCAATGATTAAAATATGATTTTCTTTTAAAAATAATCTCCACATACTCTGTAATATCAATGGTATCAAATCATTATAATATCATATAATAAACACTTTTTCTATTACAGAGCTTAAAGAGATAGATTCACCATCCCTTTGACTAATTGGGAATTTGTAGCTAAGCTTATAAGTATTAGTGTTCGCAGCCCAATGTCAAGTGTCACACGTGTCAAAAATAATAAAAATGGCGTCCCTTCTTTTCTTGAGAATTCAGATTGTATACAAAAGAGTCGTTTTCAGAAATATTTAGTCCAATTTCTAGTTTATTGTATATTTAAAAGAATTTTTGTGCAGTTCTGCTACTTCTGAAGACTTTTTGCATATATTCATGACCGAAATCAACCCCTGAAAATGGTTAACAAGGTGGTAAAAAGCCATAATTGTGTTACAAACCTTATGGAAACCTCTAACATCTAAATCCCATATATGAAAACACTGAAAAGAAGAAAATATTAGTAAAATTTTACACTTTTGAAATGAACCATTGTTAACCAGATTTGTACTAAATCAATCTTGCAAGATATTAAATAACTCTTTCATGTAAATATAATTGTGTCAAGGTTTTTTTCTTCTAAATTATTACTGAAAGAAGCAATCTTTGTTTTATTATGTAATCTTAAAATACTGAAATTAACTTTTGAATTTCCAAAGTACAATGTTTAAAATCTATTTACACATACCTTCGCTAAAACTTTCCATGTGGTATAGTCTGTAGGGGATTTCATATTGATATATAATAAATATGTTTTGTCCTATAAAATACAGTTTACAGTATCAAATATTAGATCATCAATTAAATGTTAGGGGTCATAAAGAAATAGATGCCTGGTTCTCTCAAGATGTTAAATAATTTGTAAAATGGGAAATCCCGGTCAACATGCATGGTTGCAGGATACTAAGGAAGTGTTTACCAAAACTAGAAAAAAAATCCTAAATGAGTGTTGTACAAGAATGAACTAAAGAACACTATCAACAAAATGATAGAAATTTGTTAAAAAAGAAGCATTTGTCTGCATTTTTTTGCATTTCAGTTTTTTTAAACCACACCATTAAGGAAAACTGAGATAGTTTGCCAGGCAAGGTAACATACCCCCACCGTCAGCATTGTTAAATCATTTTTTTGAAAATCGTCTATTTGAAACACCAAGTTTCATCAAAATCCATTGAAAATTGTAGCTTCTATAGTGTCTACAATAAAATTTTGATGTGATTTAATTGGAGAATTAGAGCTTAACTACCGTCTTATAAATTCAAATGCTCACACCAAGTTTTGTGTGAAAATTGTAGCTTCTAATGTAGCCTCAATAAATATTGAACTAGTGTTGACCTATGGTCAGACAGACAGGGTGATGAGAAGTGCACATACCTATGTGGGCGTATAAAAAAGGGTGTTTTACAAAAGCAAAATTAGCTAACGAAAACAATCAACACAATATAGTGTCCAATCATTATCCTGATCACTTTGCTCTTTTCGTTGGTTCTTTATCATGCACAGCCTTATATGAACTGAGCCAGGAATATTTGATTATTTCAGGGATAAAGTGAGTGTTTTAAAATGAATAAAAAGTAACCTTTGTATTGGGTATAAAGCTGTCATCACATGGATTATGATTGTTTGATAAAACTTCCCCAGATTTTATTAATTCATTTATTACACCTTCATATTCTTTCTCCTTCATTCTATAAAGACATTTTATACACTTTATACTTTATTACAAACATCAATTAACATAAAACTTGGATAGCTCTACTCACCGATCTAAATCTTTCAATTTAACATAAAGTGGGTTAGCTCTACTCACCGATCTAAATCTTTCAATTTAACATAAAGTGCGATAGCTCTACTCACCGATCTAAATCTTTCAATTTAACATAAAGTAGGATAGCTCTTACTTACTGATCTAAATCTTTCAATTTAACATGAAATTGATACATGTAGCTCTACTCACCTATCTAAATCTTTCAATTTAACATAAAGTGGGATAGCTCTACTCACCTATCTAAATCTTTCAATTTAACATGGAATTGATAGCTCTACTCACCTATCTAAATCTTTCAATTTAACAAAGTGGGATAGCTCTACTCACCTATCTAAATCTTTCAATTTAACATAAAGTGGGATAGCTCTACTCACCTATCTAAATCTTTCAATTTAACATAAAGTGGGATAGCTCTACTCACCTATCTAAATCTTTCAATTTAACATAAAGTAGGATAGCTCTACTCACCTATCTAAATCTTTCAATTTAACATAAAGTCTGATAGCTCTACTCACCTATCTACATCTTTCAATTTAACATAAAGTGGGATAGCTCTACTCACCTATCTAAATCTTTCAATACAACATACAGTGGGATAGCTCTTTTCACCAATCTAAATCTTTCAATTCAACATAAAGTGGGATAGCTCTTACTCACTGATCTAAATCTTTCAATTTAACATAAAGTGGGATAGCTCTACTCACCTATCTAAATCTTTCAATTTAACATAAAGTGGGATAGCTCTATTCACCAATCTAAATCTTTCAATTCAACATAAAGTGGGATAGCTCTTACTCACTGATCTAAATCTTGCAATTTAACATAAAGTGGGATAGCTCTACTCACTGATCTAAATCTTTCAATTTCACATGAAATTGATAACTCTACTAACCTATCTAAATCTTTCAATTTAACATGAAATTGATAGCTCTACTAACCTATCAAAATCTTTCAATTTAACATGAAACTTGGATAGCTCTAATCAATGATCTAAATCTTTCAATATAACATGAAACTTGGATAGCTCTACTCACTGATCTTAATCGTTCAATTTAACATGAAATTTATAGCTCTACTCACCATTCAAAATCTTTCAATTTAACATAAAGTGAGATTGCTCTACTGACCGATCTAAATCTTTAATTTAACTTGAAACTGATAGCTCGACTAATTTATCTAAATCTTTCAATTTAACATGAAATTAATAGCTCTACTCACTAATCTAAATCTTTCAATTTAACATGAAATTGATAGCTCTACTCACCGATCTAAATCATTCAATTTAACATGAAATTGATAGCTCTACTAACCTATCTATCTCTTTCAATTTAACATGAAATTGATAGCTCTACTCACCGATCTAAATATTTCAATTTTACATGAAATTGATAGCTCTACTAACCTATCTAAATCTTTCAATTTAACATAAAGTTGATAGCTCTACTCACCGATCTAAATCTTTCAATTTAACATAAAGTTGATAGCTCTACACACCAATCTAAATCTTTCAATTTAACATGAAATTGATAGCTCTACTAACATATCTAAAGCTTTCAATTTAACATAAAGTTGATAGCTCTACTCACCGATCTAAATCTTTCAATTTAACTTGAAATTGATAGCTCTACTCACCGATCTAAATCTTTCAATTGAAATTGAAATTGATAGCTCTACTCACCTATCTAAATCTTTCAATTTAACTTGAAATTGATAACTCTACTCACCTTTCTAAATCTTTCAATTGAACATTAGCTTTGGATACCATGGAATGTTTTTTAAAATAAATTTCTTGAAAATAAGGATTCATGTTTAATCCTTTGGATCCAAAATGGTAAGTTCTGGAAACATCTGGTATTATGCATTCTCTGTCCTTACGTATAAAATTATTTCTCATCCACATATCCCAATCCCATTGCTGAAATAAAGTTATTATTACTAATTTATAAAGCTTGATAAAAAAGACAATCATCTATACACATCACCATAATTATATTTACAAACCTTTAAACTGACTTTGATATTTAAATTGATTTTATACAATGAAAATGCTGCAAACAATAGCTATTTCCATTTTCATGACTTTTTAAAATCAGTCAATATCAGAGAAACCCACTGGACTCTGTAAACACAGTAACCACAAGAAGTATCAAACTAGTTATCATATATAGATAACTACATGGCATATCCTGACATCCACTCCATAAAAATAGTTTACAGATATGAATAATAAAACTTTTTTTCACACTCAATTCAATTGGTACATCATAGAACCATAACACACCAACCTTATCTGGTGTCGGCCATTTTGGTTCCAACTCTTCTTTATATAACTTTCTTCTGAGTAACCAACCAAGCCCAGGCATAGTTTCTACTCTATACAATAAACTCTCATTTTTACATGAATGTTCATATCCCTGAAATTAATCAGGAGAAAACTTTAAATCAGTCATTTTGCACCATTAATAATATGGTCAAATGATTATCATCTGTAAGTTTAATTTAATATCAGTTTTTCTTTGTTATTTATTGATTTAAAGATGCATTCTCACATTGTTTGGTTCAAATCAGGCTTACTAATTGATTGATCAGTGTTTCTAATGAATATTCCACATATTCAACTGTATGTGGCCGTAAAAAAGCTTGGGTAATTTAAAGAAATTATTCCAGTTCGAAACGCTATTTCAAGACCCCATGTGACCATACACTGGGAAATCGAAGAAAGATACTAAGATTTGAATAATAGTTTGAGACCTAACATTGGACCTGATATAGAGGAACGGGGAAAATTTCCTTCTAAATTATGCTTATTATGATTCAATTAGAGACTTGTGAAACTGGTATTTCCTTCCCCATCATTACAACATCTCTACTTTCGATTGATATAAGTATTAATATTAAAACTAAGGGAACCCATGTTTAAGGTGTTCTAGAAAATGAATTTTTTTACGGAAGCATAACTGAAATAATAATAGTGTAAAACGTTAAATGTGCCACCAGAAATAAGCATGTAGCAAAGTTAGTCTTCTTTCTTTTAACACTTAACCACAAGCATCTACACATTACATTACATAGACAAATGTATTAGTACTATCTGACCTAGTAAAACTACTAGTACCTGATCATTCCACGCTGATATACAATATAAACTGCTATCTTCTTCTAATAAATGCTTAGTTTGACTAAAATAGCTGAAACGACATAAATTATAAGATAAGAAGCACATCATTTTATTATGATATTTAGTTGGAAATAAGATTTAATTTCAATCAATTGTACAGCACTTTTACTTACTTAAAAAAATCAGGTGAAACATCTAAATCTTCCTCTATAACTATAGCATAGTCAGCTTTCTAAATTATCAATAATAGACCATTAGATAATATTTACAATTACATTGAATTCTATGATCCAAAAACTTCCTTGTCAACTCAATGGCAACACCTGTCATTTTCAGCATCTAGAGCTGACACATAGAAATATTTTACAAAATTTCATCACTGATGATTTCATCTGACTGCTCTCTAACAGTCAATTTAAAGTTTATTATTTTCAAAAACACAAGCAAATGTGTGGAGGTCATTTGACAGAAAGCTCTGCACAAGGAAATAACTCTTATTATCAGTTGTGAAATACTATTTGCCTTGTAAACAATATAAAACAATACCTACAGGATGTAAATTAAAGGTGGCTGTTAAACTAGTTTTATAATGTTGTGATATTCTAGCATTTTTAATACCCATTGGTGTATGCTGTATACCTTTAATTCCCCATAACTTAGTTACTTCTAATGGTTCCTTTCAAAAAGAGTACAAACATAAGTGAGTTTCCTGTACTGTTTTTTCCTCCTGAGATGCAAACAGGGAAATTTTCCCTGTCATAAGCCTAATCATTGGAAATCAAAAGTTTATTGTACCAACTAAATGACTCAACACTATTTCAGAGTCAGCCCATCCAATATTATTCACATCATCTGGTGAGTGATATTATAAAAAAAACATAGCTCTAGTGAAGTTCATTCTTGGTGTTAGAAATATATCAACAATCACAATAATCAATCTTAAGCTCCTTTTTGTAAACAGGCAAATTTTAACAATCATTCACTAACTCAAGGTCAATATAATAATATCAGCTTACACATTATAAATTCTTATCTTAAGTTTAATTAATATCAGATGTAAGTTGTAGCTCATATTATGCATGAAAGATTGAAGAAATCTGGTGGAAAGCTTGACAAAGCTATGAATATCTGCAATTTCATCTGTGATAATAATATCAATACATGTTTAATAACAAGTATTCCATATATTATTACAGATTTATTGGATTAAACTTAGGATAAATTAGAAAGAAAATATTTTGTGTACCTCAAAATAACCATCAATAAATACTGTAACTAGTTGAGGATTAGCACCAGGTACAGATAGTAAGGTACCTAACATTCTGAAATTATAGAAATTATTACAATTATTTTAGCGATATCACCAAAGCATGCACACAAACTGATTTCTTTGAGATTCAAACATTGGAAGCAACAGCAAGGAAATTATATTTGTCTGTCAAGATGTTTATTTAAGGCGATTTGATCTCATATATAAATTGCAAGACAGCTTTTGTGAAATGAAAAAAAGCAAGTTAATGAGAATAATTTCCATTACTTTTTTATTTGATTTCTTCTACATATAAATTCTAATATGAGATTATTGTGATCTAAGGCAATACTCATTATACTTAGTTAAAATAAAACTTTGCCTACCTATATAAGTAATGGGGACGGTTACTGGCTATCACAGCTATAGGTATATCAGATATCTTATTATTCTCTAACTAAAAATCATAAAAAAAACTAACTTTAATCATTTCTCCAAATCAACACAAAAAAAAAAAAAAAAAGAATAACATTGTTATCATAAATAGCTAACAAAAGTCGGTCAATAAGCTATGAGTAAAGGTTCTGTTACCAAGATAAATATTTTAGAAATGCTTGACAACCAATTCTTTTAATTAATGCATTATATAATGGAGAGCATTCTGTTTATGCCACATTGTGCATCCAGTAGATCCTGTTTAACCCCTGTTAAACTTACATAACAACAAAAATATAGTAAACAGATTCACAATGTCAATGATGATGGCAATGTACTCAATGTGTTTTTCTATTTTGTTTGTAACATTTCATGCAATTTGCCAGTTACATTGATAGTGATTTTCAGTGAACTCAAGTCTAACTGGTTTTCACTTACAATTTTAAAGGGTTTAATGGGATGCTGTGTCTTAGAATGATGAACAAATTGATGACATATTTACTAGCAGTTCAAACAATACCTTTGGAGGTGAAAATGATATAGGTGAAGGATCTGTACAACTACAAACATTACCATAACCTTCTACTTTACTACAAAATACTTGTCTTCTTCTATTACTTTCATTATCTGGCCAATTACATCTAAATTCTAAAATATATACGGTATATCCTGCTCACACGATCACCTTTATTAAGCGCCCACCTTCAATAAGCAACCACAATAAAGTCCCCCCTACGAATTTTCAATGTAATTAACAACTGATCAGCGACCACCTTCAATACCCAACAAGCGACCATGTACTTCATTCCTCTGTAATCAAAATGAATCAATTAAGAAACCATGACACTTCTGATTATCTCCCTGAACAAAGACCACATCTACCAGTTGGTGAGATTATTGCTAATTTGATAATCTTCTACAGATTAATTTTATAGCTAGTGTTACCTGCAATTAAAATACAAGTAAAGAATGATATTTGATTGATTTACAGTAAAGAATTTGGACATTTAAAATGGAAGGTCCCGTTAAAGTTATGGTATGTAGCAAATAGAAAAATTACAATAGTATCGGGTATCCGTCAGTAGATCGGTCCACAGCATGCATAAGCAGTAGAAACCCAATAATATTGGTAGATTACACATGTTTGAATAAAAGTAAAATCTTTTCATTTCCAAAATGTCCAAACAAAATGGTCTTGCAGTTGATGCCAACTTCATAAAGAGACCATTTCTGAATATTTCCTTGAGTGGTCTCTGAATAAAGGTTCTACTGTATCATGACAATAATATAATTTATAAGATATATAGAAATAGATGTAGGTAAAGAAGCACAAGATATATGGATACACAATTTCTGACATGCATTAACTCAACGTTCTACATGCTCTTTCAGGCAGTGTCGTCAAGAGAGTGGATTAATCATAACATGTAAATAGTAAATATTGTTACTCATCCATATAATTGTGACCAGTCATTGCTTCTCTATTTACCAAATACCAATGACAGTAATCAAAGGTGGGTTATACTTCTTACGTCGTTTAACATCGTAAAACGCGTTCGTCGGCATTCTTAAGCGCATCGATTCATACTTATATCGCCAGCAAGAAAAATGGAAAATGGACATTGATGGCATTAAACTACGATCTTACCATGGTTATCTCTATCAGTTATATAATTCCATAGTATATGACATGCATAAGGGCTGGAGCATGCAGGCGTTGGCGCGCATGTGTTTACACTTAAGACCAGCGCGGTCAGGTCTGGCGTTTTATGCCGCTAACGTTTTACGGCATTAAACAACGTTTTACGGCATTAAACAGCTTTTGATGCTTTAAACCCAGCTTAAATGACAATAAAATTTACCTGATTTTGGAGAAAGATTTAACTGGACTGATAGTTCTGATTTTTCTCCCCAACTGGACAAACTAGGTGATTTATTATGAGCTTCACCAACCTTCTTACCACCTTTAATGGTAACAAAAGCCCAAGTATCTCTCCATTTAATATCAGTAATATATTCACTTCCCATACTGGCTAAATATTGCCGAGCTGTTGATTTTAACTGGAATGTACCTTCATCCTAAAATATACCAGAAAATATGATAATCATGAAAATGATAGATTGTATACAAACCTAGGAACTTAGCAATATCTTCATTTGTCACCAGATATATATATTTATTTGGTAAGAAGTTTGTTCTCGTGTTTCTATTTTGTGTAATTCAGGTTGTTAAGAACATGGAACTTTTCATATTACTAAAGAGACATTTGTATCATTAAGAAGGTATGAAATGTTGGAAAAATGCTCAATATTCCCTAATATGTAAAAAACACTATACTGTACCTTGATAGTAAATATAATAATTCTACCGTCACTAATCATCTTCAAAAATAGTACCATAGCCTCATCTTCATGTTGATTATAGGTATCAAATATTCTCTTAGCCATGACACTACCCTACAACATAGTTTAAACTAACTTAAGTGTTTCCACTAGTACTTTATTTAGTTCTAGGTGATTCGAATAATTATAGTTTGCCAACATACACCCACTGTCAGCTATATTCAAATTAGGCTCCCAACACTGTTTTTTCGGTTTTATTTGCATTCATACACTACTTTTAGTACGAGCTTCAAAAATTATAAAGAACTAGTCAAAAACTTGCAAAGCTTCATTCTTGAAAGCTATTAAAAATTTTCCAAGGATTCTCAAGAATATTGTCTTCAAGAGTTTTAGAAATGAACTCAATTTGCAGAACAATAGCAATAACTCAAAAAACGAAATCAGATCGTACAACAATTAGATTAACAAAAGAAGATAGAGCCACATAATATAATATAAATACTTACAGTGGCTTGATTTAACACTACAACGTGCATTCCTCTATTAGTATCAAAACCTTCATCTTCTAAAACCTTTTCAAATATAGAAATTACAATATGATACTAATGTATCAACACATTTATTTTAACAAATTTCAAATTTGGTATAGGAAAGTATGTACGTAAATGACAAACTATCAAAATAAACTTACAGCAGTACCATCCACTGTAATAGATACTAATTCTTTACTAGATATTACTTCTACTGTAGCCGTTAAACTTTTTATTTCATTCTGTTGATCTAATTCCTGAGATAACTCATCTTTTTTAAACTTCTGATAGTTATCTACAACCAAATATAACATATAATATTACATACTTATATTACTTTAGAGGTCTTAAACCTTCACTCAAATCCATTTAAATCTTCCTTATAACACTGAAATTTGCTATATTAATAGTATAGATATATTTTGGCATCCAGTTATTTTACATATTATATATTGATATCTTATGCAATTCTTATTGACTGATAAAATGAAAAAAATCACAGTACAATAAATTTATCTGTAACCTGCCTAAGCCTGGATATATTCTTAAGTCATATCTGAAAAGTTCTTGCTGGGTAAAAAAAATCAAGGTACATACACTTTTTAAACTTTAAAAACATTAAATTCATTGATGATTTATAATGGAGTATCTATATGAAACTGACCTGTTGTCTTTGGGTCTGGTTGTAATTTTTTACTAGTTTCTAATATAAATGTTATATTAATTACAACAGTTACTATCAATACCAGTATTAGTCCACCCTAAAATAGATAATTAACATACAGATAACTTCAAGATATACTCAAATTGATATTTATAGTCAATTAGAAGGTATCTGGTTCCAATTATATATTGTTGACTTAGGTTTTTTTTCTTCCTATTTCAGATGTCTTCTTTAAAAGTGAGATTTACATGTAAGTCCTACTAAAAAATGCTAGATACTTAACCTTGGATGCTTTAGCATTTTTTTATAAAAAAAAACAATAATCATGGGACAGTGAAACCTGAAGTAAAGCAATTTGACAGCCTTTTAGTCTTTCACTATTACATAATTAAATTATCAAGATTTTAAGCTTATTCAATTAGAACTAAGTATACAATGAATAATGAACTACCTGCAATATTTTAGAGATACATCTTCTACTGCTGTACTCTCTCAATTTACTTCCAGCAGTTCCATACAATTTACGTTTGGGAATATATGGTCGAGCTTTGGGGTTAGGAACCCAGTTATCCATTGTTTATTTTTACTCTGGCACTGAAAACAATAAATAATCTCTTCATTCCTAAAACTATCGCTCAAATATTGCCTTGAATATTTTTTTTTAAATTCAAGTTAAGGCCTACATCCATTCTGATGTACTCAAAATAAAGATTTTAGTATCAGTTTGATAATGGAATATAAAACCTTACTGCTATAAAGCCAGTTTTATCATATTAATATATTCAGTCCAGGCATTATAACTTAATCAATAATATACAGATTCATCTTTCAAGGATCATGCCAACTACCGAATTGAATATTGCTGAAATCAATCAACAGTTTAACAAAATATTACATTGTGACGGAAGCTTGGTAGTGATATATAAATATTAACATATTTAATTTATCTTCAATATATTGATTTAGTTGAGACATATCAGGGTGACTTTGACACACATAAAACAAATATTTTTATCACAAAAATACATTTTTACTAAAATTTACATTCTGGCATACCTGTTTAGTCATTTGCAACCTATTTGCATAAAAAGGGTTAGCAAGCAAACCAAATTCAGATACTATTGGCTTGATCTAGTATGTAAGGTTTGGCCTGTTTTTTTCAGCTCTGCGAGTTGTGCATGTGTGAATTATTTTCCTCTATAGTTGATGTTTATCATATAAAATTATTAAGTTTACTTAACATATCAAAGCAACTGAAGTATACTACAAGCTCTATCTGTTAATCTAGGCCAGTGCTTTTACTGAGGCTTGTCTCAACAGGAAATAAAATACTATATTATGAAGAGACTATATCTACACACAATACTTGCAAGCATATTAGATTCTAATCGTAGCAAAATATGGTAAGCTCTTACCTGTTATGATCATTGTGAAAGTAAATTATTATGTCACTATTCCATTCCCACAGTAAAACACTCAACCAGTGGTCGGAAACCAGTTAAACCTGTACAAACAAAGTCTATATTAATCAATCATTCATGTTCTACACAACATACAGAACAAGTTTCCTCAGACAAGAATACAAAACAAAAATTTTTTGGTCAATTGACTGTCACAAGTCATCCTTGTCAATCTAAAAAAAATCACCATTTTTTGTTACAATTTCTATTCACTAAATTTTTTGTATGTATCTTTACATGATTCATAGTGTTAAGCTATTACTATGGTAATAAATAGCTATATATATAAATTAAGGATACTATCTACGTACTTGACTTGCCATTTAAGATGGGCTTCCATTTCAGCAACTAAGGTATGATTGGTCACATGAATGAGGAACCTGTCTCTTTAAAGGGATAATAGGTCTTAGAAAAAATTGAAAATTTTAAACTTGGACAATAAGAGCTTTATTCATCAGTGAATATAACATAAAAATATAAATAGATTTCCAAAAATCTTACTTACTGATTAATGAAAACGCATAATAAATTGATTAAGCGTATTTCAAAACTGACATAGCTTTGTGAGTTTTCCAGATTTTAAGGGATTCTGTTACTTTATGACACCAAGTTCACTGATGAATAATATATAGCCTACCCACATTGACCATTCTAGAAAACTAAAACTTTATGTTCATGCTAAGACGTACATGTTGTATCCCTTTAATATTAAGTTTCATCATGTTAATAATGCAATGTTAGGATATATACATGGTTGGTTTTGAAATATGAAGTTTCATAAGATTGCAGACTACTTATGTTTATTTTTAATTTATCAATATATAATATCCAATTTACATTGTGCATGTAATAATATATTTAGCAAGAATCAACTGGTAGAGGATACTTTTTGACAGCATATTTAATTTTAAGTGGTATTTAGTGAGTTACAGGTACTATTGGATATTAATTACTTACGGGTACATTACAATAAGCTTAAAAACCAAATGACTTACAGGTACTTATGGGATACAATATACATAATAGATAACATACACACTTTTATCATTAAAAGCATTAAATAATAAATGAACAGATTTATAAACAAGCGGTTGCCTAGCAAGATACGCCCACTTTAAAATATTTTTTCTGTTTTAACACAGGCAAAAACTTTAAGATTATTTAGGTCTAATCCAAGTTCTTGTCAATATAAATGTTCACACCAAATTTCATTAAAATCAGATGAAAACTGTATTGTCTATCGCAATCACAAGCCGCGTTTTGACTAAGTCAAGTGCAATAACTCAAAAACAGTATATCGAAATGTCAATTTCAAACTTGACCAAGATGACATCAAATTTCATTCCAATCAGATGAAAACTGTGGTCTCTATCGTGTTCACAAGTCTATTTTGACACAATTTGACTTAGTCAAGACCAATAACTAAAAAAACGTTCACCCAAAAATCGTCACGATCAAACTTGTCCAAGATTTCATCAATATAAATGATAACACCAAATTTCATTCAAATCAAATGGAAATTGTGATATCTATCGCGATCACAAGCCACTTTTGAGGCGTTTTGACTAAGTCATCGAAAAATCACCAATTTCGAACTTGTCCAAGATCTCATGAAAATTAATAATCACAGATGGTTTCATTTAAATCCGATGAAAACTGTAGTCTCTATCGCATTCACAAGCCAATTTTGACGCGTTTTGGCTAAGTCAAGTGCAATAACTCAAAAAACGTTCATCGAAAAATCGCCGAATTCGAAAATGTCCGAGATCTTATCAATGTTAATGATCACAGAAAGTATCATTTAAATCTGATGAAAACTGTAGTCTCTATCACGTTCACAAGCCAATTTTTACGCGTTTTGGCTAAGTCAAGTGCAATAACTAAAAAACCGTACATCGAAAAATCGCCAATTTCAAACTTGTCCAAGATCTCATCAATATAAATGATCACAGCAAGTTTCATTCAAATCCGACAAAAACTGTAGCCCCTATTGCGTTCACAAGCAATTGTGGACGGACGGACGGACGGATGGACGGGGGTGACGACAATATACGACCACATTATAATGTGGGCGTATAAAAAAACTGTTTACATCTATGTAGGTCAAAACACTTGATCAACTTGAATAGTTTCAAATGTTTTTTTTCATATATTTATAACTTACTGAAATCGGACTGCACCTTTAAAGTCCTACAGGTGGTCAAGGAAATTTGAATTAATCAGGTAATATTCTTTAAATGGCATTTAGTAAAGGCGTTTGATAAACTAAACAAATTCTTATGGAATACAATTACTAACTTTATTTAAGCGACGTTTCAACCAGCGTTCTCTGGTCTTTATCAAGCAATGAGTAAAATGAAAGGTTAACAAGAATATATATAAGTAAAGACAAAACAATTTAACAAAACAATGGATTAAAACAATTAAGGATAAAACATTTAAGGATTAAACAATTAATGGCTTCAGCTTAACGAATTAGGTGATCATAGGCTCTCGGTATGAATACTCCTGGATCTTTGTTGATGGATGGACTGTGTCTTTTAATTTGAATGGCTTCCATGATTTTCCTTTCTTTCTTGTTGGTTTTGTTGACTGCTAAGGTAATGGTGTCATCCCAATTTATTTTGTGGCCTGTAGCTTTGATATGGTCTTGTATGGCGGATTGGTTGTTGGCTGCCTTAGACTGATGTTCCTTTATTCTTTTCATCAATGGTCGTTTTGTTTCTCCAATATAACAGCCTCCGCAAGTACAAAAAACTTGGTATACGCACCCTTTGGGATCAATTTTATTGGTTGGTTGTAATTTACCATTAGCATGTGTGATGTCCTTTAGGGTTCTTTGGCCAGTAAAGACGGTTTCAATTCCAGCTCCCTTCAAGAGTCTTTTGATTTTATAAGAAGAGTTTCCATTGAATGGTATGCTTACTCTTATGGGTGGGGGTTCTGGTTTGACTGTGGGCTTGACTGCTTTGGGTTTCATGGCTTTATCTATTGTTTGGTTGACGAGTTGTTCAGGATATTGGTTTAGGTTGATGAATACATGTTTGAGATGGTCTATTTCATTCTGTAGCTTTTCTTGACTGCAAATGTTAATGGCACGTTTGGTGAGAGTGGTGATGATTCCTTTTTTCGTTTGAAGGGGGTGGTTGGATTTGTAGTGGAGGTACTGATCGGTATGTGTGGGTTTTCTATAAACTGATGTGCTGACTTTGTTGTTGGTGATTTCTATCTTGACATCCAGAAAGGGTAATGAGTTGTCTGTTGTAGTTTCTATGGTAAACTTGATAGATGGGTTTTGGTTGTTGAGGTGGTCTAATAAATCTTGTGGTTGGTCTTCCTGATTGAGCATGACAAACGTATCATCAACCTTCCTATACCAACAAATGGGTTGTATTGGGGATAATGATAGAGCGTGCTGTTCAAAATAAGACATGTATTGTTCTGCTAAGAGTGGAGAAAGGGGGCTGCCCATAGGTAAACCTCTAATTTGTTCATAGTAATCATCACCCCAAGTGAAGTACGTTGATTTGAGACAGTTATTAACTAGCGTTATAATATTATCTGGACTGAGTTTAGTTTCAAGAGGAATAGTTAAATTTTTTATATTGTTGTGTAGCACATTAAGGGCTTCATCCCTGGGCACATTAGTAAACAAATCTACCACATCATAAGACACCATTTTACCTAATGAGCTGAGAGATTTGATTTTAGAACAGAAATCACTTGAGTCACTAATGAATGAGTCTGCGGTTTTCCCTAATTTAGATAAAAGTTTTGATAGATATGTTGCTGTATTATAAAACACTGAATCCCTTGAACATACTAAAATTCTGGCTTTAGGCGGGTTCTTATGAATCTTGATGTTGGCTCTGGCATATGGAGGTCGCGGATGAGATGGTTTGAGTTGGTAGAGTTGCTGTTCAGTCCCGTGGCCTTAACTTCTCACCAGTAACCAAACCCACCAATCAAGATGATTTCATAACAGGTATAGAGAAAGGTATTCGACAACTTGCTCCAGGTGGTAAAGTAGATTATCTTCGACACCAAATCTCTAATATTCTAGCAAATACCAAAACCAAACCTAACCTCACAAAAGCCGAAACTCAAGCCATAACAGACTTAAAAGAAGACCAATCCATAGTAATGGTAGCGGCAGACAAGGGGAAAGCTACGGTCATTATGGATAAAGATGAATACATAACAGCAGTCAACAACCTACTGAAAGACACCAAGACTTACAGGAAGCTACGTAAAGACCCAACTAATAACCTAGAAAGTAAACATATAGCCCACCTAAAATCCCTCAAAGAACAGGATCAATTGACTGAACAGCAACTCTACCAACTCAAACCATCTCATCCGCGACCTCCATATGCCAGAGCCAACATCAAGATTCATAAGAACCCGCCTAAAGCCAGAATTTTAGTATGTTCAAGGGATTCAGTGTTTTATAATACAGCAACATATCTATCAAAACTTTTATCTAAATTAGGGAAAACCGCAGACTCATTCATTAGTGACTCAAGTGATTTCTGTTCTAAAATCAAATCTCTCAGCTCATTAGGTAAAATGGTGTCTTATGATGTGGTAGATTTGTTTACTAATGTGCCCAGGGATGAAGCCCTTAATGTGCTACACAACAATATAAAAAATTTAACTATTCCTCTTGAAACTAAACTCAGTCCAGATAATATTATAACGCTAGTTAATAACTGTCTCAAATCAACGTACTTCACTTGGGGTGATGATTACTATGAACAAATTAGAGGTTTACCTATGGGCAGCCCCCTTTCTCCACTCTTAGCAGAACAATACATGTCTTATTTTGAACAGCACGCTCTATCATTATCCCCAATACAACCCATTTGTTGGTATAGGAAGGTTGATGATACGTTTGTCATGCTCAATCAGGAAGACCAACCACAAGATTTATTAGACCACCTCAACAACCAAAACCCATCTATCAAGTTTACCATAGAAACTACAACAGACAACTCATTACCCTTTCTGGATGTCAAGATAGAAATCACCAACAACAAAGTCAGCACATCAGTTTATAGAAAACCCACACATACCGATCAGTACCTCCACTACAAATCCAACCACCCCCTTCAAACGAAAAAAGGAATCATCACCACTCTCACCAAACGTGCCATTAACATTTGCAGTCAAGAAAAGCTACAGAATGAAATAGACCATCTCAAACATGTATTCATCAACCTAAACCAATATCCTGAACAACTCGTCAACCAAACAATAGATAAAGCCATGAAACCCAAAGCAGTCAAGCCCACAGTCAAACCAGAACCCCCACCCATAAGAGTAAGCATACCATTCAATGGAAACTCTTCTTATAAAATCAAAAGACTCTTGAAGGGAGCTGGAATTGAAACCGTCTTTACTGGCCAAAGAACCCTAAAGGACATCACACATGCTAATGGTAAATTACAACCAACCAATAAAATTGATCCCAAAGGGTGCGTATACCAAGTTTTTTGTACTTGCGGAGGCTGTTATATTGGAGAAACAAAACGACCATTGATGAAAAGAATAAAGGAACATCAGTCTAAGGCAGCCAACAACCAATCCGCCATACAAGACCATATCAAAGCTACAGGCCACAAAATAAATTGGGATGACACCATTACCTTAGCAGTCAACAAAACCAACAAGAAAGAAAGGAAAATCATGGAAGCCATTCAAATTAAAAGACACAGTCCATCCATCAACAAAGATCCAGGAGTATTCATACCGAGAGCCTATGATCACCTAATTCGTTAAGCTGAAGCCATTAATTGTTTAATCCTTAAATGTTTTATCCTTAATTGTTTTAATCCATTGTTTTGTTAAATTGTTTTGTCTTTACTTATATATATTCTTGTTAACCTTTCATTTTACTCATTGCTTGATAAAGACCAGAGAACGCTGGTTGAAACGTCGCTTAAATAAAGTTAGTAATTGTATTCCATAAGAATTTGTTTAGTTTAATCAGGTAATAAGCTATTCAGTAATAAATGTCCACAACTATCCCTCCAATCGAAACCTTCTTAGCAATGTATCCCTATATAATTATCTGTGTTCATAAGTAAAATGATGACTTCATTTATTTCAACCCTTAATTAATATTGTTTAGATAATCAAATATTATTGTACACCAACATTATTGGTCTTTTCTTTTACATCTTATTAAGAGAATTATTGGTCTTTTCTGTTACATCTTATCAAGAGAAATACAACACTTGGATTCTCCAAGTTTTTAACGGAAAAAAAAGAGTAAAATTTCTTGTATCCTTGAAAGAATTATTTGATTAACATACAGTTCAATTTAGTACCTCTGAGCAAGCAATGAAAAAGCTGTCTGGAGGAATTGAAGTCATAAAACTTAATTTCAAATAGAAAGGAAAGTTGGAGTTTACTAGAATACAACTATTTCTATATATTGTAATGTAATAAATACTATCTTTACTTTAAATGGCTAATAAATAGGCCCAATTAATAAATAAACAAGCAAATTAAATTAGTCATGAACAGAAATATTCTATTTTTGGATGGGTCTTAAAACCACATCATTGATTGAAGTGTAATAGCCCAATACTATAATATGAATCGTTTATATTGACTGTGATTGTAAAAGTAAAGAGAAGACCAAAAAAAAAAAATTGACTGATACGACTGGTAATTACACTATTTTCGGTAGTAAAAAGACGCCTATGAATCTTAAACGAATACAGGCGCTGATAAACAAAGGAATTTTTCACAATGATAAATTGATACTTACGATATTTATTCTGTTAATCAATCGAATGCGATGTAAAGGCCAGAGATACGGACAAAATTACATCCAGGTGTGGTTGTTGCTCTAGCTGATCAAGTAACATTCTTCTTTCAAACAAGGGAGATAATACTACCGTATTTTCACTTTGTAATGGACTCGGACCACTAAAACATTTTATGCTAATGATTGTATAGAATTGAGTCCGTTCTATTTTTAGAAATCCTCTTTCTCCCTTCCTTTGGGGGTGTTTGCATGCCCATTTTGGACTAATTTTTGGTCTCGATTTGAAATTTGATGTCTGAAATTGCATTTTCTTTCAGAATTTCTGAGATAATGAGAAATTTAATTGGCGGAAGGTTATTTATAAAAATAGTGGTTTTGTGTGCAGTGACAGTCAAGCGGACTAAGTCCTGAATGATTAGGCTACTACAGACAACAAGATATATTCCATATATCAGAAAATTAATGTTTTCTCGGGATATATTTATACTGGTACACAACACATAGACTTTTTTTTTGATCAATAAGATTTTCTAAACCCTTCCTACACACTTGCCAATTTTTACATATACTGGTAGCAGTAACTGTAAACCTAATGTTGTTCTTACACCAAACTTACACGAAAATATTGTGACTATTTGTCTGATAAGTCTTCTTTTTGGTATAATACATTTTACCTCACAGGTTTGTTTGAACTACAATTTCTTGACTATTGTCCTTTAATACTCAGTACTTGAATGAGCATAATGAGATGGTGAACCTAATAGGCTATAGATTTCAACCCATACTCCTTGGGTGAAGGTTAGGTTTGTTGACAAAGTTGATACAATGTTTCATATTGCTCTACATTTTACTATAAATGAGTTATACAGAATGATTTATTATAGAACAGCAGATCTTCCATCATCTCTTTAAATCATGAGACAACTGGCTTGATGACCAAAGGAAATGATATTTGCAATTTAATGGGTATAAATCTACTTCAATGAATTCAGTGCTACCCCAGGTTTAAAGAAAATAAAAAATAGTTTTATATATATTTTATTTTCATATAAATTCATCTTGAATAACTGACGAAAACAAGATATATAAAATCTGAATCATATACATGTATTACTATGTGTAAATAATATTTAATTTCAGTGTACATTCAATCAAGCATTGTTCTGAGGCTCAGTTAATGATAAATATCAGTTTAAGCTTTTATTTTAACAAAGCATAATATACACAGAAGGTTACACAACATTTCAAGCAATAGCATCAAACCTAATTGCATAGGATTTAACAAGAAAGTGTTATGTGCAATGAAATTTACTGTTTGAACAACTTTCGAGAAATTCAAGAAAAACTCTTCTTGTTAGAAAGCATTTAAGAAGCATAATCAAGCATCAGGCATAATAGTTATAGAAATTTGACCTTAGTAGGAAGATGACCTTTAAGAGTCTCCTTTTAATGTAGCACAATGGTAGTTAATTCAAGAAAATTAATAAATACGGAAGACTTTAAGAAAATTAACAATAGCAAATTTGAAAAGTCAATTGAAGATCTGATGTCTCTTGATACTAAAAAGTCAAAGAGCTTCATTTCTCAAGGAGTCACTTTGGATAATTAGAGATGTTGCATCCTTCAAAAGCAATAAACCAGAGAACATGCTTTAATATCAAAAGGCTTTAAAGTTCAAATGAATTGCCACTAAATTTATATCATAAATGATAACCTAATTCATAACATAATCAAATATTTTTACATGAGAATTTATAATAATAAACTAATGTCCAAAAGAAATGATACCAATGTTTTTTCAATTCTTTTATTTAACATCGTGAATTTTTTATTATGAAAACATAGTAACATGTATTGCACATCACAAACACAGCATATTCAATCAAAAATTCTGGGGAGATTCGATCACTTCAGAGAAAAAACAAATTTTATGAAAGTGACATTTCCCTCTCTAGCTGTATGTGCATATAAACTGTATCAAACGGCTGACAGACCCCACCCATCTTTAAAGGCTTGTCATATTGATTGTACAGATTTTATTGACTTGTATTTCTGCACAGATGTTGATAAAAGATTTTCAAAAGCATTACACCAATCCTAAATTTCTGCATTTTTTAGTTTTTAATATGTCGTTGCAAACAGGTGGTATCGTTTCTTTTGGACACCTGTTTATTAGAAATAAAACATTTCTAAATCTCATTATCATAAGCTTTACATTGTACTTAATTAATGTTTTACCTTTTCAAACTTCTTGATCATAGGTTTTACATCATAATATTTCTTAACCTTAGAATTATTTATCTTGCATTCAACATTTTCTCATTATACAGAGCATAAGTTATAACTTTGGAAACCTTATTATCATATTATAACACTTGAACATGATAATTCTAAGATTTACATTATAACATTTTTCAAACCTCATTATCATAAGAGATAACATTTTCAAACATAACTATGACATGTTCATTATAAAATTTCAAAACATCTTAAGGTTTACATTATCACACTTTCTAAGCATATTATAACAAAGCTTTAAATCAATATCAACTTACATTGAAACAACTCTCATTTGATCATTTGAATAAGATCATTAGTAATCTATATACAATCTATATTATATACATAGTTAAGGAATGCTAGCAAGTTAATTAGTTTAATCATTATAACATGTATCTCTATGATATGGAATAATTAACAACAATATTTGTAGGAAATAAAACAAAAACATTAAAATAAATGGCACATAACCTTCAATACATTGATATCAACACAAACCTTTTTGTCATGAGCAAAACTGAAATACTATTGTATAAAATACAGAATAGAGACATGTAGGAACACAATTATTATGACCAGGCTTCAATGTAATATTCAACATTTAAAGTAGAACATATCAGATAGACAGCCCATATCTAATAATGGTTCCAGTCAAGTTATCACCACAGAGACAATATTGAAATTAAACTAAAGTCACAACCAGTTGTTTTAAACAAAATACCAATGAACAAAATATCAAACTGTACAAATTACAACATCAAAATGGTAAATATAATGAAATTAATGGCAGTAATTAATCATGTAGGCCTCAGTAGTTTTAAATCATTTTTTGATCTCCAGAAACATTCTATATACAGTTAAACCTTAACAATTGTTGTGACAATGGATTTCTATCATGATAATACAATAATAGTTACTTTTCCTTTAGCATTTTTAAGAATATCAACTGCCTGTTCATGTGTCACTCCTTCTAAATTATGTCCATTAACAGATGCTATTTGATCACCTCGCTGTAACTGACCATCATCTGCTGCAGCACCTTTAGTAAAAACATTTTTGACATAGATTGGTAAATCACCATGTGGACTTCCATAACCTCCTACGATAGAAAATCCTAAACCATCAGCACCTCGAGTTAATATTATAGTTTTACTTTGAGGGGGTTGACTGAAATATATAACGGTTAATAAGTTGATAAAAATATAACATACCAAACATAATTTTCTGCTCAAGACAGCCTAAGAAGGCAGTCAAGTACATTGAGAGGAAATTACAGGAACAGTGGCATAGGCCTACATTTTTCATCTTTCCATCTGTTGATGTTATTTTACCTAAATCAGCCTGTCATACACAAGGCCTAGGTTTACTCTCCCATCTTAACTAAAGGACTCTTTTTCTATGTCAGCCATCTATCAGCGCTCGTTAATAACCAATAAAAGAATTTAGAGCACTCAACCAAGACTGTTGTTTTTTTTTTAGATATATGTTCAGAAAAACATTTAATATATGCCACTTTCAAAGCTCGATAACTCTCGGATATGTCTGTTATGAACTTACCTCTCTGTATCAATATCAGAATGAACTTTATCAGATATATCCATACTAACTGTTCTTGAGTTCTGTCCATTAACACTCACAGTTACATCTTCACCTGATAATAAATAAAATATATATTTCACCACTGAAAACTATCACACATAAATATTAAACTGAATAGAACATTTTGAAGTTGTGTTTAGAACTGGAAGTGTCTGTCTCATTTTTTGAATAGTCTTTAGCATTAACTAAGCTTATAACTTACTTTGATATATGTTAAAAGGATTTGACGAAGATACAGTATATTCTGCTCACATGACCACATTTATTAAGAGACCACCTTTAATAACTGACCGTAATAAAGTCCCCCCTACGAGTTTTCGATGTAAGATTTATGTACCGTATGTTGTTATAAAAGCATTATTGGGTGAAAATGGATTAACGCGTGTTACCGACAATTAAAATACAGGTAAAGAATGATATTATATTCATTTACGGTAAAGAATTTTGACATTGAAAACTTTGATATGGAAAATAAAATAAAAATACAACTAAATTGGGTATCCCATCGGTTTGGTAGATCAACCTAACTACACATGAATAAGTAAAAAGAAAGATCCTATCATTTCTAAAATGTCAAAACAAAATGGTCTTGCAGATCCTCTCATAAGAGAGCACCTTCAGTCAGCGACCGCTTTTTAATATTCCCTTGAGTGGTCTCTGAATACAGGTTCTACTGTACCATCAATTCCAGAGCATAAAATAACAAGAATAGAAATGATAAACTTACATTGTAAGACTTGTAGTTGAAGATTAGCTGATGTTTTGAGAATATGAACAGCCATATCATGAGTCATACCATCTGTTGATTGTTTATTTATCATTAATATCCTATCACCAATCTACATTGACCAAACATAATGAGAAAGTATTATACTTATATTATAACTCAATATTTCTACGGAAACTTTAGGCTTTGTTAAGTTATTTTATTTTAAATTAAAAGATTAAACCGTACATGGAATTATTTGATGTTTCATTTGACTGAATTGCAGACAAATTAAAGCTTACCCGTAATTCACCCGACCTGGCTGCTAAACCATCAGGAGCTAGGTTAGCTATAACAATTGGTACATTTCCTAAGGAACTACCAATACCTCCTGCAATACTTAATCCCAAAGTTCCAGACTCATCATGTTTTATATCCACAGTTCTTAATCCCATTTCTTCACTTCCAACAGACAAAGTTTCTACAATATCAAAAATCATTAATACAACTATTGTTTTGACGAAACAACAAATTGTGTAAATTGAATATAAACTTCACCCCAAAAAAAATACTTTCAACTATTAGATATTGGCATCCACTCCCACAGCCATGCACTAAACCATACCCATAAAAAATAAACTTGCTTAAATTGATACTGTTATTTCCATTTCAAATATAGGCCAGATAAATGAACTGTTGAGGTTAAGGAATATAAGATGACACATATACACATGATTTTAAGTCATTTAAACTATTAAAAGAAAAAGAAAAAAAATGCTATGATTTTTGGGTACATTGTATATGGTATATACCACTAACAAAGGCGGGTTCCAAACACTGAATTCAGATTGTTAGAAAGTTGTATATAATAATGGGATAGAGATATAAATGTGCATAGTAATAATCTATCTCCTTGTTAACTCTTACTCCGAAGGTGAAAAGGGAAGAAATAATTTCCTAGAATGAATCTTTGAATTAAGTATATTCTTCATTAAAAGAGCCATATACAGTTTACTGCTTAGTAAAGGCATTTCAATTTGTCTTAATACATTAATTCAATATATTCAATATGATTAAAAAAAAAACCTTCTTCACTACCAATCTTGTTAAAGGCCTTCTTCAAAATCTAACAAAATAAAACAAAGAAACCAGTTCCACACTCTATAAAAACATGCTGAACATATAGATAGAGAAGGGAAAAGGTTGAAGTCAACATGCCAAATAACCTGCAATAATTTCTAACCTCAAACTGTTTAATATCTCCTCTCATATAGAAGCTACTAACCACCTGAATATTATTGTCAACTAAACTCACTAGAGGCTTTTCAAGCAATGGGATTTCAAATAAAAATTGTAAAATCCATTTTGATCTTCCAGACATCATTATCAAGCAAAATACATTCTCAATAAATATATATCTCTACAAACTAGTATTTAAAACTAAAAGCTAAAACATAACAGGGAAGATATAAACCATTGTGCATTGATTCGCGTTCTATTCTAAATAAGAAAATCTTTTAGATAAGATTGTAGGACTTACTTAAGTTTTTTTTTCTAGTTTTGAAATTGAAAATCATAGTATCCATCATGAAAATGAAATGAATGGAGTTTTACTTCCTACACTTCTGAATATCTATCATAAGGCTTTCACTAGAATTGTTACATTTCCTACACTACTAGCACTTCATTCTTTTAACAGTAACCTTTCTTAGAAATTCAACAAGCAATAAAGACTTTTTTTCATTAAAAAGCGCTAAAGATGACATGGTTAAATAAAAAAAGCAATTAATTGTTTGCTGAATGGAAATTGATAAAATAAGTTTTACCATATATATCTTGATCATCTATTATAAGAATTATAATTTTGTTATTCATGTGACCCAGACATTGTAATTTTTAGTTGCATGTGACGGAATGATACTGATCATAAAAAATATAACTTTAGAATACAAACAACATTAATATTAAACAACATAACGTGTTTCAATCACAATATTTAATAGTAACAATAACAACTTTTGGAAGAAATGGATTTTACATGGTGGGTGCCCATAAAAATAAAACAGTATTGTACAAAGTAACCAATAAGAAATAAAGAAACAAATAAGGGAGGTGATTGGGGCTAGTAGCTTTTGGAAGAGGGTAGACCTGTGGATAAAGCAAAGAAAAACAGGATAAATATAGTAGTATATTATTGATATCACTGAAAAATAAAAAGGCTCATTTAAAAGTAAAGTAATAATCTACAGGTTTTGTGACTGGATTATGGAGAGTATATTTGATTAAATAAGGGGAACTACTCTGTTTAAGACATTCTCATGATGATTTTCATTTTTCTGCAGAACATATTCTGACTTTAGTTTGAAAATGACTTGCTATATAATTCTAATATATTTGATATGAGCATGCACAAGAGGTTGGTATTAAAGTCATTAAGAGCTATTAAGATATATATAATGGAGAATATATAGAACATAAAAAAAGTGTGATAGGAATAAATACTAAGAAAATCCATTTCTTTCTGTTTTAAACAAAAAAATCTTATTGTTTCAATACTCACTTTTAGAATGTTTGCCTTTTGACCGACTGCTCGCTGAAGATTCTGATTTTTTAAGTGCATGGCCAGGAGAGTTTGAATTTCTTCTAGACGAGGTTCGTGAACCAGCCTTTAATCTTCCAACTGTTAGAGACACTTTACCCATTAATGTCTGCAAATATAGTGAAAACTTCCTACTTATCAATTTTTCAAATATTTCAAAAAACCAAGAAACTTAATTCTTGATACATTACTTTTAAAAAAAAAAAAAAAAAAATCTGTTAATTATTGAAATATGGTATGAAATTCACCTTGTAATGTTGGCATAGGAATAATTGCCAAAACAAAAGCCACTAGAAATTTACCTTCAAAACAGCTGCTGCATATTCTTGAGTAGAATTTCTCATATCTTCTCCATTTACTGATAAAATTTGATCACCTTGCATCAATCTACCATCAGATTCAGCTACTCCTCCTTTCACCTTTAATACAATATATAACATTGTTTAATAAAAATTGTGAGGGGTGTTGATACCTTGACACTGAGAAATTTTTTATATTCAATTTTACTTATATTGAACATGAAAGCATCTAGTCAAGATATCTAACTAAACAGCCTGTAGTACATGACCTGCATTTGTAGTTTGATTTGAAAGGCTGGAGGTTTTTACATTATTAGATCCTACCACCTGCACCAATAGGGTAAAACAGGCTGGCCAATGCATGATTCCAACTCCAGAATCCAGTTTCAGCACTCTTATAATACTTACAATATCTGATATATATACACCAACATCATTTTTCTTCCCAACAATACTTAGTCCTAAACCTTTCCCTGGTCGTTTCATTAACTCAACACTAAATACATCATATATATCTTCTTCTCTAACTTGGTTATCATCTCTATATACAATCATTCCAACACGGGGTGGAGTCTGGCGTAATACTTGGATTGCATGATCATGTGTTGCATCACGTAAATCTACCTTATTAACCTGTTGATGAGGAAATTAGATTATCAATAAATAAAATCCTACAAATGAACTATTTAAATATAAAATGCTATACATAAACATATTTTATCATCATATTATATTATATAGATATGCATACTAGATAAATCAGATATCTTCAAAATAAATTAGGAGAATGTTACGTAAAAATGTTTTCTTTTATAACAAAGGGAGTAAAAATATCATGAAAATAGGACTTAAGGATTCCATAAGTTTGTAAACAGTAAGAAATAAATAACTATTACAGTATAGGCTATTCCTGTGAATTTTAACACATGATCTCCTCTGAGACAAAGGATCCATAAAGTTCAATATAAATTGTTTCAGATTTGAAGAATTCTAAATACCTCTAAAACCTGGTCACCAGCCCACAATCTACCATCTCGAGCTGCTGCTCCATCATCATAGACTTCATGTATTATTATAGCTCCCTAGTCATAAAAAACATCTTACTTGTATATTGAAAAGAAATTAACAAATTTTGTCATACACAGAATATTGTATGTTCTTTCAATTTAGAATGATAGTTATCCTTTATCATTAAGTCTATCAAAAATTCCTGAAAGGGAGAAGTCAAGATTTAAAATAAAACAGTAATCTGATCGGATAACAAAACAAAATTTAAAACCAACCAATCATATGACTGCAATAATAAAATCATTGTATATCAAGTTTTCGAGAATAAGGTTCCTGAACCAGTAAAATAAACTTACCAGTAAAGTATCTGATCCACCCACAATACTCAATCCTAAACCAGTTCTACCTTTCTCTATTTCAATATAGGTTTCCCTACCTGGAGTTATTTCACAAGTTAAAGGATCTACAACAGCTTCCTCAGGTTGATCAGGGTCAGTTGATGATTCTCCTAGATAATAGATAGCAAATCAACTTAAATATTTTTAATGTCCCATAGCCTATAAGAACCTATGGTACATGTATGTGTACAAATCGAAGTTGAAATTAAATATACTTAGTGCCAATATAATTTGACTAAATGAAATTTGGAAATAAGATTTTTTGCTCTTGGTTGGACAAGCAACGTCATGCTAAATCAAAGAAAATTTGGCAGTTACATTTTTATCTATAATGTACACCCTTTAGCACACTATGCCTTGTAGGCCTATTGTCTATTATATATATGGCTAGTTGGTCTCCAACCTTCATCACTGAGATGTGAAATATATGGAAAGCATTTAATAATAAGCAATATCACCGAAGTTGAAAAATAATTTAACAGGGTTCATGGTTTTAAGATGTCCCTACCTAGCATATTTGATAATTGCATCACAGGAATAGGTTCTTCTTTTTTCTTGATTTTTCTCACTTTTAATCTGACACTACCCTGAGTTGTGCGTAAAATTTCTATTGCCTTTTCATAAGTGACACCTGAGAGTGATTTATCACGAACTTCAATTATATGATCACCCACTGCTAACTGACCATCCTGAAAAACGATCAAAACATCCTAGATCCCATGTGAATTATGTGTAGGAGAGCTGTATGTTATCAAAAAAAAAGAAACATTTCCCAGGTTACAAGCTTATATGTATTCCAAGAGACTAAAAACTGATTAGACAAATATTATTAAGATTGACAAGATATTTCTTGTTGGCAGACTTTCTACTCATCCTATTGATTCAGTCATGTTTCATGCAAGACTGATAAGGTCAAATTTCGGAGATATTTGCTTTTTTTGCAATACAAGACAATTTTCAGACATAAAATCTCAAACAATTCATTAAAAAAAATAACAAAAACTGTCAACTGAAAGCATAGTATATTTGAATTATGAAATTAGTTAAATTGAGCTAAAGACTATAACGAGATTACTTTAAAACAAAATCTTGATATACCTGATCAGCTATTCCACCTGGTGTTATAGATTTAACATATATAAACCCTGTATCACCTTCACGTGTATGTTCAGCGATACCAAATCCTAAACCTTGTGGACCCTACAAAATAGATTAATTTTTGCTTTTGATTATCAATATGAATAACATCAGCAAAAGGTCCACAGAAGATTATCTGTTTCTAATATAGTTAAACAAAGTCCTATCCATGCATTTTCACGAAATTGACTGACTCAACATATACAATTTGGATATTTATAAATATATACAATATCACGAACACTAACATTGGATGAAAAATTAATTCTGGAGTAAATCGTAAAATACATAAAAATTTCACAGTAAACAATTTTTTACTTCATAGTTAGTTTTTAACTTAGCACATATTTTAAATGAAAACTAATATATCTTATGATTGATTATTATAGTATCAATCAATTTTTATTTCCGAGTTCAAAAGTGCAATATCTTATTCAATCTAGTGATTATCCCCCAAAAAATGTTTGATCCAAATGAAGAAAAACAAGAGTCAAGAAAAGCATTAAATTCAATTACCATTTTTTTTTTAGACAAAATCAACATAAAAAATCTGATTTTCTCATGTAATTTGTATCAAATCAATTTCAAGAAAGTCAGTGAGTGAAAAAGTGTACAGTTGATTAGAGGATGGTTTGACAAGAGTTGATATTGATTGTTCATCTTTAACATTATTCTAATATAGACCAAATTTTCTTGTCATATAAATCAATTTTCTAGACCTGATTATATTATTCTAGTAACATCTATTTGTACTGCCCTACTTTAGTACTGCCAAGTTTCTACCTATTAATATACTATTTGATTTGTAAACAGATAAACAGAGATGTATACAGCTTGTATCATTATTTAACATAATGTTAGCAACTCATTTTCAATGTCATTGTTATATATTCTATTTCAAGATCTAATATATCATTTACAAAACCAAAAAAATTTCGCTTCAATGGCAAGCAGAAAAACATGAATTGAATCTGTATTCTGTGTGACAGGAGTTGTGCTTACCTTATGTAATGTGATAGTAACAGGTTCTTCTAATTCTATCACTGGTTCTTTAACTATTATTGGTACAGGAGGAGGTACTTCCTGCCAAATAAATAATATAAATCTCTACAGTATAATAATTGATATATAAATAATCCAGAATCCAAAAAATGTTGTATTCTAGTTAGTATACTAGTATAATCAGTATATGATCTAACTATTACCAGAAACTATAACTATATTATGGGGAATGGTAAAATACATATATACCATCTTTCACACGGTGAACAATGTTTATATATTATTAGAAGACTTTAACCTTACATGAACAACTCCAGTCTGTATAATGATACAAAAGAAAGTGCTTATCAAGCAATTTATAAAGAAATATTTCAGAAACAGGTAAATCACAAGTGAAAATAAACATGTTTTAAATAAACAGATTGCTGTATTGTAGTTAAAATTGTTTTAAGTTATATATGGACACGAAATTATTATACAAAATAAAACACACTCTATTCCTTGACATTTTGTATAATACACCAAAATGTGCTGATTTAAACTTGTCACATTAAACCCACAGTATAGAGCTATCCACTTTATCTTTATTTATCAACAAATAGGATAAATCATAACCTATTACCCATAAACACATTAATCCTGTTATCCCATTTTATGTGGTCTCCTAATTCCTGCATCAGCAATATAAAATATCATGTGATACTGTGACCAAACTTAAAAACCAAAAAATGGCCACTCATATATCATTTATTGATTAATAGGTACTATTTTCTATTGCGTAAGTGTCTTTCTTCACTAATATGATCTAAAAGTATGATTATAAAATGACAGAGAACTCAGCAGACATTGATATGAGAATTTCCAACATACACCAATACAAGCTGAGACCATAAAATCAATAAACAGACCACTACAGCCAGGAATTCCATAAGATCTTCCATTCTTTTTCAATTTATCTGCTCAGAGAAAGTTGGCTTACACTGTGTCTACTGAGACAGAACAAACAACTAAATCAACTTGTAAGTTGAATAGCAGAAGTGAGAGAGTAGATGAAAAATAAGATCAAGTAAAATATGGACAGTTAGGAGAGACAGATTCCAACTAAATTGAATTTCACTGTCTAACAATTAATGAGAAATTTTATTTCATGGAAGAAAAAGATAAGTTTCAGTTCAATATTATTTTCTATTTCTAAATTTGTCAATTTGTAAAAGTCTGCCAGTTCTTAAAGGTGCAAGTTCACCAACCGTTATATCCATTGTACCCTAGTCTCTAACATTCTATTTTCTATTTTTACTCTTAAGGATATGACACATATCTGAATAGTTTCCAGTAGATGTCTGTTTTTGATTAGTATTTCAGGAATGTTCACAAGGGAATAACAATAGATTGGAAGAAGAATGAACTGACAATAAAATCAGCCTGATATTTGCCATTCCACTTTGAAACAATTATCACATGGATCCCACATATATCAGCTGTAATCTGAAGATTGTATATCAGAGCTTAATTGATGATACAGACTAATGTAAGAATACTGTCTTTAGGTCAACTAGTAATATTCAAACTATAAGCAAACTACAAAGCCTATAGAGCAAATGTATTAGACTGATGTCAAACTGACACAGGAACAAATTTCTTCCCCTGAATGCAGAGTATTTGGTTCTTTGTGAATGGAGCACATGGGTTACAACCTGTTCAAGCACTGTATCATCAAGTGGCACATAGAGAAACTGACACTACTTATTTACACATAGGTTAAGTATTGTTAGTGCATAATTCATACATTGAAAGTGTTTGGGCCAATATTGCTGTGTTCATGCATAGTGGAATGTGCATAGTATGAAAGATTAATAGTTAAAATGATATAGAATTTGTGCCAGTGTGAGATTAGCCTCATAAATCACTTGCACTGTACATGCATATTTGTTTTTTAGAGTAATTATAGAATTGTATTGGATAGATATTAAAGAAGTAAGAAAAGGGAGGTGGATGGAGACAGTGCTAGTAAGAGTCTAGCAGGAATAATGAATATAAGATTTATCACCAATAGGCAGTCAGATTGGTTGGTTGACCTAAAAGGTCACATAATTATAGACCCAATAATTCCAGTGTTCAAATAACCAATCATAACCATAGCAACATTACATTTTATTGTTGAGTAGATACATTGCTTCAAAATATGTATCGAAAGTGGATTATTTAGGACACTCAAGTGAAATATAAAAGGAAAAAACTTCTTGTATCTAAATATGTGTAATAAAGGACATTTGAATATCCTGTTACAAAAGAATTCCTATTATACTGTAGCTATGAAAAATTTAGAAAATGTCTCAGCTACTACTATTCTTTACAATATAACTTTGAATCCTGTCATAGTTCTATTACTCAAGATCTCATTGTTGTCTCTTGTTGCATTTTGGTAGCATGATTTCAAAACAATATGTGAGATCTCCAGTGACAAATTTTAAGGAGAAATTTACTTGTTGGTCTTGTACTACATCATTGAAGTGAGGATGCTTTTCTTGTACAAAAATGTATGAAAATTGTGGTAGTTAAGTATGAAAAACGTCTGTAGAAATCTTGCAATATATATATAATGAATACTACTTAAAATTGACATAAAAGTCAACTTCTCACAAAATCAAATGGTAAATCAATGGATGAACATTATGGCCAAGTTTTAAAATTCAAATTTTTCAGTCATCCCAAAAGGAAGAATAAGTTCTAACAGTGTTGAAATATATTTGAATTTAGTCTGAGTAGACTTCAGACTCATATGATTTCTGCCACATTTTTTTTATTACAATATCTCTTCCATCTCAAACCACTGCAGAATATACCCATTATTTTATTGACTACTGACACTAGTTTTATTTATGTGTTTGCTATAGAACACTTACCTCTTTCTGTACAGGTGGTCCCATTCTTAATGGCTTGATAGCCATATGTTCCAAGAAATCAGGTCGACTGAAAAAGATATATTTAAATAAGTATAACCTATAACAAACTATCTAAATAGACATTTACAACTAGTCTTTTCTACATTCTCTTTCTTTATAACAGTTTTACTGACATTCAGTCGAACACTTTAATCATGAATTTATCAAATCAACTTGGGCTTGGATTATGTGGAAATATGTGTACTTTCAATAATCATTACAGTTTTAGATGTCAAGCTGTCAACAGTTCAAATTGTTCTGAATATAAAATGGGACATAACTCTTACCGAAGTAAAATCATTTTCACTTTACTCTCTGTTACTCCTTTAATGATAGATGATGCATTTAAATGACTTCTACCATACAGTACATGACCATTTACCTATTATATTTAAAGCACATGTAGAAACCCTATCCAAAAATCAAATGAAGATGGCTTGAAGTAAATATTTAGTCATTTAATATTGTCCTATAAAGTATTAGCGGCCCGTCTCCACAAATCTTGAAATTATTACTCTACAAATATGGGAAAGTAAGCTGAAATATTCTATCATTATTTATTCATCAAAAAGACAACATTACTTAATATCTTTCCTACATGAAAAAGAATACTCTTTCAAGAAAAAGAGGATTAATATTTTATGAAAGCCACAGAGCTAACTGACCTCAAGTAATTCATCACCAACTTGTATTCTACCATCTTTACCACAGGCACTGTCAGGCTTTATACCAGCAATAAATACACTCATAGTATTTCTATCTTTATTACCAGCTAGACTTAATCCTAAACCATTATTACCACGTGACAGCTCTAACATATGTATTGAACCATTTAATTCACCATATTTACGCTGTATTTTTTCTGTAAATGGAAATGTTGATACATTTAATAATGATAATTAATGTTCGTAATAATGATAAGAGTTGTAAAAAGTATCTGTAAGAAAAAACAAACCAAAGTAGTAATAAAACAAAAATGTATGAAGAGAAAAAATGATAATTAAATTGTAAAGGCAATGTGTAATTCTGCACTGTGTATTGATGTCTAATTCTAATGTAAAAAATAAATTAATCAAAGATTGTGTGAATCAATCATTGAACATACAAAAGATATATTTCTGCAGGCCTTCTTAACATTTCTGCTTGATTACTAACTAAATTATTTTCTTTTCCTATAAATCATTGATATACAGGTCAATATGACTTTATATTGTTTATCATCTGAACCTTGGCAAGAGTATGTTAACATCAAATTACACTAGAGGCAAGAGGTCCTAGCACCATACCAACAATAACAACTTTTGTTATCTTTTCATCAGTCAAGGAAATAGAAAATCTCATTCAAGATAGAATTTGTCTTTGATTACAAACATTTCACCTTGATGTTCAGAAGTAAAATAATCAATGAGGATATTATGGTTATTCATTCAATAAGATTACTTCTTCAGAAAGTCAGATTTGGTATGTTCATTTCCACAGTGATGTCATCATCAATAATCATTCAATTTGTTTTATTATTAACATCAATAATTTTTGCTTGGTTAACAAATTGGTTTAATTATATCCTTTGGTAACTATACAAGGAATTTGTTTGATTTTCACTTTACATTGATAATTTTGATTAAAGTTGTACGATTCATAAATCATGTATTCAAATATCTAATTAATGGCAAAAATTATCATGATGTATGATATATCATTTCATTTATCTTATAAAACATGAGTGACATATTTTGATGACATTTTAAAAAAAAAATCATATCTAATTTGTTTTGGATTTCAGATCTACATAGTTGTAGAATTGATTTTGTTATTCAACTAATAATAATTAATAACTCAGCTCTTTATTCTATTGTAAATATTGTGTTGACATCAAATAAAAGCTTTTTGTTTGTAAAACGGGAACAAGATTTCGCAATACTACTACATAACAAGGAATAAATACATGAAACTTCCAGATTAGAGTATATTATTCCTTCGTATTACCATTTGAACTATATTATACAAAGAGTGTATTCTCTCTAGACTACAAACATTAAAAATTGATTCATAATTAGCTACTCCTTAGAATTTATACAACAATTAAATGTTACATAAGTATAAATCAATTACATGCAATGACTACAGGGAATATATTGTACTTATATAAACTTATAGAAAACAGAACGTAAATTAACATATTGTTACTACAGACTGAATTGCATTCCTCTTCTTGACTAAAGAGATATGAAGTTTAAGGTTCTTTAACTCAGTTTCACTGTTTCAGTGATGCATGTCAGAGGGTTAACATGGAAAATAAAATAATGAAAAGATGACCTGAGTGCTACAGTCTGTGCACGTTAAAGATACCTCGACAGTAGGAAATCACAAAAAGAGTAGGCTTATGCCACAGCCCTGTCAAAATTGCTCTAATTGCAAACTGTATGAAATTGCCAGTCTTCCCTAGCCTATAAGGTACAAGAGTACGACTTTAACCTTCTATCATTTAATTTTCCTTTATCTTTAGCTCTGTTTGCACCAGGCCGCTTTAAAGCGTTCCATTCTTGGACTGGCCCAAGCTGCGATAAAAAAAAATGTACCCTGTTTACACCAATAATATAACAAACATGCCGAGAATGGTTCCAAAATAATAATATAAATCGTTGACTGCTCTCAGACGCGTTCTAACAGAATTCTTCATAAAAGAGGTAAATATAGTCGTGCATGTAACCTGGATGAAAATAAAAATAGCTTTGGATGATGATCAAATTCCGAGAGAAAAGGTGAAGGTCGGTCAATGCACACACGCAGTAATCTGTTCCTGGTACACTTTGAGTTTACACTAAAAAAATCTATCGAGTGTGGTCTGAGAATGGTTCCGAGACTACCTCCTCCAGACGGGCCAGAAAACGCTTGACTGTTTACATTACACAAAATTCATCCGCACCATTCTGAGAATGAGTTTAATTGGGGTAAATGATTGACATTTTTACTGAACTTCATTTACATGGATATTGTTCTCTACATGTTTAATTTAAATATTTGAAAAGTTAATAATTTATTATATTATTTCCATCTATTTAATTGAATAGACACAAATTTTGCTGATCTTATCACTTTAAATCACAAAATGATTTACTGTAAGAAATTTAATTAATAAAACCAACAGAAGTGTTGAAATTCTAAAAAACACAAGGCTGCTTAAATTTGTACACTTGTGCTACCAGTACTTTAAAAAGATTTTGGCTTTGAATGCCTTAAAACCAATAAGTATTTGTCTTACCCAATTACATTTGTCAACATTTCAATTTATCTCATACCGGGCATGAAGAAAATCCTGAGAAAAAGCAAGAAATGTAAAAGGACAGTTGATATATTATTTCCACTGAAATGTTTGAAATGTTTTAATCTGTTCCGTTGTTACAATAATTACTCATCTCACGTTGACATCCTAAATAAGAGTAAAATAATGACCTAGACAGACCAACTAAATTACCAATAGGACAATTAGAGGATTGACACAGAATAACAATAGTCTGATAATATGAATAGATTTAAAATCTATCAAATTGATTTCAACACATATCTTATTAAGTCAGACCGTCTATATTGACCATAGTTTTTTGTATATATATTTTCCAGACGCCCAACTATTAAACTTATTTCATTTAAACCTTGAGCAATCCCAAAGTCAGGAATAAAAATAAAACATCAAGAAAAAAAGACATGGAATAAAATATCACCTCTAATTTGTTTTCTTAAGTTCAGTTGGACTTGGTCCAAACTTTTTCAGCTTCATTCAATTGTCCTTTTCATTTATAAAATAGGTTCATGTGAAAACTTGTCAAATGACTTAAAGGGCATAGGAAATGGAAATTTTAAAAACGTCAATTTTATCATTTTTATCAACTATTTCATATCGAAATAAAAAATAAAAGTTTTTTTTATTTTTTGCACTCCCGTTCATAAGATATCGGCCGTAGAAGTATGTTAATATTATTAGGTGTTTTAATCTGATCACGCTTACGTCCCTTGATTGTGACGTCAGGTCGGAACATAGCGTCGTATTGGATAGCCTTCTACCGTATACTATTGATTCTGTTTACAAGTTGCATTTGTAAAATAAGATGGTTTTTGTGCTGCCTTCAACTGTGAAGTCAGATCGGGACAAAAGATAGCTTTGTACGAGTTTCCATCGGATCCGAATATAATGTAAACGTTGGGTATTCAGCATAAAGAGAGCTGGCTATAGGGGGCCTAAACCAAATTAAATTCAAGATTGGAATCGCTTCGAAAAAAACCAGTTCACGATAGATCTTGATATTGCGAAATCGGTTGGCTACAAGATGTTGCCATTAAAAAATGATGCAATGCCAACGATTTTCGATTTCTTGGTAAAACCCGAAGTGTCCATCAAAAAAAGAAAAACTCAACCGTCCGTTGTCGGCGAGGCTGTAGCAGTGTAGGCCTACAAAGAAGAGGCAATCGAAGGCAAATGAAAAGACTATTACTGTCTAAAGGGGTTTAGGTTAACAATAAATTGCAAAACAATTTGTTCATATATGACCAAACTTTGGGTCTCATTAACCTATAATTTTAATCGACAACCCCAGCGAAATAAAAAATCTTACCTAAGAGTAAGAACCCACAGGGTCCGGAAAATAGCATCACTACTAACGCGATTTGAAAGTGAAAGTAGATTACATATTTTATTTTCTTGGCCGGAGGGGAATAACCAGTGCCCGTGCCCAACCGGAAAACATACTGCTATCTACTGCTTGTACAAACTTATTTAGGCTACTGATTACATTGCAAAACAAAATTAATAGGCCTAGATACGATTTTCCTCATTCGGGAAGACTAGACAGTAGAACAATGGTAAAAATTTTGGATTCGATTTTTATCAGTCAAAGGCCGATCTTATTTTTATTTTATCAATTGTTCCTACAACGTTGGTATTATAATTTTAAAAATCGGCTGATAAATAACGAATCCTAAATTTTCATTAACTGTCATATTTATCTAGTTGTTGTCAATAATAGGCCTAGACGGAATGAATTGGCTACCAAGTACCATTCATCGATAGGGACGCCATTATTATTAGCTTCTTGAGTTTCATCGTAGTTGCTAGGCCTATCACTATCACTCCCCGAACCCGATGAATTTTCTTGATCTTCATGAGGCCTATTTGCTAAAGGTTTATACATATAAGGTTGAACCCTTATACCAAGATTAATCTTTGGTATTTCTCAGAATTCTTAGTCATAATCAAAGGGAGATGCCATCTCGATAAGTTTGAATGTATATGACGTTACGTCAAGAGTTTCACAGATTGTTCCGACCTGACAACACAATCAAGGGACGTAATCACGATAGACATATTGAAAAAGCCAGATTTCTAATGCATATTGCAAACATCCCAATGCAATTTTTTTTTGAAATTTTGCGGATTTGATACAAAAATCGCTTCTAGTTATTGAAAAACACAAAAAAAATGAATATTTAAAATCATAACCTATGACCTTTAAAAGAGAATAATTTGATGGAACAACTGATTAAAATTGCTTATATGAGCAATTATAGCTAAATTAAATTATTTCCCCTTGAACTTGGAGATGATTTTCATTTTCACAAGTTTCACAGAAAAAAAAATCTTATTTACAGCCAATTAACATAGGAAATAATAACAAATGTTAAATTTAATCAATTTTGTTACCTCTTACATCTTCAAAGCAACAGCAAAACAGTTTCAATTCACACATCTATATCTCATATTGGAACAATTGTATACCTTACAGGATAACTTAACCAGAACTGTTTTTGTGACACATAATGATGACACTTTACTGCCATAGGGTGAAATAAATCTGCAGTTTATCAACATGAACTGTTTTATTTTCAGATTTAAAGTTTGATGATGACACCAACAGAAATAAGTTAAATCATAGTTATCATTTTCTCATATATGATGATTGTGCAGTTTACTCTATCCTATTGACATAGGTAAGATGGAAGTAATCAGGAAGTGTATAAACATAAGTCTACCAATTAAATGGCCAACATTGGCTTGTGTTAATCAGTAATATTACGGAGTAAGAAAAATGACTTCTTGGGATGGGACTGAGATGCAAAAGCAATTTAATTTTTTAATCAAAACAAGGAAATGTGATCAGATTGGATAATATGAAATGATAACACAATGAATTGTAGAGTAATAAAAATCCTTTGAAATAAATGATTTATATTCTTACTAGAATATTCAATAAATAAAACAAAAAGAATATTCGTTAAATCCAAAGTTATGAGCAATGCATGAAGGAAACACAAGCAAATTACCATCATTTACAGATAAATAAATTCTTTATGGACTGTGTCTAAGTAACCTTTATCATTCGCTTGCATAAATTCAAATGAAAGTATATGAAGACTGGCAATGCATTGTATTGTGTTATGAAGGATATTTTACCAAACCGGTCTATGAGAAATAATGGGCAGTCTTGTATAACATGCCTAAAGCCCTTAACTTGACATTCAACTAACTGATTTACATAATACAGACCTGAAGAGATAAGCTTGTATTATCAGATCACAAATAAAAACAATAACCCCTACCTTTATTAGTCAATATTTCCATAATGGATTAAGCAATTCCTTATTTTATCATGGTCACTTCCTAGCATTTACATATTATGACAGAATTGCTTTTAATCCAATTACATTAATAAAATATTACATGGTATAATAATTTCCTTCCTATAGACAACCGACATCTAGCAGACGGAACATATCTTTCTACTCTCGAACTCAATATCATACAGCAGTATATGTACAGTATTGATTTTCCATATCTAAATGGTAGAAAAATCACAACAAAATGCCCAAACCCATCTTTCTGACACTCAGATACTGATAACCACTTTTGGTTTAAACGATCAGGAATTACACTAACAGAAAATGACTGCATCTGTCATAGAGGAAATGACAAACAATGCAGTAATATTTTTATGTCTTGTGACCTCCTGAGGTGAATTTGCATGATAATGTGTGAGTTGACTTTCACGCTGTCTACTACAAGACAATCTAAGATTTGATATTCTCCAATAATCAAAGTATATTAGAGAGGATCACACAGATTGCTTCATCAGGAATTCTTTAAATGTACCATGTCATCTTTTCTGAGGAATGATTTGATAGTAAACAGTCATAAGATAGTCCCAATTCACTGTCAACCAATATACACAAGAGGATTGGTTAAATGTCAAGAATCTTTGCTTTCTTCATGTTCAATCAATTCAAAGGTTGTAATTTTCAGTCAAGACTAATAACACTGAGCTGTTCTGTGTTCTGAATGTGCGAACACTTTTTACATTATAATTACAATTTAAGATAAAATAAAGTTGGACATCTGCAAAAAAAAAAACTTCTGAAATTTGATCAATTACAGTTTTGAGGTTCTCATACCTTTAAATTGATCAAATAATGCTAGATTTAATGATTATTAGTCTTATGTATGCAGTAGATTTCCTTACTTAAAGGGATAATAGGCCTTAGCATGAACATAAAATTTTAGTTCATAAGAATGGTCAATATTAGTGTGTATTCATCATGGTCAATATGAGTGTATATTCATCAAGGAACTTATCAAGTACTTATAAAGTAACAGAATCCCTTAAAATCTGTAAAACTCACAAAACTTGAAAAATGCTTAATCAATTTATTAAGCGTTTTTCAATAATCAAATGCATCTCTATGGATAATTACATAACTTTTTGGATGTTTATTAATTTTTTTTATGTTATTTATGGCAGAAGGTATATTTACTGATGAATTTAGCTCTGACTGACCAAATCTAAAAATTTCAATTTTTATGTTCATTCTAGGACGTATTATCCCTATAAATATAAGGTTGTAGAGATTAAAGTAATACAGAAAACTAATGGTGTTGCTGTTATATAATTTCATAATAAACTAGAACTGTGAACAGCTCCGAGCGTGGCAACTATGCGTTATCCCATGGATTTCGAACATTTTGAAACTTCTAACCTGCTAGCTTTCAATTCCGGTACTTTTCAGCCTCCAATTGTGGAACAAGCGTAACAATATTGTTAGATCTATAGACAGCTGATGTCAAGGCCATTCTATATGGAAAATTTCAAGGTCATTGAAGGTGAAGGTCACAAGATTTAGAATTTCAAATTTTTAAAAAATTCAAACGGGCATAAATAATAAATGACGGACTAATTAAATTTTAAAGAAAATTTGCCATTCTCGGAAAAATGGCGCATGCGCAACTAGCAATTGCAATTTTTTTCTTCTCGGGGGATACAAATTATTTTGTATAGCTAATATATACTGTTTTTGCTTACATTCTTGAATTACACGGGATGTAGGGTCGCCTGAAATGAGATAAAAAAAACGGAAGTCCCCACGCCCAAACCGGAAGTGATCAAAAAATTTTGATGATATATTTTTAATTGTGTTGCGTATTTATCTATATCCTGTAAATTTCAGATCGATCCGAACATTAGAGCCCGAAAGTGTAATATAACCGTCCAAAATTGCAAAATAGTCAGATTTCGGTGGGCTATAAAACCGGAAGTTAATATTTGTCATGCAATATCAGCACATCTATAGACAGCTGAGGTCAAGGACATTCTACATCTCAAATGTCAAGGTCATTGAAGGTCAAGGTCACGAGATATAGAGTTTTAAATTTTTGAAAAATTCGAACGGGCATAAAAAAAATTCAAATTCGAAAATCAAAATTCTGTTCCCAACATTTTTTAGATAAAGTATCAAGGTTTTGATAGACACCAAAATCATAAAAATCGGTCAATAATTGGCGGACTTATTAAATTTTTAAGAAAAATTGCCATTTTTGAAAACTGCTCATGCGCAACATTCAATTTAATTTTTCTTCATCTCAGGGGATTAAAATCATTTAGTATAGCTTAATTATACTGTTTTTGTTTAGATTCTTGAATTACATGGGAAGCAGGGTCGCCCGACATGAGACGAAAAAACCGGAAGTCCCCACGCCCAAACCGGAAGTGATCAAAAAATTTTGATGATGTAGTTTTAATTGCGCTGCCTATCTATCTATATCCTGTAAATTTCAGACCGGTTAGCGAAAATATTATGTTAGATATTCATTTTTGATTCCAGCCCATATAAAAACCATTGGTGAAAACAAAAATAGTCTATCTTTTTCCGTTTGGGCTAGCGAGCTTCCCAAAAAAAAAAAAAAAAAAAAAAAAAAAAAAAAAAAAATAATCCGAACGAAAACAAAGCGTGACAAATTTTATTTGCCACGCAACAAAACAGCTGGTATATCACTGAACCAAACAATGTCATTCACTGAAATAAGGCAAAAGTAGCTACTGCATATATCCCAATTTTTGTTAAAGTAGCAATTGGATGGTTTTGTCTGTAATGTGGCACAGGTTTTCAAAGTAATATGTATAGCATTAAAGTTCTGTACTGAATGGAGAGGCCATGTTCAGAAAATACTTGAACTAATTACAGGTAATTAGCATTTAAAATGAACATGTTATATTATCAATCTTCATTAATATATCACTAATTATCCTGGATATTCTTGATTCTATATGTTCCACTTATATTATTGTACACTTAATAAATTGTATTTATCATATTTATGTAAGCTCATTTTCTATAATTTGTTGCTTTTATCCATAATTCCCTATATAAATACAGATCTGAAGGTTCATAAATGTTTAACAACAAAGTCTAAATCTGACTTTTTATAGTAAATTGTTTCTATAGAAATATCTACTGTTTGCAAATGACCTAAATTCACTTGAGAAAAATGTAGTAGTATAAAATTGATGGGTTAAAAGGAATAATAGTCAGTTTTTCGTGATAAATACTCAATCTAGTGCTCTATATAATGCCACTACAGGAAGCTATTACTATTAGTTTTGTAGAGTTCCAGAATGACAGGAATCCTATCAATACTGTATAATCAAGTATATATAGTGTGTGATTTATGGCTTGTAGAACATAACTAAAGTTAAACATTATGCTGATTACAACTACAAATCAGTATGGGTAATTAAGCAGATACAGTCTGAAGATAAAAGTCAAGGTTTTTGGACCATATTGAATATGAGAGCAATCTTAATGGGAATAACCTTTCATGTCATTACCAACTTTACAAGCACTAAGAGTTAAAGTTTGAAGTCAATCTATTTTATATAACAAATTAATTTGTTTCAATAGTTAATAATACTTAACATCTAAACAATGAAGGCTAGCTTCATAAACCAGGATATTGATTGCATCAATCAAATTTATTATGTCCTTGTTTAAATGTAGCATTTTGTTTTTGTGATTGGGGGAGAAGAGATACACATAAAATATTTATTGGCATGATTTTCATTGAACTACTATGACCAATATGACCAATTTCAAGGAGTCTGGGGTTAAAGCCTGTGGAGTGAGTGCTACTGATGAATTTTCACCACTAGAGTAACAAGGTCTTGTTTATTATATCTGAAATCAAGAGACCAAATATATATCTGATCTGAAATGAGCTCTGATCACTATGAAATTCTACACTATTGATTATATATCTACAAAGTGTTGTACTTGGTATTCTTTGACATCCCCTGCTTGTTTAGATTTAGATGTCTGAAAGCATCATTTCTTTCAGACTTTTCTGAATGCCTAAAGGCAAAAATATAAAGGCTTTTATGCTATTTTTTTGAAAGTTTATAACAAGATTTCTGGAAACAGTTTGAATTTCTTTATTTAACATGGAATTATATGGCTATTGAATTAATTGAGTGAGTCCAAATGATAGAAATATATTCATACAAAAGAAGATGAAAGTATACAAATCATAGATTTATTCATTCAGCAAATCTTCTTGTATATTTTTTGTATTTAAGTGAGAGAATGGCCAATCATGGCATTATTTATGTGCAATCCAATCATTAATAGACCACAATGACAAGAAAGCATGTTCCAAAATAATGCTTGAATAATATCAGAATCACTGCAGATCACACAATGATACAACATTTTAAATACGCATTATTATATAATTTAGAAGTTTTCTATTGATCTGAAGAAGAGACTAACTAATTGTTATATGATAATGAGTAATTGTTAGAAATATGAAGGCGACATGAAAATTTTAACAATGAATCAGATTCATTCCATTGTTTATTTCCTTAATCTAGACTAAAGAGTTTGAAACGTTGACTTAATATATTTTGAGTCTTTGGTCCCATTTTAACAAAAGACTAGATACAAAAGCTAACACCAACATGTAAGAAAGAGAGAAGAATAAGATTGATTTAGTAAAGTTCAGTAGAGTGTGGGAGACAATTTCAATCCTTGACATTTGAGAATAAATGAGGCACTTAGACGATATTCTAAATGTAAGGAAATCCATTATCAATAACACATCAATATCCTTAATTAGCTTTCAAGCTGAAAGAAATCAAGTTTTTGGAATTGGCAGACCAAAGAATTCAAATTGGATCGAATCTAAAATGGGCTTTAAAGTTTAACGGTAAAATATTGAGACTTATCATAATAAAGACCATGAAGGAATGTATGAAATAAGCATAAATAAGGTATTGACAGTTGAATCTATAAGATAGTCTACCAAACTTCACCATAAAGTAAACTAAATTCCGTTAACCTAATGATAAACTTCAGTCAAATCTTCAAAACCTGTGGTAAGCTGTAATTTTCTCAAAGTGATCAAGATGAAAGTGGCATCTATCAAGTACTGTGATTTATTCTTTTTTTATGAGAGCTTGAGATATGGCATGGATATTGTCTGGTACCATTGCTGCACGTTCCAGTCCAAGCTTTTTTGAGTCAGACAAGTATGTCTAGTGGAAAATATATGAAAAAATTAATTTTTTCTTGTTTGAAAGATCCAGGGGTGATGGTGTATTTTCCCCTATCGGATTGTTAGAAAGATCCAGGGGTGTTGGTGTATTTTCCCCTATCGGATTGATAGAAAGATCCAGGGGTGTTGGTGTATTTTCCCCTATAGGATTGTTAGAAAGATCCAGAGGTGTTGGTGTATTTTCCCCTATCGGATTGATAGAAAGATCCAGGGGTGTTGGTGTATTTTCCCCTATCGGATTGTTAGAAAGATCCAGGGGTGTTGGTGTATTTTCCCCTATCGGATTGTTAGAAAGATCCAGGGGTGTTGGTGTATTTTCCCCTATAGGATTGTTAAAAAGATCCAGGGGTGTGTTGCTGTATGTCCCCCTATCGGACATATTTTAAGCTATGCTTTGGTTATGAAAAGTTTATGCTAAACTACTATCCAACTATAAACTGTAAACTGTATATCAATGCCATGAAAAAGTGGTAATAATTATCATAAATGAAAGTTTAACTTTCTGAGCATGTCATACATCACAATAACAAAATATCCTAAAGATTCTGACCATTAATATTATCAACAATCAATATTTAATCTCATCTCATCCTTTTTGATCTTTTTCTGATCCTCGAACCTTTCAACAAGATATGATTTAATTTAATTCAAATTGCTCAACAGCTTTATTGTACCTTGAAAGGCATCAGGAATATAAATAATCCCAGTTAGAATTACATGTAATATCCTAAAACAGTGGTAAATCAGTACTGCAACTGTCAAAAATGAGAATTTCAGTCTCTTATTGTTGGTTTTTACATACAAAGTATTAAAAGTTGATTTATGTCAGAAGATAGCTTGCCAGGCAAGGTAACATACGCCCACTTCAGCAAACAGAATATTCCATGTTTTTTTCATTTAATCAAGGGCAATAACTCATAAACCGACATCTGGAATCGCACCATTTTAACTTGTCCGAGATGTTATTACGATGAATACACAAGTATCATTCAAATCGGATAAAAACTACAGCTTCTATTGCGTACACAAGTAAATTTTAACGTTTTTTCATTTAATCAAGGGCCAGAACTCATAAACTGACATCTGGCGAGATATTATCAAGATGAATACACATACCAAGTTTCATTCATATCAGATAAAAACTCTGGCCTGTATAGCGTACACAAATAATTGTTGACGTACGGAGGGACGGAGGGAGGGACGGACAGACGGACGGACGGACCTACCGATGGACAGGGGTGATGGCAATATGCATCCACATTTTCATGTGGGCGTATAAAAAAGTGACCAGCCAAGCTTCTGCACATACGTCAAGCCTTAGCGCATGAAAGAAAAAGAAACAACTATATTTTACAAGGATAACAACTTAGGTTCACAAGTCCCTCGTGACAGGGATCATTTCTACCAGCTGGTCCTTGGCCAAACCTTGGATGGACTGGAATTATGAATAAAGATGACTTATTCAAGGTCATCAAACTATCACACACCGATCGAGATTAGAACTCACGTCCGACATTTTCAAAGTACCATATAGCTTGAAGGCAAGGTGATATATGCCATCTTACAGAATTTATTTAATTTAGAATATTTGGCAGCACAATAACAATCACCAGGTATGAAATCTTTAACCTTCAGATGGAACTTTTCAAAAACAAGGACATTATCACATATTAATAATATCCATTTTTCTGACTTTTAACTCTTGTTCACTCTTGGCTGATAAAACAAATTCACCAAGTATCATCAAAATCAGTCAAACATTGTGCTTTCAAGAGTGTACATGAGCAGTTCTGAACAGACTGATATGGACGACTCAGATATAAAATGGATTTACAAATAAAATTTTCAATTATAATTATTAGGTATAGAAAGTCAGATAATCTAGCCACTATACAACAAATGGTTGCCTAGCAATATACGACCACTATAAAGTATGTTTTCACTCAGGTTGAAAATCAAAAATTAAATTTCAAAAGGAACCACAATTTGGGCCTGGTCCTAGATCTCAATGTTCATATCAAATTTCATTCAAATCAGATGAAGACTGTTGTCTTACCAATTTCCATATGTTTTGACTAAGTCAAGGGAAATAATGCTAAAAACATTCATTGAAATCTTCCATGTCGAACAACATAATAATGTGAGCGTATAAAAAGGGAAACAATGGAATTAAAAATGTCAAAGTACTCCTTGTGCCCTGATAACATCAACATTAACTGTCACAAAGATCATAAAATGATTTAGTATATGTTTCAGATATAAAATCGACTGAGGATAGATATATTGGAGATGTAAAATAATAATGGATGGATATAATAGCAAACACAGAGAAAAAGATTTAAACTTACTTTCAGAATAACCGAACTCATCTTCTTCATCACCATCACTTTCAGCTTCTAGAGGTTGTTGTTTGGATGTTGATGGTTGCTGTTGTAGTTTAGATGTTGATGGTTCTTGTGGTGTTGTTGATGATATTGGTGCTGATGTTGCAGAGACTATTGTAGTAGCTTCGATCTGTAATATTAATATTGTATTTGTATATTTATAAGCTTAACACATTGGACCATTAGATAACCAGGGTCTTGGAAATTCAGTAATCTGTTTTATCAATATACTTTAGTTAAATTAAACATAAATTGAAGAATCAAGAAAAAGGAAGTTCAGGATAAGTGTAATAACTTACCACTGTAGGCTTCTGGGTAGACTGAGCTTGAGTTGTACTACTGGAAGAACTGACACTTTGATGACTTTCTTCGAAGGAATGAACAGACTTGATTTCTGCTGCTTCTAAATCACCAGGCTGAATAAAACAATTAGGTGTTTAAACCTGGTATTATTTAGTGGAGTAAAGTTGTTAGAACATAATGTGAGTGAGGTTTATATGAGAATAATGACTTCTTTTTGTTCCCAAAATCAAAAGAGACTGAAACAGTGGTTTATACCTTACCATAAATATTCTTTGCTATAATGGAATGGACAGAAACCAATTTTTTCTACCATGTCCACATGCATGGCATTTAAAAATTTGAAAGGATTTGAAGTTGTCCAATCTACATAACATTTAGAGCATTAAGTCAACTGGTAACATTATTTAAGAATATTCTAAAAGCAATAATAATGACATTTCTAAAAGCAACGATCTTGAAATAGTCATTAACATCAGCCATGTTCAATTACATTGACATTGGCTGTTACAAGTACTGTAGTAAATTTCGCAAACTCTACAGCAGTTTATTGATTAGAACCAGACCACTACTATTTCAATCTTTAAGAAAATTTTTTATAACTGATATATTATTGCATTACAATTTAATAATATTACAACTGAAGTAACATGTAAGTCTAGAGGCACTTGTGCCATCTGCTTTCATGTGCCACAAATTGATGTAAATATTTTGGTCATTCAATGCAATCGATCTTATAAGATAGCTTTCATTACCTGCACAAACAAGCAATTTTCATTTGTGGCAGTTGATTTTTAAATTTTCATCTAGAATGGTCAAAAACTTACATAAAACAATTGCCTTCAGAAAATAAAAAGACTATGAGTGATTAAATCTGAGCTGACTGACTGACTGAAGTGTACAAAATGTAAAGTAAATTCCCTTGCCAATAAGTTATCTAAGAGCACTTAACATTGATTACTGGAATTATTTCAATTGATTTCACATTTTCAAACTCTGCATGTAGTTTATTTAGTTCAGTAGACCTTTCGTATTTAAAATAGTTATATTACTTTCAATATCATGTTACTGAAGAAAGAATGCCATGTGTATGAATTCATACAAATTCCTCAAATTTTCTTGATTTTGTCATTTGATTCTTATGGATGATCTCTTTTAAATGTTGTTTATGATATGAGAACATTTTTTTAAGTTAAAAGTAAATAGTTTGAAAACACTTGTTTTAAATATAAAACTTGAACTTTTTGTACTAACAAGTTATTGATTTCATAGCATCATTAAAGGTCAAGAAAACTTACACAAGCGGAATCAGAAAGACTTTGAACTACAAAAGTTACTGGTGATGTGGCATGGCGTATAACTTCTACTGCTTCATCATGAGTTGAATTACGTACATCTTCTCCATTTACCTTTAATAATGAACCACAATACATATCAAAACAATTTTCTTTAATAACCTATAGACATATTACTAATGCTAAATAGTGAAATTTGATTCTACTTAAAAAACTAATTTTAACTTTTTTACAATTTTAAACCATTTGATAAAGAACATGTAACATTGCTTGATTTATTTCGAAACAAAATTTTAAAGTTGTATAAAATAAGATGGTGAAATGTTGCTACTCTCAGGTTAAGGTTAATGTTGTATGAGTGAGAAAGTAGATAATAATTTACCTCCAGAATTCGATCGCCTGTTTTTAAAGTACCATTCCTGCCAGCAGGACTATCTTCTAGTACATGTTTTATAAAGATACCAGATATTGTATGATCTTCTAATAAATTAAACATATCAACTCGACCACCTACAAATCATATGACAAATAGAAGCTAATGGAAGCTAAACCAATTGAATATTTCTGAATTATTGGGTTAGTGAAGATGTAGATTAACATTCATTGACTGGAAAGGTGTACATAAATAACAAGTTTACAACATCTCACATAACAAGTCATTGAAGGCAAAATTTCCTTTGATGTTTACAGTGAATAACAATGTTATTTTGACTAGGTATAATCTCAGCTATAGCACAGTTTACTATACAATACTTATGTTTTGGTTGGTCAACTCAATTAATAGGACCTTCCTACCCTTCTTTAGACATTGTTTCACAGGTGTCAATGTTAAAGGGGCCCAGGCTTGATTTTAAGGGGTCGTTTTGGGCCTTTGTTACATTTGAACAGTCCTCAGAAATACTCAAGCTATAAGAAAATCGCAAAATACCTTGAAATATACCTCAAACAAAAAATTTCACTTTTCATTTTTTTTTCCGTGCTGCACGCGACTGGTCTCCAGTCAGTCTGAAAATTGTGTGTCCTGTTGACAAAGTCTACAATTGAAAACGCGATGTAGTCTATTTATATAGATGACCGCTATTGCACGACGGGAAGGATAACTCTTTGATTATCAAGAGGCGGGACGTTCTTAATATCTTAATACATTATGATTTTTCAAACATGGATAATTATGGATACACATGGATTTGAAGGCTCAAATTTCAAAGGTTAGCTCTGTAGACTATTGTTGATTAGCTAAGCAAAAGATTTCATGTGTTTGAGGCTGTCGGATGATTGTCAGAAACAAATCAAGCCTGGGCCCCTTTACTGTTAATAAAGTATGTTAATAAAGATTGGAGAGTAAGGTGGAATATGATTTATCATGGAACACTCATGATTACTTTCAATAAAACCATGAAACTGAAAAACTCAGTTGAAGTTTTCAGCTTATATACATACACTACTGCAATATATATTAGCATTTTATACAAGATTATTTCTAATTACTACCTGGTACTTACCAACAATACTTATGCCAAGACTTTTACCAGGTTCCCTTATTAATTCTACAGATCTTGGTGAACCCCATGCTTGTACTGCTGGTGAGCCATCTGCTTTTAATGATTTCTGTCGAGGTGATATCTGTTGGTTAAAATCATCCAATAGAACATCAGCTGTTGATATTGGTGTTGGTGATGATGTAGACACAACCTTTAATGGTGAGGAGGGAGGGGAAGACACAAGCATAGCTGATGATGGAGATAATGATGGACTGGAAAAAAAAATCCATCAACATAATGAAATGTTCTTATTCCCTTTAAATTTGTCAAGTTTGTCAGTACAACAATATAGATGAAATAATTGTCAATTGTTTTAACAATATTTTATTTTAATAAATGTACCAAATTTTTGCCTTAATGTTCTGTGTGGGGAGAACATTTCTATAGATGAGACTTTGAAATGTTTGCATGGTTTGCAATGCAATTAAAACTATAGCCACTTGTTGCAAAGAGTGAGACTTTGCTAACGTCGCAAATTGTAACAAACAGGCCTGATTTAAACTGGCCAAAGCAATGAGGTATATGTGTGCAAGGTTCTTTTTTTTCCTACAGACGTAATTCGCTGACCCATATAAATAGTAAATTGGAGGTTTACCCGGATGTGCCACGCCCATCTCATTTTATTTAGCGTAAATCTAATCACATTCAAAATGTACAAATTTGAAGCTTTTACATCTTATAGATCATGATATACACACACACATACATTACGAATAAGCGAAAATACTGAAAAATGTACTTCAATTTTTATTTTGAAAACTTTTGTTATACATCGTTCAAAAGAGGTCAAAAGGCACCTCAAGAATCTGAAAAAGTTAATCCTCTAAATTAATTAGGTCACGCTGTAAAGCAGTCCAAAGTTGTGAATTTTGCTGTTTTCTGACAGCTATAAAACTGGAAGTAGACCTCAGAGGTCAAAGTATCAACTGATAGCCAAGGTCAGTGACCTTTGACCTACGAAGGTCAAGGTCACCAAATGTCACGGTCACGAGAAATAAGCCCCCAAACTTAGAAAAAATTCAACCGGATGTTGCAAAAATCGGCCACCACATTTTTTTTTTGCAATCATTTTAAACTACCAGAAATGCAAACCTTACCCAAATCGCACCATTTGAGTTTTACAAAGAAGTGACATTTCAAGATGGCAGCCAAAGTGTTACTTCCAGTCTGGATTTTTTTTTTTAAAAATGGCCAGTTTTTTTCAAAAGGTATTGTTTAGCACAAGTTGCAATGTTCTATGACAATACCAGAAGTAGAACGGAAAACAGAAATTTGAAGTTTGAACGCAAAAACCAGAAGTGGAGCAAAAATATTTGAAATCACTAGGGCAAAAACTAAAAAATCTGCAAAAATAATTTGAAAATCGGCAAAAAATTTCGAAAGTATTTATCTGCTATTTTATTGGATATTAAATGTAGATTCTAAAAATGAAAACCTGACAAAAATCCAGCTAAAATTCTAGAGCCAAAAAAAACGTTTTTGCAAATGTTGCACTGTAGCACCTCTGGTTTTGCAAAAATGTTCCAATTTATATTCATTAGAAACATTGCCACTACAGAGGGTCCTGGAAAGTTGAATAGTTGCTGCAACTACTGTAGACAAGCACAGTGAGGTGTGTAAAAAACTAAAAGAATTGACAAACTGAAAACAAACTAGGAATTTGCTGAAAAGCAAAGTCCCACAATTATTTTGCCACATACAAGTAATCTGCTCAGGGAAAAATAATTTGCCGTAGCAAAATAAAGTGTCTGTGGCTCGATTAAAATCTGGCACCAGCCACATTCTTATAAGTGTGATAAAGTAGAATTTGGACTAGGTCAAGTACACTATTAAAATCTTCAACAATAAACCTGTTTTATATCAATCCCAGCCTATCAAATAGGATAGAGTATTATACTTTATAATCAATATAATCAACCATGTCTGAAGTTTTCTCATCAATAAAATCAATGTATGATAAGATTAAAGTTTGACAAATATCTTTAAATTGTAGCATGTAATGTATCTAGGAGATCAATATTCTACCAAGTATTCTTCAAATAATACCACAGCATCTCTTCATTTCCTTCTAAATTTCTTACTCAGATTCTTTAGAAATTCTCTTACAATTTGCAACTCAGCACAAATTTAAACTTGAAAGTATTTAAGACTAGATATTTTTTCCCTGTGTCAGCATATCCACACTTAAAGAAATAGTCTGGCTTTAGTTATTAGGCAAGTATTTTCTCAGCAGATAACACCAGCACAGGGTATGCACAATATGCAAATCAATTATGCAAAACACTGTAAGTCAATAACTAGTTGATCACATATCAAGAGATATGAATAGTTTATAGGAATCATCAATGGTATTGAAAATTGGTGAAATCTTCAAAACAGCTGCATGTATCAGACAACTGTATACAACATTTTTAACATTCCATAGTAATAAATATGTTTTATACCATCATCAAAGTCACTTACAAACTGAAAATTCATTAGAGTTTAATATCAAATGTGATGGACAGAATGGAAGGCATAAATACTGAAAACATACTTCCGCATGGGACACAAAAATAATTTACTAGCATACTTCAAAACTTACTTTGGAGAAGGCATACTGGAATGATGAGAAGGACTGGATGTTGCACCCTGGTTACTCATAGTCTCACGATGATTCGCTGCATCTGGTCCTGATATGTAAGTTACACTGAAAATAAACAAATAACAAACCACTTATTATTATAAAACTCCATACCAATTAGACCCTATACACCTTTCTAACTCTCATCTCAGAATGTTTGTAAATTATTTTAGCATACTGAATTACTGACTCAAGAGAATTTTACAAATGCCATTAATTGCTGTAGACAGTTGTCTATACCCCTATATATATATAATATATTAGTTGTCTATGGCAATCAGAAGTTTCATATATTCCATAGACCTGATAAATAATCACTTTACTAAACTCCACTCAATGTTAATATTTTCTCCAGTCCTAACCAAATTTCATTCCAATCTTTTTTACCAATATGAATGACTGCTCTGACGATGTGTGAATATACTCTAATTTTACAATTTAAGCAATTTGCCAAAAATACAAATACTTTATCTATCTTGCTACAGGATTTCTTATTTAAATAGAACACTAGGAATCTGCACAGACTTTCTTCTGTTTCATGAGATATGCAATTAAGATAGTAGAACTGTTAAATGTACAATAATGGAATTGGATTAAAATTTCTGATAAAATGTCACTATTCTCTGTAACTAATCAATAATGTGACGAAATTCTGGCAGTTCCTCCAGTATACGCACTAGTTTTTAATATATTGAAAGGTTAAAGTGATCTTCAATGAAATGAACAGAAGTGAGAAGTTGGTGATATCAAGATAAAGTTAGTAAGCTGTATAGAATATTGAGGTAATATGTATAATTTAACTTTACAAGTTCTAGATTTTGAAGATACTATCAATTAACAAATTATACTGACTAAATATACATCAGAAAACCTCTGATAAAACCATCCCTACTGTAACTCTATATATAACATTTTAATCATTAGCACAATTAGAAATTTAGAGTAAAATGTATAGTTTCTCAAGTGATATAGTTTGTAGTTATTTGCAATTATAATAAATACAAATACCGGTACCCTGTTTCCATTCATAAATATAAGGTTACATAATTGGTGAAAATAACCAATTCTACTAAAAAATGGATGAAGGTAGTATTCTTCTGAAACACTCTTCAAATGAATCGTAATATAAAAGAATGCAGGAAAGGATAGCACAAAGATAAAAAGTGTTCAGATGAAACATACCTGTACATTTAGATATTGCCCTGATATGATTGTCAAAGATATAGAGATCAAAAATCAACTTTGTTTGAAGTGAGAATCCAGGATAAAATCAAGCAAATGTCAAATTACTACAAATACCCGATTCTAGTAGATTATGTCAGGAGGATTAATATTGAGATGTAATCAATATTACTAATTAATCCTATATAAGCTTAAATATCCCACTTTCTTCCTATATCATCAACATACAGTAGTTTATTTTTATCAATCAAATACTACCAGTCAATATGAAGCACTTTTAAACTATATCCCTTCATTGTAAATCCTTAAAACATTAAACACACTTTAACAGGAAATGACATATACTCCATCTTTTTATTTCCAACATAATTTAGTCACTTTTCATTACATGATCTGTATATCAACCATAGACTTGCCAAACTTAATGCCACCATTTTCTGGCTAGTGTGAAAATCAATACCTTCACTCTCTTACTAAAGCTTTAAGTGTGGAATGTTGGTGGTGTAAAATCTTCTGCTTGTAATAAGACTGCCTCGTGGGGGAACTCAGTAGATTGGTCAAGCCAAGTAATTTGAAAGCAATTCTAGCATGTCTTATTGGGGCTAAATGAATTATGTCTGCTTCCATTGACACGTATCTTAATGACCATTGTTTATATTATACAATTTAGAAATTCCTGGAAGTTGATTACTGGTATATTCTGAAGTTCATCTTCTACTACAGTCCTCACTTTCTACAGTATACAGATATGGGGGTTGACTGAAGATGTTTTAAACGGTTTGAATCTGATTCAAATATTCCACTTAAAATAATACTCTTATTCAAAATGATATGATTCAGTGTATATTCTTCCTCTTGACTTCAATTTAAATATTTGAAGGTTTAAAATTGTTGATATTGATAATAAATGATTTATAAGCAACACAATATTTGTTAAAATCCAGAACCAAAAAAAACTAGAGCAACTGCAAATAGGTGAAGTTTAAGAATATCAGCAAAGATCTTAAGGAGGAACAACACTTTCTTAGTGTCAAGAACAGTCTTGATTTCACATGAAAACTCAAATATATCTGAATATTTCAGATTGGTCAAACATCAAAATCATCTTATGTGTATTTTTGGTAAATAGAGCTCTAATTGAAAAATGTTCACTGTAATCTTTCAATATTAAAAAATTGTGTACTTTATCAATTTAATTCAAAAGCATTGCTAATATTTCTTATATTATCTGGATTTTTTGTAGTTAAATATAGTTTCGATGTTCTGTACAACTAACTGAACTCGTAATATGTAAAACAATAAAAATGTAATGACACTAGTTTCACAAGAAAATCCTGTATTAACAGTTGTAGTGCTTCATAAAGTGATTATTATGAGGTTTCAGTGTTATCAAATTAAAGACAAGGTTAGTATGTTAGTATTAGAAACTTGATAGAAGAAATAGGTTACTCTGTCATATCAAATATCATATATCACTGAGTGTCATATCAAAATCTAATATCAATCCCTGTCTATATTCATAATTTCAGTCTTCAGTCCTTTAAACCATCAATGCTAGCAGCCCTTCTACTGGCCACATTATGTACCGAGGCCAAAAGAAGGGGAAGTTACCATGTAACTACCACTTAGGTTGAGGGTAAAGTAAGTTTAATATATTCACACTCAGTGTTAGCAGATTAAAAAAATCAAAATTGAAAGGAAATATTTCCAGAAAGTTTTCATCATTATTAAGTACCGGTAATACTATGGAAGTTGAAGTGAAAAGAACCAATATCTCTGAGATTTACCTAAAGCTATTAGGCCAATATGCAAAAGTATGTTACCAGTGCTATCACTGTAATCAGTACAAATGTTATTTATGCAAATTTTATATCCACAGTGATAAATTGAATTGTTGCAGTAATTTATGATAGTGAAAGATTAGGAATTACTACTTTGCATTTAGAAACAAAAGTCAATATGTGTATGTGGCCAAAAATTAGCAATCAGATCAGTTCTTTAAAACCAATTTTTACATGTTAATGATATAAACTTAAAGAAGGTAAATGAAAGAAACTCTACCTGATGTCAGTGCTGAGTAATGATGCCCTTCGTAATATGGCTCGAGCTTGAGCATTAGTTATTTTTCTCATACTTTCGTTGTTTATTGAAACAATATAATCACCAGGTAAAAGACGGCCATCTTTTGCCACAGCACTTCCTTTTGTTACATTTCTTATAATAGTTCCATTAGCACCTTTATCTACAGATTCTACAGTTATTCCTGGAAAATAAGAAAATTCCAATGAATTGATTTTTGATGGTAAATTGATAAAATTGCCTGTCTTTTGAACACAAAGTTATAAACTTACACAAATTTCTGACAAACTTGTGTCTTACTTATTATAACCAAAGAATCCACTAAAATATCAAATGGAAGTTTTAGAAAATTGACAAAATATTTTTTTATTTTGCTGATTGTCAAAAGGGTTCATCCTTAGGCTAATTCCCTATTCAGAGACTTAACAATTCTTACACATGCGCAATTTGAGCAATTTAATTAATTCTAATTATTTGAAGCACTAAAAAACATCTTACCTAATTGATCATTTCCTTTCTTCACCTTGATTGTTTTTTCATATGTTTGTGGTATAATATCAATACCACTTAACCACGATCCTCTCATTAAACTTGGTGAGGCTAATGGTGACATACCAGGAGACATAGATAATCCTGGGGACATGGTACGTGGTGAGGATGGTGGTGATGGCATCACTCTAAGGTCACTTGAGGTGAAATGGTCTGATGATGATGTGCTGTCAACACTTCCTGATTTTCTATGAGCTAAAACAGTCTTTGGACTCATCTGCAACATAGAATTGATAAAATCTATTTGATATTTTATTTCATGATATAATGCATGTATATAAAGCATTGGACTGAAGTCAAATAGTTGATCATGTTATATTTAAAATATCATAAAAAATTATCCAATTTTGATGTCTGAAAAGTACCACCACTAACACTCACAGTAGACATAGGTCACCACAATCTTTTCCATAACTATAAATATAACAGTACTCACCTTAATATCTGTAGGATCCACAGAGGATGATGTTGTGGTATTATCTGTTGATTTAGATACTGATGATTGTACAGTTGGTGATATTTGTTGCTGAATATCTGCTGGTGGTTGCAAAGGTTCCACTGTGGGTGATACTGCAGGTTGAACAGGAGGTGATGATGAAGGTAAGGAAGGTGGTGGGGCTTCATCCTGAAAACAAATTATATAAAATTCAGAGGTCAAATCAAACAAAATTTAAATATCCAACAATGAAAGTCTTTTTTTTTTTAAATACATGTGCAAACACATTTTTTATATGGTTTTCAATCATTCTTCTACAGCAAACTTAAACCTAACTGGACTAATCAAATGGTAAGCTTTCCAATCTCGCACCTAGTTTAATTTAAGCCTTACCCATGACTGTATTGTACGGTGGCTTACATACGACATAATTATTTTTTTAATTTTGAATGTAAAACTTTATTTTTCACCTAGGTGAAAACTGTGTGAGAAGTCTGGTAGTTTTAATTTAAAAACTTTATTTTCCACCATGGTGAAATGTGGCTGAAAAGTCTGGAGTTTTTATTTAAAAATTTATTTTCCAACATGGTGAAAAGTGGGTGAAAAGTCTGTTAATTTTATTGAAAATACTTTTCACCATGGTGGAAAATAAAGTTTTTAAATAAATACTCCAGACTTTTCAGCCACATTTCACCTAGGTGAAAATACTTTTCAACAGGGTGGAAAATAAAGTTTTTAATTCAAAATAAAAAAAAATAATATGTCGTATTTGAACCACCGTAGTATTGTAATACTTTCAACTCCCATAGATTGAGACGACAAAAATCAGATATAAGGTACAGGTAGCGAAGGTTCAGTTTTGTCCGTTTGACTTGAATCATGAATAATGTCAAATTTTGTTTTTTGAACTAACAGAAGTTTTTAAGTTTATTATATTCAGTATTATTCAAGTTGTGTAACACAGTAACATAAAACTAAAAGTAATGTAATGTCTAATTCTATACTTTCACTTTAAATTTCAAGGGTCCTAGAAACAATCACTACTGTCATGCAAATTGGGTGAGGTGAGCCACAAAACACATTTTCCAGTTCAGCATGACAATCTTCCAAATCTATTGGCAAAAGGTCATAGAATATACTGTAGAAATTAAAATGTAAAATTAATCAAACATAAAATTCGGTTGACCTTCCTCTTATTATATCAATTTCTAATTGACCTAAATAGAAATTATACATTACCTTTTGCATTGAAAAAGCAGGAGCTTTAAGCAATGGACATTATACTAAAGTTCACTTTGTCATGCATAGAAATAAGTGAAAACTGTGGTATGTAGAAAGAAATCTTGTTATTAACTACATCTGTGTAGCAGTATATTATAAATGAAATGTGTATTTTAAATTGAAACTAGTGCATGCTCTAGTTCACATTATTATATTGTCTAAGTATTGTATTGTATATCAGAGGATTGCTGATTAATCTACCTAGTATCCTCTTACTATTGGGTACATCTACCTGAATGAACTAACAGTATTTACTGTCTTTTAGATGACCTTGAATCACAATCTGCAACAGTTTGCTCTTTGGTATATAAAAGCAATTTTTTGTACAATCTGTATGAATTATCATGATACAAAGTATATTTTATTTCAGAAATGTTAGACATGTTTATATCTAAGTTATAACCCAAGAAGTTTAATAAGTCATTCAAAATGGAGCTCTGTGTAGTCAAATGGAAAAATTAAATATAAAGACTATTAGAAATTTGGAACATATTGTTATTATTAGGCCACATGGAAATTGTAGAAGAATTAACCCATATATGCCTTGTATTACAAAAGGCATATAACATCGAAAGCCATAAATCATGAATCTGTTCTATGTTCTGTTATAAACACTACTTCAATGTTTATAATGTAGTTTTACAGATGGAATAAAACCATTACTGATAACAAACATATACAAGTTGTAAATTACCTCATTTCACATAAATATTATTGGGTTCTTTAGAGTGGAAATAAATGAGCATGGTATTTTCAAATATATATGTATATATGTATTTCCTCCCCCTTCTTGTAATCACTAATCACATTGTTGATATGCCTTAAGTTCAGTTTTGAAATGTCGAGCCTCATTCCATAATTAGAACTGAAACATGTGTGAATGACTGTTTATGAACAGAGCATTCCTGATCAGATCATAATTCCATCAAAGCACAGCCAGCTCATCTTGTTCTGAGACTAAACTGGACTATAGGCGTGCTAGCATGAACACTGTAGTGATTACAACAACTCTGCTTTAGGCTTGTTCATGTAAATCGGTTCAATTCTGAAACCATACTTTAAGTTGTTTTAACAGCAGTCTTTGACTATTTATGTGTCCATTTGAATTTCCAAGGTAAAACTGAGAATAAAGATTGACCATTAAACAGATGACCTGATGTAACTGATAAGAAATTTTCAAATTAATTCGTTAACATGTCATGATATGTCAAATCAATGATACCTAATAAGCAGATATTATATTAATTAGTAGCCTGTAGGCAATACAACAATTATATCTGAATTATTTCTTCTTTTAACTTTTACAGTTGTAAATCATTAATCAACAATAAGCCATAGAGCATAATATGGAAAGGAATTTGAGAACTGAAACACAAAATAACCTTTATTGCATTTTTGTACACTTAAATAAGTAAAAAACTGAACTTTGAATTTCAAGAGAGGTTGATTTATTATCATATTATAAGACTTAGATATTGTATCATACAATAATAATATTATTACAGGATGATATTAACACATGTTAACAGTAATTAAAATACAAGTAAAGAATTATATTTTATTGATTTAAGGTTAAGAATTTAGACAATCAAATTTGTTCGTCCTGTGAAATTTATGGTTACAAAAGGAAATAAATCCTATTTCACTAATAGTATGGATCAAGAGAGATCTTAATACAGACTATCTATCTATAGACAAATGGTTGCCTAGCAAGATACGCCCACATTAAAGTATATCTCACTTTTAACACAAGTTGAAACTCAAACATTATTTGGGCCTAATCCAAGATCTAATTAGCCTATATTGCACCCACAGTAAAATTTTGACACAATTTTACTAATTCAAGAGATATAACTAAAAAAAAAACACTAATGGAAAAATCGTCAAATTCAAACTTGACCACTGTCTTATCAATGCATTGCTCACATCAAGTTTCATCAAAATCAATTGAAAATTGTAGCTTTTATTGTGTCTACAACAAATGTTGATGGCCCGACTGTAGAACATGAAGCTAGAAGTACTAGTAGAACATGAAGCTAGAAGTACTAGTAGAACATGAAGCTAAAAGTACTAGTAGAACATGAAGCCAGAAGTACTAGTAGAACATGAAGCTAGAAGTACTAGTACAACATGAAGCTAGAAGTACTAGTAGAACATGAAGCTAAAAGTACTAGTACAACATGAAGCCAGAAGTACAAGTACAACATGAAGCAATCTTCATGTACCAATGGAACATAAAGCTAAAAGTACTAGTAGAGCATGAAGCTAAAAGTATTAGTATAACATGAAGCCAAAAGTACTAGTAGAACATGAAGCTAGGAGTACTAGTAGAACATAAAGCTAGAAGTACTAGTAGAACATGAAGCTAAAAGTACTAGTAGAACATGAAGCCAGAAGTACTAGTAGAACATGAAGCCAGAAGTACTAGTAGAACATGAAGCTTAAAGTATTAGTACAACATGAAGCTAAAAGTACTAGTAGAACATGAAGCTAGAAGTACTAGTACAACATGAAGCTAGAAGTACTAGTACAACATGAAGCTAGAAGTACTAGTAGAACATGAAGCCAGAAGTACTAGTAGAACATGAAGCTAGAAGTACTAGTACAACATGAAGCTAGACGTACTAGTAGAACTTGAAGCTAAAAGTACTAGTAGAACATGAAGCTAGAAGTACTAGTACACATGAAGACAGAAGTACTAGTAGAACATGAAGCTAGAAGTACTAATACAACATGAAGCCAGAAGTACTAGTAGAACATGAAGCCAGAAGTACTAGTAGAACATGAAGCCAGAAGTACTAGTAGAACATGAAGCTAGAAGTACTAGTAGAACATGACGCCAGAAGTACTAGTACACATGAAGACAGAAGTACATGTACTAGAACAATCTGAAGCAAGGAGAACAAGTATTACTTGGTGTACTAGCAGCCTACTATTCAGCCTGGAGAACAATACAACTTAATCTTTTGGAGTACTCATTTACCTAGGAGTTTTAGTACAATACTGATACCTCCAAATATCATAGATTATTTGAGTCAAGGAAGTTAGAAAACAGTGCTTGAGAAATGTCAGGTAGGCAGATATCACTTTATAGATATAAACTATAGCCAAAGGGGAAGAAATTATCAGTATGGCGTAATTTGCTTATTTACAGTACACTATAAGAGAGTTGTATGAAAATATTTGAAGAATTCAGTAGGAGAAAGGTTTTGATTAAACATGTCCTGTCAACATCAGAAAATATGATATGAGTAAAGGACACTAATATTGTTCTCAAAATTTTAATTTGTCTGAATAATTAAATATTACAAAACACTTTACCTTCTTTTTATTCTTTTTATAAGATGATGTTCCCTGACGACTAATAATACTTAGTGTCCTTGGTTTACGGCAACAAAACGCATGCATTTTTCACCCTTTTACAATATCCATTTCAATATTGAAAATTCAAGCTATAATTTTCACATTAGTCCACATAAACAGGATAGTAATAGTATTATGTTACTCCATTATTTGAATATTACATCCTGAATGAACTACTGAAGATCATTGTCACAGTTATATCTCACTTATCTCAAATAGAAATGCTAAAATTCAAATAAAGAATAAAAGAATGCAAACACATTAACTACATTCTTCAATAGTTTGTTCCCATATGACTCCTGTAATAATGTGTTTTCACATAGTTCTCCACAACAAATTCTATGGTAAGTAATTCCAGATATAAGTTAGTTAGTTGTTGACGGTACTATTGTCCAATATATCTGTAGGTAGATAGAAGAATACAACCACTATTATATTGACCATGTTCACATGTTAGAATGGCTGAAGGCTATAGTCAACTTATAAGATATGATATCTTTTTAATGATCATTAAAACTTGTCCTATCTTTACTCTTCATCAACTACACACAAGTAAACACCTAGCTTATCAAACTTCAACCCTTGTATTACAGCTGGTTAAACAATTTCAATGTCCCATCAACATTTCCACATTTACTGATTCACAAGTTTGACCCAACAACTATGTGATTGCAAAACTGACCTATAACAGCTAATCCATAAACCTAGTATAATGTGACCAGATCAAGATATAATGGTAGTCATTTCACATGTTTATTATCTCAGTTGGAGAATGCTAATGTTGTCAGACCACCTTTTATCAACTCATAAAATATGTAAGGTATATTGAACTGACATTTTACACCATTAAAACCCTGGAGCGTGGTGGTCTTTTTAATACTCAGACAGAGGAATACAATCTATAGCTCTATAAAAACTTGACAAACAATGGAAAGGGAAGGCTTTATTACTTCCATAAAGTTTATTTTCCTTGGTCCTATTGCTGTATGTACATTTACAATTCAATCCTTACAATTTTCAAACTAACAGCTGATATCACCTGAAGATTCTATTGCTAGGAATATATGTACAGAATAAGGTATTTATTATTGTTGGTGAACTGTAAATATATATAGTTTAAAAAAAAAATACCTGAATGAAGAATAATCAACTGTATATAGACTATATAACAACTACTATTAATATTGCTTGATTGACTTTAATAGAACTTAATGTCATTATCTCTTTACCACATAATAACCCACAATCTTTCATTCTTTATCTCTTACAATAAATGTATAAGTGAATGAATAAATGAATGAGTGAATGAATGAATGAATTGTTACTTGATCAACAAACTCAAATTAATAGATATATAAAGGTTTTGAAAAAGGAATAAGGTCTACATGAATGAATGAATGAATTTAACATCAAATTATCGAAAATGAATGATAGAGGAAAGATTGGAACTAAATTACAAAATGAATGAAAGTATAAGCAGAGTGTATTCTTGCTCAATAGTTAAGGAGAAATGTTAAATATATGTACCACAATTCAAACAATCTGGTTTAAAGCAGATTATACTACTTCAAGAATTCCAGATCAGTTCCAGACAAAAAATATAAATTCATCACAACCTACATTTTATATCATCTCTCATGATTGAAAAATCTTGATAAAAACTCTTACGGTAAGAGTCCTACCTATCAGTTTCATTTGAACCTCCATTTTATTATTGAGGGTAATATAGAAAACAAAAGACAATTCTAGTAACATTTTTGATATTTCAATTTTGTTTGACAAATTTTGGCCAATGTGTAACACATTCATGTAAATTTGACCTGCCAACTTCCATATTTTTCTCTTGTCATCTAACTTCTATTACAAATACTTGTGAATGTTATGACATTTGGGCAATATCATTTATATATTGAACTTAAGCTTGATGAAAGTAAAATTTGAGTGATGTTAAGTTCTGTGATGTAGGGCTACTTACTATTAATATTTAAATGCTTTAAATGCATTCAAATGAAAATTGCCAATTTCTGAACAGTCTATTTTTGAAGTCAACGATACACATTTATCATGTCATTTTACTATTAATCTTTAATCAAGATAAAACCCGGAATCCACAGAAAAATCAGGCATTTCTATAGAAACTAATTGACCATAGAAACAACTGATCAGTAGAAACAGAGTTTAATATGTAATCGATTGAAGAATCTATAGAAGTTTGAAATTGATTAGAAACTGTCAACAGATAGCTTGTCATGTTTTCAAAATTCAGAATAGTAAATTTTTTAGTATATCTTTGGGTTGCCTACACTATCTGATCCATGTGTGAATATTTAGTTTTCCTTCATGATCTTACATCCATTATTTTAATGCTGTAATCAGTGGTTTTTCTTTCTTATACTATACTATGTTAATATTGAAAAGCTCCATGTCAACAAGATGTATTGATAAACCAATAATAGTGATTGATTGGATCTAATATTCTACACATTCATAATCACATCTTCAGAAAATCATAGAAGCAATAAAGTACATTTAAAGCCACTATGAGGATAATTTTATGAAAAGGTTACAAACCCAATTTGAGAAATACAGTGAGAGTTATGATTTTTTGAATTTCAAGAAAAAAACATTCTGAAACTATTTAAACAATTCATTAGTCATGATCCATCAGGTGGTAAATCAAACATGGATGAGTTAAAACTCCTGAGAATCTTATTTTGGGACTGAAATGAATGACAGATTCAAACATCTGCAGGATGGCATCTGCAGAATGGCATCTGCAGAATGGCGCCTGCAGAAATAGCATGACTACATTCAGAAATGACTCATCCATGCATTTGGTACACACAAATATATAGTGTTATAGAGTAATGACCTCTATTCATCAAAATCCTATAAATCAATAAGAGAACTTTTAAGCTTGACTCTATTAGTCTCTAATGATTTAAGTCTATTTCATCAGAGTATAAAGCTCTTTCAAAAACTGCAAGAAAAATATTGCTTTATTTTATTTTATCTAATGGTAAATCAGAGTTTTAAATTTTCATCATAAAACATCTTTATACCTCCCAATTCAATAATTGACATATGACATTACTAGTAAACAGCTAGTTTTTGTGAAATGTCATGTTATGCCTTGTGCCTCCAGATATACTATCAGTAAGAAAAGGAATTCGGAAAGAAACATATTGACCTTTCTTGAGAATAATATGAAAACTGAATGTCAAACCTGTATCATTTCAACTGGTTTGATTATAATACAGCATTTCAACTGGTTTGATTATAATACAGCATTTCAATTAATCCTTAAGCGACATTTAGGGGTAGGAAACACATGAATAATGAACACAGTTTTTATGTTATACTTCTCCTCAATCTAATACAATAATACACAAAGTTTCAACAATTACACTGTCTTCATCAGGTGAACAAGACTAAAATCAAAAAGAGTGAGGCCTATATATAATTGTTCTGCATCTGTTATATATAGCCTCACTCTTTTTGATTTTAGTCTGACAACAGTGTAATTGTTGAAACGTTGCATATTATTGTATTAAATTGAGGAGTAGTATACCAAAAAAAATTGTGTTCATTATTCAAGCTTTTCAACTGGTTGATTATAATACAGCATTTCAACTGGTTTGATTATAATAGAGCTCATTTTCGAGATAATTGAAAAATATTATTAAAAAAGATTAAAATAAGCCGACAATCCTAAATATAGCTCACATATACACTATATATTGATTTCAATAATATGAATTATACCTCTCAATAATATAGATAATATATATAATAATATAGTTTTACCTTTATAATTACTCTTTTGAGTTTCTAAATGATATTAACTACTTCTCTAATAATATTATGTTTGCAGTGTTGAGCAAAAATATTTTGTTACATCTGGAGACAGTTCAAGACATTAACATGACAGTCCAGAAAGTGAATCAATACTGAAAAAACACAAGCCAGACTTTAACTGTGATCATTACTACTTCAATTACCTTAAAGCTGTGGTTACATCTTTATGTATGGTGATTGCATGAAACTAAACCTTTCTTGTCTTTAGAGAAAATGAATGGTATTGGGGTCATGAAACAAAGGATGAGAAGAATGTTCCTAGAGTACTGATGTTTCAAAGGATATTCCCTAATTTTAGCACCTTGCCAGCTGTTTGTAGCTTTTCATAAATGCAAAATATTTCTCATTGACCCATCCATTGTGGTTAGGGGTAGTTGATACACATGTAGGCAGAAATTTTTTCATTTTTCTTCTGGTTTGCGTACACATGCATACACATCTAATCAAAGCTGAACATTCTAAAACCATACAGAATACTTGTGTTTTGAATCGTATCTGAATGTGTACAAATATCCTTGATTGACAATATGATTAGTATGAATTAATTTGGGTTTCTAATCAAAATTACTCATATTGACCTTTTGATATATTAATAATTTCAATAATGTCCATGAACAGACTCAACCCTCATGGCCAATGATCATCAATAACATCAGTAGATCTAATGATACCAATACATTACATCAGAAATAAATGTCACAAACAAGACAATAGTATTATATCAGTGACCTTATCAGGTTCATACAATAAATAAACACAAAGTATAAATACTGAACTTGGCTAGGTCAATATAGTCATGTCATATCATTATCATATCATTGACTCCTATTAAGATAACCATATAGTGATACCTCAATAAACTGGACACAATTATGATCACTCAGTCATTACCATACCTTTATACACTACAACATAGATATCAAATGAACCATGATGTATAATATCAGTATGATAATAGGCCTACTTCAAACACATAATTACGTATTTCGACTTTGGCGAAAACGTATTGTAATCGTTCGGATTATTACGTATTTCGACTTTGGCGAAAACGTATTGTAATCGTTCGGATTATTTTATTTTTTTTTTTTTTTTTTGTAATTCTTGGATGAGTTTGCAGACAAACTGGTAAAAGGTGCAGAAATTCTAAATCTACGGTTGATCTTAGAATGATTTCAATTATCAAATAAAACAAAACCGGAAGTTCTATCTCTGACAGGAAGTGAGAACCGGAAGTTCAGGTTTTTTTGCTTTAGCAAGTTTATTTTCAGTTCGATTTTGACCGGATTTTCAGATTTGAAAACTTCAATGTATTTGTCAACTAACAATTATAGGTTTTATGCAATTAGGTTAAATATTTTATCCACGATTTGCAATTCAATATTCAAGGGTCATCGGCAAAAATTTCAGACCGTGATTTCTCCTTTAATATAAATGGTAAAATTTTGAAACTTTACCAGTTGATAGGGGATATGTTTATAATTTTTGAAAAAATGTGAAAAAAAAAATTCCACTTCCGGTTTAGCCTCAAATGACGTAATTACGTAACTTCCGGTCTATAACTGCTAGGTGAAAAGTGAAAACTGTTTTATAAATAACTTGTCAATAGTAATTGATTTGACCTAAATAATTAGGTCAAGCTGCCATATCGGCCGCCATTTTGAATTTTCGTTACAATTCTTAAATCCGAAATTCAGACACTACTGATAGACCGATTTTGATGAAATTTAGCACATAGATACAATGGATCATTATCTACCTTTTCTTGGAGACCGATTTTCAAATTTCGTATTTTCTTTCGAATTATTTAAATTTCGATTTTTTCAAAATTAGGTCACTTTAACGGGTACGGAAGGTGTGACCCACTTAATCTATGACCTTGAAAATTAGGTCAAATAATATTCAATATATTGTCTACGAGTAGATATTTTTTAATTTGGCTTACTTAAAAAATTCATAGAGATAAGTTGTCTTAAATACAGCAAAAATTGATAATTTTCATATTTTCGCCATCATTAACCGTTACGGAAGGTGTGACCTAATTATTTTATGAGTTTGAAAACTAGGTCAAATGATATTCAATATATTGTCTAGATGTAGGTCATTGCAAATTTAGCCTATATAATATTTAAGGCTCTCGAAATACGTTCATAATTGTAAGCAATTCTAGTTTTATTTTTTTTTTTTTTTTTTTTTTTGTAATTCTTGGATGAGTTTGCAGACAAACTGGTAAAAGGTGCAGAAATTCTAAATCTACAGTTGATCTTAGAATGATTTCTATTATCAAATAAAACAAAACCGGAAGTTCTATCTCTGACAGGAAGTGAGAACCGGAAGTTCAGGTTTTTTTGCTTTAGCAAGTTTATTTTCAGTTCGATTTTGACCGGATTTTCAGATTTGAAAACTTCAATGTATTTGTCAACTAACAATTATAGGTTTTATGCAATTAGGTTAAATATTTTACCCACGATTTGCAATTCAATATTCAAGGGTCATCGGCAAAAATTTCAGACCGTGATTTCTCCTTTAATATAAATGGTAAAATTTTGAAACTTTACCAGTTGATAAGCGATATGTTTATAATTTTTGAAAAAATGTGAAAATAAAAATTCCACTTCCGGTTTAGCCTCAAATGACGTAATTACGTAACTTCCGGTCTATAACTGCTAGGTGAAAAGTAAAAACTGTTTTATAAATAACTTGTCAATAGTAATTGATTTGACCTAAATAATTAGGTCAAGCTGCCATATCGGCCGCCATTTTGAATTTTCGTTACAATTCTTAAATCCGAAATTCAGACACTACTGATAGACCGATTTTGATGAAATTTAGCACATAGATACAATGGATCATTATCTACCTTTTCTTGGAGACCGATTTTCAAATTTCGTATTTTCTTTCGAATTATTTAAATTTCGATTTTTTCAAAATTAGGTCACTTTAACGGGTACGGAAGGTGTGACCCACTTAATCTATGACCTTGAAAATTAGGTCAAATAATATTCAATATATTGTCTACGAGTAGATATTTTTTAATTTGGCTTACTTAAAAAATTCATAGAGATAAGTGTACTTAAATACAGCAAAAATTGATAATTTTCATATTTTCGCCATCATTAACCGTTACGGAAGGTGTGACCTAATTATTTTATGACTTTGAAAACTAGGTCAAATGATATTCAATATATTGTCTAGATGTAGGTAATTGCAAATTTAGCCTACATAATATTTTAAGGCTCTCGAAATACGTTCATAATTGTAAGCAATTCTAGTTTAATAACTCTTGTTGTAATTCTCCACAGTAAATAATACTACATTTCTTAATAATTCCCCTTCAAAACTGAAAACAAGTATCACCTTTATACCAGTTTAACAAAATCCTTGCAAATATTTAGTAATCCATAAAAAGAACACAAAGGTCGAATACAAATGCAATGTCACTCGTGTATTAAACTATTTGATACACTTGTATACAGATGTCCAAACATTGATTATTATAGTCCACGATAAAAGGCCAAACTGAAACATCTTCAGGTCACAAATCAAGTATCAACTTGAATTTAAAAATATTGTCCTACATACATGCCACAAGTCAATTTGAATTTGAGTATCAAGAATTCAAACACAATATTTAGAACATTGAATACACGAAATACCAAACAAAATACCCATCTCCATAATCACCTGTGGCTGAATAACTGTACAAGATAAGGGGCTGTTTAGTGTGGTAAACTAAAGTATATTTAAGAAAGAAGCTTTTCAAGGGCTATATATAGTTATACGTAATGTCAATAAATGGTATTTTAAATATTAAATGGTTTTTAATTTTATATTATAAATCTGTCCAACAACACTTGTACCTTAATATACTGAACTAGGTAAGAAATTCCAGTTGAAATATCATCATTATTTGGTACTACATCAAGACTTAAGAATTTCCAACACTTTTTTTGTAACACATCAAGAATTTTCCAACACTATTCTGTACTACATCAAAAATATCAAACACAGTTTTTCTATTTTTGTACTACATCACGAATCTTCAACACTATTTGTGTACTAAATCTAGAATTTCTAACACTATTTTTGTAGTAAATCAAGAATTTCCAACACTGTTTTCGTACTAGATCAAGAATTTCCAACACTTTCATGTCTACATCAATATTTTTGTACTACATATTCTTACAACATCAAGAATTTCCAACACTGTTTTTGTACTAGATCTGGAATTTTCAACACTGTTCACATCATTAAGAATTTCAGCACTGATCATGTATTGAATACTACTAGAAACAAGCATACATGTATATCTTATCATACAATCTCAATAACTTGCAACACTGTTAACAGCACTGGTTAAGAACTTGCAACACAAATTTAGCTTTTCAAGATACCAAATTATGTTACAACAGGATAGGCTTCTCTGACACTATATTAACATTAATAATAGTAAGAAAATATATACCCTAGTGACAGTAAACCATAACTGATAGGTTATTATTCATTAATAGATATACATTCCTTTTATTATGTCAGACATACATTCCTGAGAGAAATCTCCATATACTGTGCATATTAAATACAATATATGGTAGATTAAAACTATCTGTCTCCCACAACCACTGATTACTTATTTATCTCAATGTTTTTTATAGATTAAAACTAACACTATATCAATTGATTTCTAGATAGGACAATCAGGTAAACATGAGTTTTTTTTCATAAAATTCTATAGTTGACAAATAGTGAGATATTGATGAATCTATATATATATAATTGGGTAATTGGTAAAAAATCAGGTCATGGATTTTTAACTGTTAATTTGTAAAGCCAAGATCTGTATTGTTTTTTAGCACTTGATGGCAGTGAGATATATTTTTTAAAGGTGCAATTGTGTTTTTGTTTTTGATAGGGAGATTTCTTGTATTAACATGACTTATATTAACATTTAAACAGCAGTCCTTAGTCCTTTATACATGGAATTATATTCAATTTAACAAATTTCCAAATAGAATAGATATATTCATATCTTATAACTGCCCAGTAAATTATAAACCTCAACAAGTGTTATTTTTATCATTTGTCTAATTGCATGATATATTCTCTTGTCTCTCATTATCTTCTTATCTCAACTAATAATAGATAATAATGGCTCCACCCTAATAGAACCAACTATTTTCTCCTCTGGGCAAATTGATTTTCTAATTTCTAATCAATGAACGTTAAGTACACAGACTGTTGTCTTGTCTAGATTTTCTCACGTAATATAGTATCAGGAGAAGTAAAAGATCAGTAAAGGAAGTTTTATGTCTGAAACAAATATATTCAGCTGAAATTTTCCTTCAGTATCAATATTTATATTGATTCTCTTACTTCTCTTTTATTCCAAATCTCTATCACATACTATTTAATTAAATAAATTACCCAGAAATATAAACAACCCCAAACTGATAATTCAAATAACTAAACTAACATTATATTTTATGCTATTCATTTTTTCTGGAATTCAATAACAAGAATTCCCAACAAGATTATGAAGAGGCTTTCTGAACTATGTGTATTTAAGCATTAATTAGCACCATTTAAATTTTTATACAGATATAGTGGTACACTAAGTGTCATATAGCAAAAGCTGTTTATATCATAATATTACAATATATGAAATATCATATAACCATGTTTTGATATTTTATATTAATTTTGTTTCTTGTTTGTTTGTTAGGTGCTGTGCAGGTGTTGTGCATAAATAATCAGGTGTTGATTATATAGCAATAACTTTACCTTTTTAAGTTTAGCTTGTATCACTCGATTAAGCCTTGGTTTTGGGGGTAGCGGGGGTGGTGTTGCTTTGACACTACTGGATGTTGAGGAATCCAGGGGAGAAGAGTTCTCCTTTAAAATATCGGCAAATTCTTCATCAATAAATCGGGATGTATTGGCAGGAGATAACTAGGAGAAGCAACATAAAGCCATAAACAACACAATATCAACATTGTTCAACATGCACAATAAACATCTTATTGAGGTGGCCTGGTCTTCTGTTCCCCTAAATATTTCCCTCACTCACTCCCAGCATCCATATTCATAGATATTTATCTTATTTCATGTATTTAAGAAAAATGACTGTAAGCATTAAAATAATTTCTTATCATGACTTACTGGATTTTTTTTTATGTAGTGTACAAATAGTACTGTTAATTAAGATGAAATACCCTAGAATTCTATATATGAATAACATGATCATGTTAATATATTATAAATTGAAATTGGTTGACAATTTTTCCTGATTAGTTTTTAGATAAAAGGTCAATTTCTGAAGCTGAAAATAGAAGTATGGATTTCTAATCAATAAAGTACAGCAGATTTGAACGAAGGATCTGAAATGAGTAATTAGTACCAATAGATAAAATGATTTAGTGGCATATCTTACTTTCACCTTTTTTTTATTTGGTATTTTCAATTTTTATCATAAATGTCTTAGGTTACTGTGATAAGATAAGAACATCATTAGAATATAGGACTTTACCTGGCAGTTTACCAAAGCATTTTGAAGGACATTTATCTGATGAACCATTTAAAAGGCCTTAAATCTATTTTCCAAGTTAAAATTTATTTAAAAATGATGCAAAATCCTTATGTGTTCCAATACCAAAAAATCACATAAAATATCAATGAAAATATTTAATCACCAAAACTCAAGACCATGCCACCTTCAGCAAGTTTTATTGTTCTTTAAAAATCATTCAAATTCTCACAATGCAGAATGAAATAAATACTCAAGATTTGCTAATAAAGTTTATAACGTGTAATGAAACAAAATATATATATATATGGGAGTAGACAAAAATAAAACATAAGTTAACTGTAAAGTTATCAAATACCGGCATTAACATTGAATATGACTAGATATAGTTAACAAGTTACATCTAATGGTATTAAAATACACATCTGATTCCTTACAAGCTGATGCCTCTGATGTTTAGTGGTGTTACTGTTATGGATATTAGTGCTACATATCAATGTTAGTGCTATAAATCAATATTAATGTTGTTAGAGCTATAAATAAATGTTAGAGATGTTAATGCTATAATTCAATATGTTAGTGCTATAAATCAATGTTAGAGACCTTATTACTGTACCAATGTTAGAGTGTTATAATGTTAGTGTTATAATTCAATGTGCTGTACATTGATAGTTTCTATAACCTATTAGTTTGTTGCTATAATATAGTCTGTAATGTTCGGGACTGTTGTGTTACATTTTCTGGATATGTGAATAATACATAACATAAATGGGACCAATGTATTTTCCAAAGTTAATTGATGAGATTCAAGCAGTCAATTAAAAGGTACCCAAGGAATTTTAATGTCATCTGTGGATAGAAATCTTAAGAATTTGAAATACCAAAAAAAAAATATCAACAATTGTTATTGTTGTTTATGAATGTTGTCGATAAAGGTAAACAAACCTACACCAAGGACCTCATGCTATAATTCAGAAGAAATCCTGGCTAAAATATATTGGGGGACTATAATTAAATGAGAGAGCCAAAATGAATTCTATGAAAAAGACAAGAAACAATGAATTACAGAAATATACTGTCATTATTTCCAAGGCAAAAACACATTTAATTTTTAACTATACGTTAAAATACTTGATGCATTCATTTATAATAAATTTAGCAAAAATTAAAATTTACTTTTGTTCCTCCTTTACATTTTTTGTTATAGTCAAGGATAAATGGGTTTAAAAATGGTAAAATTCAAAATATGAATTTTTAAAATTTAAGATACTATATATGAATTCGCGAGGGATTAAAATGTTTAAAAAATGTAAAATATGTAAAGAGTTAACCTAAGATTCTTAAGTCCTTGAATCACAATCTAGCAAGCTGTAAAAAAAGTCACTTTTATTCACACCAGTTTTATATCGCTTGTGTATAAAGACTAATTTGATAAAATTCTTGTATTATAAGATGAAGAGAAACAAAAAAGGATTTGCCATGCAATACAGGGAGATAACTACACTAAACATGCCACATCTATTGCATAGAGGTGATAGACAGAAAACACATCATGCTTAATACTATGTTTCTCTGTCTAATTTAGAGTTTTTACAAACCTAAAACTGTAGTATTAATTTTTATCAAAATTTATATGATTACGTATCAATTGATCAATTTGAAGAATTTTCCTTGCTAAATATGCCAAAACTGGCTATCATAAAAACTACAGTTTTGGCAAGAACAAGTTCAAACACTTTTTGAACCTGTTTAGAATTGTATAGAATGTTAACATCAATGTGCATTGAACAGGTCACCAAACATGAAGCTAAAGCATTGAATAAATAAACCATAGGTCGCTACTTAGTGTTACTACAGTGATTAATTCAAATTGAGAATATCAAAATTGGGAAACAACCCAGTTGAGTGCTTTAAGTAGGAAGGTAAAAAAGGTCGTAAAAATTTATTACAAAATCACATATTTGGGCACTGTAGGTTCACAAATATACGGTTCACTCACTAAAAATATACAAAATTCACTATGCACTTTTTGATGTATGACAATATATCACAATTTTATGCATCCACATAACAGTCTAAGCGTGTCTCTTATTGCTAAAATAGTTTGTGCAGAATTAAATGTATAATTGATTAAAAATAATTTCACTTCATGTTTCAGTGATACTGTCCATACACAATGAAAGGATGGAAATTAGTTAATATTAATATCAACCATTTGCCTAACTACGCTTCCGAACTATCAGGAATGTCTAAACCAAATACCTGGTCCGAGAGAGCATCAGAAACTTGTCTTTCATGTTGATTAGTCAATTTACTATCTGTTGTAACTTGTAATGAACCAGAAGTAGCCTCTTGGTAAGATGGTAATGCATCAATATCTTCATAATCAAATTTAGGCTTCTCATTGGTTGTTTGTACCACTGTCTTAGTCTCTTTTACTTCCTTACCAAATGTATTTAAAGATTTCGGTGGGGTCATTGGTTTCTCTATACCAGATTTAAGAGGTGATGTTTTTCGTGGAGTTTTTATTTCCTCCTCATCACTGTCATAGAAACTATCTTTACGCTTCAATGTTGATTTATTATCACCTTCACTCGACTGGCTTGATTCAGCATAGGATTCATCATGGGTTGTCATGGTAATAGTGGAAGTTTCTGGGAGCTGCTCAGCAAATGATGACACATGATCTGGGGATGATAGTGCTGCATCAGATGAAGGAAGTGCATCAGACGACTGGAGAAGACAAAAAGAAAGCAAAATGCACACGTGCAATTAAAGAACACTTCAAGCCATAGTTAGAGATTAGAGGTTGTTTAGAGGTTCCTTTTAATATCAAACATAATATAGAGAAAATATCTAAATAATCAGATACTAGAAACAGAACAAAAATACAAAAGTCCTTTGTGTAACACACAAGAATGATGTTTGATTTAATGTTTGATTTTAAAAGGAAATATAGCATCACACAAGTGATAAAACTCAAATCTAAATATAGACAGTCTTTCATCAAACAGGCCAAAATGGTGTGATTTCAAAAAGAAACATGAAAAATAACAAATATAATATTTTAAATATGCTGACTGTTTGCAAAATTCAAGCATCTTATGGATCTTGAAATAAAGTCAAAATAAGGGTATTTATCACCGGTATGACAGTTAACATTTTCATCATTATTCACAATATAATTGCAATAAACAATATCTAAATCATAACAATTTTCATAATAAATACTACACATCTGATCAATTTCCAAAGAAACAAAATCAAACATGCAGGAAAAGAACATATAAAAACAAAATAAATGACATGCTTAAGTTTTGATAATACTAAATAATATTTTGAAAGCATGTATTTAACAGAAGTTATATTGTTTTGTGGTGAAAGGGAGATAATTTGTTACTGACTAAATGCAGGTCTGGTTTCTGCTTGAAAAACTGGTGACAAATGCAAAGATTGTGTACATAATGATTGTGTGAAAATTCTAGTAATGAACTAAATAAATTAATAATAAAATGAACACAGATGGTTCAAATTGAAAAATAATAAAGTTTTAATATTACAGTTGAGAAAGATCTTTTGACTTTTTAACATCAAATTTATGGAATTGACGTTTGAATCAAGGTAACGAATGCAACCTATTCAATAATCTAATATTGCTAAATACAATATTACATCATATTCAGTTCACCACTAGAATATAAAGAGCTAGTCATTATAATTACCTGGTCATTGGACAACAACAATGGTTTAGCTACACCTATCTGTACAATTCCCTTCTCCGCACCTTTTAATGCTTGAGCTGTTTCATCTAGAGTAGCATTCTCTACATTAACATCATTGACAAACACGAGTCTATCTCCTGGTACTAGACGGCCATCTTGTTGAGCTACACCACCTGGTACTAAACTCTGTATCACAATCACTGTCTCGTTGGGGTTAACTGGGTCCTAGAATACAAGTCATTCAATAATTTGCTTAATTTTAATTAAAAAGGAATTACTCATAATGGTCAAACAAGAATTTTTTTATCTTTGTTGCCTCAAAATAGTTACCTAGTTAGGATCAGTAATAAAACATTTCTTACTAATTCCGATTGGTATCTATTTTCATTATTTGTCTGCTTATAAAATGGTAAACATATTATATACATCTTTAAAATCATTAGATCTTAAACTATTTCACATTTCTTTGAAAATCTAAAAGCTGTCACTTTGTATTCAAAATTATGCAATTTCAAAAGTTTGAGTAACATGTTAACCACCTACCTGATAGTCTAATATACTAAATCCTAAACCATTATCACCTTTAATTAATTCAATAACCACTGGTTCATTACTCCACATAGCTAAACTATTTAATGGTTCTAAAGATCTAGATTTGGTTTTATTCAAAGTATCCTGTAAAGTTGTACTTTCTACAGATGAAATAGCTAGATCTGATTTGGCTTTCACCATTTTACTAGATAGTGGTAAATTTTCTTTCACACCAGTATTAAAACCCGAACTAGTAAAATCTACATCATCAGGCTGTGGTGCATAATTATCTGTTGGTTGTGTCTTCCTTCTAGCACAAACCAGTCGCACATGTTGAGGTAAATCTTTCAATATAGCAACAACATCTACATGAGTCAATCCTAATAACCTCCTTCCATTTACCTAAAAGAAATAAAGAATGAAATGAATGGAGTTTTACGTCCCAATCTTGGGCTAATGAAGACGGGCAACACCGTGCAGTGTGCAATGAGGAAATTTTGCCAGGACAGCGGCATTAGCCTACTATTTTTGGGATTTCCAACTGTCGAGGGATCTTTAACATGCACAGCCTGTAGCACACAGGGCCTCGGTTTATTGTCCCATCCCATCCGAAGTATTTATAGTTTTATCAATATTTCACCATTCAAAGGTGGTGATACCATGATCTAGTAAAAATAATCTGAAAAAACAGGTACCCTAGATACATGTAGTTATCTTTAAGTGTACCCAATAAAACATAGCGACAAAAAACTTCTATTGGTATTGAGAATTCTCTAATAATAGAAGATATCAATCTTAGATGTATGTTCTACATCTTCTATATTTCATAAATATATACTTTAGTATAATAGTATATATAATATTAAAAACTGAAAACTTACCTCTAACAATTCATCTCCACTTTTGCAGCGTCCATTTTGACCAACTGGACCTTCAGGTAATATTGATCTGATGTAATGATGTGGTCTGACTTCAACACCATTCTCAACATCTACTGTACCTTCTAAACTTATACCTAATCCACCTCCTTCTTTAAACTTGGACAATTTAGCCACCTGAAACAATACAAAATATAAAACTAGAATTGCTGACAATTATGAACGTATTTCGACAACCTTAGAATATTATGAAGCTCAAATTTGCAATTGCCGCCATCTAGGTAATATATTGAATTTCAAAGTGATTACTGGTAACTAGTTATGTCACACATTTGTAGCTGTTAAAGATGGCAACAAATATGAAAATCATCAATTTTGGCTATGTTTAAGTACAAATATCTTTGTGAATTTTTTAAGTAGGACAAATTAAAACAAAATTATCAATAGATTTTATTTTGGGCTGTACACTTATCCATTTTAGTTTCATATTTTTTAATAATTGCTTTCACAATTCATATGTTCATGATAAGTCACTCAATCTTAATTCCTTTGCCCACAACTCTGTTATAATCAGAAGAATTGGCAATTTGCTAACAAATATATACTTCTGGAAAAGCATCTCAATTTTGTTTAATTTTTCACTTTTCTGATAGGGTTCCCACATTTGCACATCTTTGATCGAAAGCTATCCACAATTGTTCCATTTCAAATGTTTTAGAACAAAGACGGCTGGATAGACTGACAAGCATTAAAAATAAACATCCACTTCTAATTTGGTGTATAAAACTACATAATTTCAAAAATCTCTTTCTAACAAATTAGAATCCTAATCATTAGACTTTCAAAACCATCGAAAAGCTTTCTAGTTATATATACTTGGATACAGCTGGATAACTTTTTAATCTGTTATTGAAAGAAAATATATCAAAGTGGTTACACTACAATGAGATTGAATATGTCAGATATCAAACCATATGTGTACTAGTTACATTTGTGTCATAAAATGTTTCAGGATTGATGATAAACAACCCCAATCTTCTGTTGGTCTTCTGAGAATGATAAATGATATCAATTAAAGCAATGCCCTTGTGGTTAAATTAGTACTGCAAAGAAGAGCAACTAAGGGAAATAAGGCAACCACTTGTCGATATAATGAAAACATATCAACTGGATTACACCTTGAAGAATATTATGTCCCATTTGGGGGAGGGTATGTCAACAATCTGTGAGACAGTCTACTAATTTCTAAGGGAGTCAGGAATAATTACATGAGTAGCACAACATAAGAGCGCCCTAGTCTTCTGTGGGTGTGGCGACCACTGAAGACTTTGTCCCTGATAGATTGTCAAGAAGAATAACAGAAGAAGACACAGGTGAAGCACAAGAGCATGTCACACTTCACCATAGAGAAGCAACTACAGAATAAGAAAACAGCATCAAAACAGAAGAAAATATTGGAAAAATCTCTCCTTACTCAACATCTGAGATATGGATTCTTTTCTCCTTTTTTCTTTTACCCAAAAAAGACACCATCCATACCTAGTAGTAGGATTGACTACCAGTATGGTACAGTACAGTGGCACCAGGCATACATAAGTATCAGGTGTGTTGAAAAATACTTCTTGTATCTATTGACATTGCTATTGTTATCTGACATTACTGATTGAACTTGTAATGATTTTGTTAGAAGATAATATGATGTTAAGATTGAAATGTTCTAAATATTTCTTAAAAATCTACAATTTACAAGATAGTCATAAGTTTAATTAAAAACTTTATCTTTATGGATTCAAAACCTGCTACTAAAGACGAAAATAATGCAAGATTCACTCAGCTCTGACACAAAAGAAGATTACTTTTACCATACAGTGTGTAATAACCTCAACATGTCAGACAAAGCTTTCTTTTTTTAGTAAAATGTAATCAATTCTAACAGTAAATCAGAATGAAGTAATGTCAACAATAGTTGATTAGGAAATATTGATTGGTAAAATTATAATCAGAATTATCTTACAAAATAACACAAATACTTTAATTCATTAGGTTATTATTTCATTCCTATTCTGACAATACTCTGATAACTTACTTATATTATACATCTCACAAACTTATTTTATTATCAATTTTTATAATACTAATGCATAAAAATAAAATGCGACAGATAAAATTAAAGATGGCTTTTCACATTTTAAAGAGTAATATCAGCAAACTATTTGATTTTTGGTGTTTACAATTATCTATGTATATGTGGATGTATAAGGCATGTAGAAGATAATAATGTAAATCCACTTGGATTAGCTCATTTAAAAATCTGTTATCAAATTACATGAAACTATGTATGAATTGATTGGCCACATTTTCATATTTGATATCATGTGCTAAATCTATTTGAATGGAGATGGAAAGTTGAAACTGATTTACATTAATTGCATTTTTATTTCCGTATTTCAGGAATATGAAATTAACATATATTCCTTTCTGTTTTCCTAAAGATACAAATATGGAATATCAAAAAACTTGTAGTTGTTGCATATAATTAAGAGATGTAACAAATCATGAATTTCCGTAGATGTATAGGCTGGATAATCAAAAAAGCGACTTATTGATTGGTTACTCTTTGAATCATCTTCATTCCCTGTCTAATTAGCTAAAACTTGGTATTTTTCTACCTCTAACTGTACTTTTTTATATATATATATAAATTAGCCATCCAATTATTGAATATACATGTATAGGCCTATGTGAATAAATTAAAATAAAAGAAGGCATCTTTAAGTCATAGAGTTGTCCTTATAGGTTTTTGAAGTTTTTTCGCCTATACCAGCTGGCTCTTAAGCAATGAAAATTTTGAACTGACTTTTTGTGTTTTAGTGGCAAAATGTCCAATCCAACGTCAACAAAATTTCACATGCCCATTGAAATTGGAAGCAAGCCAAGCTTAATACATGTTTCTGATATGAAATAGACTTGGACCATATACAAGAAATCCATGGTTAATTTGATGTAAATTTGTGTTGACATAATCTGGAAGATGATAAGTGAGTATAAATAACATAAAATGGTTGAAATCAAATGAACATTATTGATAATAACATTATATCCTATATGCTCCATTGATTCATAAAGACATTTTGCCGATGGACAAACGTAAATCTTCTATATACCAATTAAGTTCCAATCAGATAATGAGACTTTATTGATTTTTCTCTATACTCAATTAATCTATCGACAAAAGACACAGAGTTAAATGAGCTCTCTATAAATGAAGGTAATATTAGTCTAATAATAATAATAATTTAATGTCTGTCTACCTTGATAAAGTTTATTAATGTATCAAATGTTTTTCTATCATTATTATGCATCAATAGAAATTCAAAGTTTATCCAATTATTACACTAATATAGTCAAGCACGATCTTTTTCTATCTCATTTCTGTACTGCGCAAATATATTTTGAAATTAGAGGATTTGTTTTTTGTCTAAAGTTAGATCATATTTTTTCTTTCTCAAACCCACCTAGAATGCAGTCGCTTAATTATTGTATATCACTATTAATACATGATTTCTTTTATATTTTTTTTTCGCCTCAGTTGTTGGTGACAACTAGGTACCTATGTTATCTATATCCAAAAAGCAGAAAAATGTTCTGATCCTTACAACATTTAACTTTGAATCATTCTATACACTTTAAAAAAAAATTTCAATTTTAATAGATTTCAAATATAAAATTAACCAAATCAATAAATGACTTACCACAACATCAAAATCAGGACCAATTATGGATGTCCAACATGACTTTATTGAAGCTTCTTCATCTGATGTTAAATCACCACCTGCAATCATATAAATATATCTTTTTATAAAATTTCTAAATAAAATATGAAATAATCTTTAATCTGAAATCAAATGTCGAGCCTAAATATAAACCTATTCATGTATGTATGTTTTGTGAAAGTCACATGTGTGTAAATTAATGAAATCAAAGCAAATATTTTAATTAAATATTTCAAAATGTTATTGTTATTGTTGCAGTTTCTTTATATATGTGAGCAATATGAAAATGAAAAAAAAATGTTGTGTTTGATAATCTTTGACTTTTAAATATAATGCTAATTCTATCTAATGTTTTGCATGGGGTTATTTTCGGAATATAGTCAGACAGATGCTTTAAACCTGAACATCTTTGAAATTCAATCATAAACTGGCAAACATACAAGATTGATTTTGACTGTCAAAATATGAAAAATCTAGACTTACTTGTTGGCTGAGAAAGACGATATTTATTTTGTATATAGAAAGTTTTTTCATTAGTAGGAAATAAGTAAGGGTACCCAAGTGTATATTTATCAAATCTTATCAATATCACTCCTAAATATTTCCATATGGTAAAAGAACATTAAGAAACTCAGGAGATTTCATAAGGAAATAGAAAATCTTGTTGAGACAATGTTAAGAGTGGTGGCCTTTTCATCAATATTGGCCTTTATCCAATTAACACATTAGAGATTTGAATATGTAGAAAATTGAATAAAAGATGAAAGAAGAGATTTAGTGATATTTCATTAAAGATATCAACATCGAATTTGGTACAGATTCAAGATGCTGAGGATGCAATTATTTTTGGAAGTTTTTTATTGGCTATACACCTTTATCCTTTTATAAAATTGTTTGGAAAATGATCATAAAAGAATGCAAAGAAAATATACAACTAAGATAATTTGTAATTATAAATTGTCATTATGTCAACATTCTAATAATTACATCTGAATATCAATACAAGTCTGAACCAAAATTAAATATACTGACGAGATCATTAAGAATCAATATCTTTACCCTGCCAATTAGTGTCAAATAATCATATTACTGTAAAAATTACTATATTAAAAATATTGGCATATTCACATTGAAACAGCCATAAAATATATAATTAGTTTAAATAAAACTAATTAACAATTTTTGGTGCAGTACAAATTTTGTAACTGGTAATTGAAAGAGAAGAGAATTCACTGTAAAATAATCACATAATCATGTAATTCTGCTCAGTATTGTGAAATCAAAATATCAATTGAATAAATATGTGAGAAATATGTAAAATAGAAATCATATTTATAACAAGGAACTTACTCCAAATTGTATGGTGATTGGTGCGAAGTTGACGATGGGTTAAGAACTTCATGTCTTCTCTCTCGTTTAATCCAAATTAATCATGATAATATAATATAGATTGACGCTTGATAACGTTCTAAACTGGATTTTATAACCTGACAGTTATTTTCACTACCTTTCGTGTCGTTAAGTTATTAGAATCAGATAATCAAATTTCACATTAATAACATCATGATCTATACACCACACATCTTATGTTCAATACACAGAATGTATTCAGACCTACTATGTGGACATAATATTCAACATAGTGAACTGACAATATTCATATTCAACATCCCATCTATCTGAAAATTGACAAAATGTCACTTAGTGTACAATATTTATACATTTAAACTGTTGCACCATCAATCAACATTATACATTGCAGTAAAAACATGCATCATCAACTGTTCACCCTAATTTACTGAATTTAACCCTGTAAACAATATCAAACTAGAACTGTGAACAGTACTGAGAGTTGCAAACAACCCCTTTTGGGCCACTTGATACAAGGTCACGTGATATAGCCTTTTGAATTTTTAAACACTCAAAACAAACTTTTTAACAACCATAAGCATATGTATGGACAGCTAAGGTCAAGTACATTTTACTTGAAAATTATATGGTAATTGAAGGTCAAGGTCACTTAATGTAGCCTTTTAAATTTAAAAAAAAAACTAAAACGGGTGAAAAAATTGTTGTCGACCATTATAAAAAGGAAGGTCAAGGTCATTTGATATAGCCTTTTAATTTTTTTAAAAAATCACTCTGGCTTAAAAAACAATTAAATTTGAAAATGAAAATTCCCAACAAATTTTAGATAAAGTAACAAGGTTTCAAAAAACACCAAAATCGTACAAATCGGAGAAAAATTAGCGGACTTGCTGAATTTCACCATTCTGTGATAACACATAAAGTTTCACTTCCGGTTAGACTTTTTTCCTCTAGTTGGGTTCTAATTATGCCTGATAGTTTATATGTATAGCTTTTGTTCTCATTTCTTACATACACTGGAGGTTGGGTCATCCAGTGTGGTTCTGAAAACCAGAAGTTCTAACGCACAAACCGGAAGTAGTAGAAGATTTTTTATGATGTCTTTTTATTTCTATAGGCGACTTCTCTATAATCTGTTATTTTCAAAGCGATCAGATAATTAGCAACAAAGTTATGCAGTTATTCAATTATTATTTTGCAATTTCTCATTTCCGATGCATAAAAATTTTAGTTATAAATATTCATTTTCTATTCCAGTACGTATCTTATTTCATTTTTCAAACCAAATTTCAATACCATTTTCGAGTTGAGCGAGGGAGCTTCCCGAAAAAAAAGAAAAAAAAAGTCTAATGAAAACAAAGAGTGGCAAATTTCTAATTATATGAAGAGAAAATACTATTTATTAAAAATTAGAGACTTGAGTTTATAAAATCACAAGATACAGTTTTTACTATGACTAAATGTCCTATCACCTACATGATTAAATGTCCTTATACCATCAACATGACTAAATGTCTTTACCATCTACATGACTAAATGTCCATACCATCGACATGACAAAATCTCTATACCATCAACATGACTAACTGTCCTTACCATCAACATGACTAAATGTCCTTACCATCAACATGACTAACTGTCTTTACCATCAACATGACTAAATGTCCATACCATCAACATGACAAAATGTCCATACCATCAACATGACAAAATGTCCATACCATCAACATGACAAAATGTCCATACCCTCAACATGACTAACTGTCCTTACTGTCAACATGACTTAATGTCCATACCATCAACATGACTAAATGTCTTTACCATCAACAGTACTTAATGTCCTTACCATCAACATGACTAAATGTCCTTACCATCAACATGACTAAATGTCCTTACCATCAACATGACAAAATGTCTTTACCATCAACATGACAAAATGTCCTTAACATGACTTAATGTCCTTACCATCGACATGACTAACTGTCCTTACCATCAACATGACTAAATGTCCGTACCATCAACAAGACTAAATGTCCTTACCATCGACATGACAAAAAATTCCTTACCATCAACATGACTAAAAGTCCTTACCATCAACATGACAAAAAGGTCATATCATGAACATTACCAAAAGTTCTCACCATCGACATGACTAAATGTCCTTACCATCAACATGACTAAATGTCCATACCATAACATGACAAATGTTCTACCATCGACATGACTAAATGTCCTTACCATCACATGACAAAATGTCCTACCATCAACATGACTAAATGTCCTTACCATCAACATGACTTAATGTCCTTACCATCAACATGACTAAATGTCCTTACCATCAACATGACTAAATGTCCTTACCATCAACATGACTTAATGTCCTTACCATCAACATGACAAAATGTCCATACCATCGACATGACAAAATGTCCATACCATCGAACATGACAAAAGTCTACCATCACATGACTAAATGTCCTTACCATCAACATGACAAAATGTCATACCATCAACATGACTAAATGTCCTCCATCAACATGACTAAATGTCTTACCATCGACATGACTAAATGTCCATACCATCAACATGACTAAATGTCCTACCATCACATGACTAAATGTCTTTACCATCAACATGACTAAATGTCCTTACCATCAACATGACTAAATGTCTTTACCATCAACATGACTAAATGTCCTTACCATCAACATGACTAAATGTCCTTACCATCAACATGACTAAATGTCCTTACCATCAACATGACAAAATGTCTTTACCATCAACATGACAAAATGTCCTTAACATGACTAAATGTCCTACATCGACATAAATGTCTTTACCATCAACATGACTAAATGTCTTCTACCATCAATATGACTAAATGTCTTTACCATCAACATGACTTACTGTCCTTACCATCAACATGACTAAATGTTTGTACCATCAACAAGACTAAATGTCCTTACCATCAACATGACAAAAAATTCCTTACCATCAACATGACTAAAAGTCCTTACCATCAACATGACTAAAAGTCCATACCATCGAACATTACCAAAAGTTCACACCATCAACATGATAAAAGGTCCATATCATCACCATAATATAGGGTTAATACCATCAACACAATAAACTGAAGCCTACTTACAATCACCATAATATAGGGTTAATACCATCAACACAATAAACTGAAGCCTAATTACAATCACCATAATGTAGGGTTAATACCATCAACACAATAAACTGAAGCCGTAATATCACATATGCACTCATAATGTAGGGTTAATACCATCAACACAATAAACTGAAGCCTAATTACAATCACCATAATGTAGGGTTAATACCATCAACACAATAAACTGAAGCCTAATTACAATCACCATAATATAGGGTTAATACCATCAACACAATAAACTGAAGCGTAATTACAATCACCATACTATAGGGTTAATACCATCAACACAATAAACTGAAGCGTAATTACAATCACCATATATAGGGTTAATACCATCAACACAATAAACTGAAGCGTAATTACAATCACCATAATATAGGGTTAATACCATCAACACAATAAACTGAAGCCTACTTACAATCACCATAATATAGGGTTAATACCATCAACACAATAAACTGAAGCCTAATTACAATCACCATAATGTAGGGTTAATACCATCAACACAATAAACTGAAGCGTAATTACAATCACCATAATATAGGGTTAATACCATCAACACAATAAACTGAAGCCTAATTACAATCACCATAATATAGGGTTAATACCATCAACACAATAAACTGAAGCGTAATTACAATCACCATAATATAGGGTTAATACCATCAACACAATAAACTGAAGCCTAATTACAATCACCATAATGTAGGGTTAATACAATCAACACAATAAACTGAAGCGTAATTACAATCACCATAATATAGGGTTAATACCAATAATACCATAATTTCCAATATGATAGGAAGTACATATCATTCACAGGATCAAGAATGTCAACATAATGCAATCTACATAACAAAACAGCAGGTATCATCAAAACATTTGTTAACAAAATCAAACAACATATCTGATAAATCCCATTTTAACTGATTATCATGACAAAATATACAGCTCATTCATATTAAACTTTAAAAGCATATTGCACATAAAACATCCTTCATGTTACGGATGAAATTATTTAAAGGAAGCGTGAACACAATTATTAAACCCAAATGCATTAGTATAAATAAAGTCTGAATGACTATAACATAACAAAATTGATTTCCATTATACTCAGATAATGGTATTACTAATGACTTCTGCTTGAGAGAATCCAGTAACAGTTTAACAAGTCATGGCATCATTAATATTTACTAAACAAGTCAGAAGCTTTTCAAAAATCAATTGATTTTCTATTATGCACACTTTCATGTGTTTCTAAAGAACTTTGTCATCTTGTAATATCTACATGGATCAGGATATTGAAATCATAACAATACACCAAACACAATTAAAAATACCACTGCAGCTTATAGCCACTGTTCAAACTTTCTCTTTCAGAGCTGTACATTTTACATGTATTTTAAAAAGATTGAGCTCGTGAAAGCAGAAAATAGAAGACAAATATGATGAGCAAGAATACTGAAATGCTTTGACATCTAGTTTTACAATTTTCCTTGGGAACATTTAATTGAAACTTTCACTAAACACTCATATCAATTCTTCACATTTCATAAACTGAATCAAAGAAAAAAGTGCAACAATCTTGACACAAATTTCCTTTTTCTAGAATAACTTTGAAAATCCACCCAAATAAGGAATAAAATGAAACACCATAAACATTAAAAAATTCTTGAGATTGAATATACAAATATTCTCCTAATTTTTACACCTTAAAGTTCATTATTCACAATGAAATCTTTGAAGTGTCTAGAATTTGTCTGATCAAGTTAATCACAACTTTATTATTGATGTCCTCATAATAAAAGTAATAACCATCTGTTGTTATCTTACACATACTATTGGTTACTATTGACAATTTGATAGTTATATAATATATTGCCACTGATTGAGTTATTAATGACTTTCTACACCAGAGATCTACTGGTGATAGGTTATCATGTAAATACAAGTCTGATAATGACAACATTTGTAGGCACCATTAATAACTTTTATAATTATAACGTGGAGCAACAACCAGTTTTTATAATGTACATGTAACTATTGATTATTAGCATGAGAATAACAAACAATCCAATATCATACAGACTGCATTAGATATGTAGGAGAATAAATGATTTGTAAAATTTTGATCAACTTTATTAGTTTTCATATAAATGACTTAAAGTCACTCTCATGCTCAGTTGCCAAATTTCTGTATGTCAAAATATTACACAACTCATTTCAAGAAATTAGACATCCTATCAAAATTGTAAGATTGGTGAAATATATTGTAGGATTTCGAATGATAAAAGCATGAAGTATACTAACATCAATAATCTACATTATTCTTGGTGTAGAAGCAAAAAACTGTAAAATATATCTTCCCTGTGTTTTATATCTGATTACGTTTTATAGATGTATACAGCATGGCGTATATCTATTATTTAGATTTCAAAGTCCACATAATATTGGGTTTTTTTAAATGATGATTTGGAAGTGTAAATACATGAGAAACATTGGTAGAGTAAAAGAACGATTGCGTAATCTTTATGAAATATAGATAACAGTAATGTACATAGCACCCTGATATCACAGACCTAGTGACTTGTCATGTCTATACAACAGGAAATTATGTCTTGACACTACAGGCAATAGTCAATCAATTTCCCTATATTCTCTTCAGAAAATGTAGAGAATAAATCGTCACACTGAACTTCAGATATTATCAATTTCTGCTCTTCACAAAATCAAAATGTAATTCTCATTTCAAAATATCTTGGTCAATAAAAAACAGAAAAATTTGGATCTCAAAATCCAGAATATTGTTCTAGTAAATTTTAACACAATAAGATTTCACTATATTTAACACTATTATTCAGCTTCTTTAAAATTGACTTGGCTGAGCTATGATGTATTATTGAATTCATAGCATACTTTCACACTATTTAAAATAGGTCATGAAGTTAATAGTTGAAAATTTAACATAACAGTTAGATCTTTACAACACACAAAATCTTTTTAATAGAACAGCAATTTGCATGTAGTTTAAATGATAAACAGGCATTTACATAAAATATAATCAGCAGTTTATTAAATAACCCTGAAATCTCATCATTTTTATTACATACTTCTGTTTTCTTTTAATATGTCTGCCAAATGTTCTGAGTTATCTTAAATAAATAAAACTGCTTAATCGTACACTCTTCTTCAACATAAAATAAAATTATTTTTCAATTTCCTGGCGTTTATACATACTTTAATAAATACAAACCATATGCACAATTTGAGTACTTTACCTCTCTAAAGTTATACTAATGAGGGTTATCACTGATACATAGAGAACAGCAATGAAGACTTTAGCATTGGTCAAATGGTCAATGGTCCATTAAACTGAGAATGAAAGAGAATGAAAAACTGAACAATCTTTTTCTGTTTGAGAAAGAAATTACTTGATCCTGTAAAACTATTGTTAAAACAAATTAAATTCTCTTCAAATGTTCTTGAAACTACTTAACTAAACAATTCACAACACCTATATCCTTATACAGTCAAAACATATTGTACTTTATACAAACCATGAATCATTTAAAATATAAACACAATTATCCTGATTACAACAGTGTCCTATATTCATATCTTATCTTACACTCTTAAGTAGTATTTCTCATGGTGACACATATCTTACCAGACACACTTGAACCTATCGTCTTACATAATCCACCTTTAACACACAGATCTTCCAATCATTATATCCAACACAATGTATTTAATCAAACTTTTAGCATTCAAAGCCACTGTGTAATTTAAATTGTACACAGTAGTATTAATGTACTATACAATATCTACTGTCAGTTGAAAACCTACTGAGTATAAAAGGTTTTCAGATACTAATATCATACATTGACTATGATTAGATGTTTCAGTCTGGACTCATCATCTTTCACTTGTCAATAACAACTTATAACTGGTTACATCCAAGCCTGTATGTATATATAACAATATTTTGGAGTATATCTATCGCACATATATATATATATACAAACATAATAACACACAACTTAGTGTTGACGCTACTTTTGTATTTTCAATATATAATACAAACCAGTTTTATTTATTGTATTCCCATAAATGATCTCTTTCATGTTGTATTTCATAAATTAAATATGTTACTTCCCTGGTTGGTTAACTTGGATCAGGGTTCTATAGCACAGCGGTAAAAGCAATCGTTCTAAACGTCATTTGCTTGGATACATTAAAAATGTCGGACACGAGTTCTTATCTCAATTGGTGTGTGATAGTTCGACGTCCTTGAATAAGTCATCTTCACTCATAATTCCAGTCCACCCAGCTGTAAATGGGTAAATCCAAGAAAGATCAATGCCATGATGTTTGGTCAAGGACCAGCTGGTAGAAAGGATCCCTGTCACGGCTGACTTGTGAACCTAAGTTTGTTATCGTTGTAAAATATAGTTGTTCCTTCCTTCGTTTCTTTTTTATTGCAATGTCACAGTTTAGACATTTTTAAAGACATCGAAAATAAACATTTTCGTTTGCATGAATGATACCATGGTGTGGCAAGTCTTATTGTAGTTGTCTATGTCATGTTCATGATAATATAAACATGTCTGACCAAGTGGGAACACATGAATTTTTCTTTGATGCGTCACACTCACAGACAATGAAATAGTGCAATATATACAGCATATCATTTGACTTCACTGACATTGTCCACCATGTACTATACTACTCAAGACAATGTCTGGTATCCAAGTCTAGTTTTAGTTTTAATATTGGGGGACATTGTTTTCATGCAATATATTTCAGACTTGTGCTGGGTATTGCCACCCATGCCACGATACAATACGTATCACGACACAATACAAGGGTCATAATAAGATACGTATTGCGAATTTGGGTAATAGATGAAAAGTAACACTATTTCTCCAAGGTTTCTTACTTTTTTAATTTTGAAACTTATAGTTAGAGCTATAGGTATTTCACTAATAAACTGTTAACTAAAATAAATTAAGTCTGTCTGTATAAATTAAATGTCAAATAAGTTATTTGAAAACAATGCTCGCAAAAGGAATTTATGATGGGATAAGTTTGCATTCACTGACATGTAAATAAAATATTACCCACTTTTTAAATTGAATGCCATGTATTGTGAAGTACACTACCTTGTGATATGATCATGATACAGTCATGTTGTATCGTGATACAACGATTCAGCAATATATCGTGCCAGTACTATTTTAGGCATGTACAAAAACATTTTAAAATCAGAAGCACAAAGGACCTCAGTATATTGTCCAACCTTATTTCGATGTCAGTCCCATCAAACCACATGACAGACAGGACGAAACTGGTTTGAAAAATCTTTATTTGTAACCTATGCCAGGCTTAAATAAGGATGTAGCCAATATTGAGTTATTGACATATAACATGAAGTTTTATGTCCTACTCTTATGGCCTAATAAAGCCGGGCAATGCAGTAAGGGAAATTTTGCCAGGAAAGCGGCATTAGCCTACTAGATGTGATTTCCAACTAACGAGGGATCTTTAACGTGCACAGTCTGTAGCCAGTACAGGCCTCATTTTAACTGGCTAACGCTCGTTCGGGCTGCCTGTAGGTCGCCAGTACGCCAAAACCGGCGAACGTCTTTCCGTTCGCCAATGGCAAGTGCCAACTGAGAGTAATAAATTTGTCGGTCAATAAGATGCTTCTCTTGCAAAAAAAATGAGAGAATATTAATTCAGTAATTTTAATATTACCATCAGCTATAAACGCTCTAAAAATCAATCGTACAGATGTCCGTCATGCTTGAAACAATTCCGTTCCTCTGCCTGACATGACTTGTGTATACGAGAACAAACTGAACAGTGAATCAAATAAATTGACTTCTAAAATAACTGTCCAATCAAAATAAAGTATTCAATAAAAAGTATTTTTAGTCACACGTGTTGACAAAACAACATGTCAAGAGAGACCGTTTCCCTCAAAACATTTTCATCGTGGGATTTTAGCTCTGATTTTAATTACGAAATCGATTACGAAGACAAGCGCATTTTTGAAGTTATGGTGCAAAATATGCAGTATTATAGTGTATTGAACTTGTATTGCAATGAACAAGTTATATTTACAGCACAGGGTAACCTGTTTCGAAATAGGATACCATCAAGTATTTTCTGGTAACCTGCAAAAAGGTTGCCATCATATACCACTAAATTGAGGGGCCTCGGTTTATTGTCCCATCCGAACGACTAGACGCTTTTTCCATGTAAGTCCCTCCGATCTGCATCACTGACAAGGGGAAACCGGACTGAAAAATCCTAAAGTTCATCTCGACCTTTGCCGGGATTGAACCCTGGACCTTCAGGTTAGCGAGCAAGTGTCACTCACTAAGTCACTGTGGCTCCCTATCCAGTCACAGGTATATCAGAATATAATGGGTTTTTCATATAAATTGAAAGTGTATCTCATCCTATTTTCAATCCTAGGTTTTGAATAGCAAACCTTGAAATTGATCCTCAAAATAAGTTCTCAAGTTTTTAAAATGAAATTAGTATGTCCAACAATTTTTATTTAGAAAGTTTTAGAGATGAAAGTTTTTTGTTCATCTATTCTGATTATGTTTAAAGAGATGAAAAATTTCCATCTATACTGGTGAAAGTTTTACGTCAAACTATACTATGAAGTTGTTAGAAATGAAACTTTAATGTCTAACTGTTCCATAAATTTTTTTTTAGAAATATGTAACTTTAATATCTAACTGTTCCACAAAGTTTTTTTTCAGAAATATGTAACTTTAATGTCTAACGGTTCCACAAAGTTTTTTTTTAGAAATATGTAACTTTAATGTCTAACTTTTCCATAAAGTTTTTTAGAAATGAAACTTTAATGTCTAACTTTTCCATAAAGTTTTTTAGAAATGAAACTTTAATGTCTTACTTAAGGGTGTCACGTTTACAAATTTCACTAAACATTTAAACGTTCCCAATTAAACGAAACGGTGTCGTTTAACCGTTAACAGTGTTTAGTATTAGGAAGTAGGGCCAGAGTCCAAGAACTGTTGTCCTCCCGACATTGCTTATCTGCCTATAACCGTTTGGTTGAGATTAAAATTAATATATACTAATATCTATCTACCTAAATAATTCATAATTTAGGCCTATCTATCTTCCAAAATTCTCAAATGCGAGGAATATAAAATGTAAACAAACCATTGTAGACTTGCTTGGACATACCAATGTGCAAGTTTATTGAGGCTGTGTGGGTGGAATAAATTGGAATATATTATTTTGTAGCATAGATCTCATTTTTTACGTTTTTTTTACGTTTTGTTGCGATCCCAGAGAACATTCATGTTATCACGTGATAAATTGTGTAAAACTGCGTTTTGATAATCGAGTCTATATAAAATGAAGGGAAAAACAATAACTAATAGAATAGTCGTTCCTCCCTCATAATGGTGCCGATTCATCAATAATAACCAAGTATTTCAAGACAGAAAGAGATTTTAACCTTGGTGTATTTTCGGCCATCGTTATGTAAACAAACTTCAAATATAACGGTTAATTAAGAGAACCCCCTTTTATATAGACCCATGTGATGCAGATTAACCGTCAACTGTTTAACAAATTACTAAACATTTAAAGTCATTAAAAGGAACAGAATCGGTTAACCGTGACACCCTTAGTCTTACTGTTCAATGAAGTTTTTAAAAAAATAAAACTTTAATGTTGATCTTTTCCATGAAGATTTAAAAATGTTTTAAGTAGTAATCTAAAAGTTTTCTTTCTTTTACTGTAATAAGTTAAAAAGAATAAATCAATAGACTGATTAGTAGAGAATATTTAGTTTAAGAGTCTTCTATCTTGTTTCTTGTCCAAACATCAATCTTAAATCAATACCCTCAACACTCATATTTAACTTTATACTTTCTAACATGTTATAATCAAACTGTCTTCTTTAAATATTCATTTTATAAGCAAATCTGTTTACAAAAAATCTCACAAATTCAGTTTCAAGAATTTATATTCTGATATTCTAAATTCAGATGTATTCCTCATCCTTCTTGTCTGAACCTTAATTTCCAAACTTACCTGTACGTACAGCAATATAGAATACTATAATAGTCATAGAAATATACATGAAAGACAACCGAGTTGAATATAACACTAATCACAATTATTACTTGTGTAAGTGTTAGTATGGATACATTTCTTAAAGTGAAACTGCATCTTATCATGAAGACAAAATTTTAGCTCTCAAGAGTGGTCAATATGAGTATATATTCATCAGTGAACTTACCTGGTGTCATAAAGTAACAGAATCCCTTAAAATCTGTAAAACTCAATTTTGAAAAATGCTTAATTAATTTATTAAACCTTTTTCAATAATCAATTGCATATTTTTGGTAATTACTTGCTTTTTTGGATATTTATTTGTTTTTTTTTATGTTATTTATGGCAGCAGATATATTTACTGATGAATAGAGCTCTTATTGGACAAGTTTGAAATTTTAAAATTCTATGTTCATTCTAAGACCTATTATCCCTTTAAATCAATGGTTAGTTTCAATAACTGGAATGATTTTATTAATCAATTTATCAAAGAAAATCTTTTTTTGCCACATGTATACTAAGTGATTAATACATGTATCTGAACATTTATGTTAGCTACATTATAATAAACTAGTTGGCTTAACTGTAAAATATTTTGTACATGAAATTATTTCTATAAATTAAAACGTATAAGGTAATATGATATATACCATGTCAGATCAAAAAAACACATAAAAATATAGAATGTTCCAGTTCATTTATCGTTTCCACAAAAAAAAAAATACACCTAGAGATCTACTCCAGTTACTTGTAAGACTGTTAATGATAATCATATATACCATGTTAGAAATACTACTTAAGTTATCTCCCATTTTCAGCAGCAGTGAAACAATCAGTATTATTCAAAATGTGCTACTTAAAAAAAACCTTTTTCCCAAAAACAGAACTCAAAATAATTCTGAAATGATCAGAATCCCTCTAAATTAATACATGTACCTTATTTACATATATATATATTAAATTATAGTAGACAAAAATTGATTTAACTGCTCTTTGGTAGTGTACATATAATAAAGAGTAAAAAACAGGAACGGAAAACTACATTATCCTGCTAGCGCTTTCGCTATTTATCAGAGTTTTTCAGGCAGTTTATTAAGCACAATGATAATAATCACCAATTATATATAAATTGTTTTAATAAATATATACTTAAGTGTATAAGGTGGATCAAGCTGTGTGAAATCTCATGTTTTGGTAAGTAGTTAATAGACTATGTATGAAATAGGACAGCTCACATTTCATTACAAGTTGAATAATCTGAATTGCTTTAAAACCTTATCTCATTCCCTGGATGTTGTTAAGCAAAGATATTTCTGCGTATCCAGGTAATAATGAAAATATAAACTTTCCATTGTATATATAGGTACATGTAGATAATATTGTCATTGAAGCTATATTAGCTAAATTTTTTATTCAGCTATCTCAAAAATATCTCAAAATATGGTGAATTGCACCTACTACTGCAAAAATCACTTTAAATAATCTAATAAATGGTTGGTTTTTATATTGAATTGATATTGGTCAATGAATATCAAAAGATATTATTACTTACTGTAATCTTCTTCTACTGTGACATCCTCTACATCTATATCTTTATTATTATTATCTTCTATAGGACTGGTAGTAGTAGTGACAACAGGGGGAGGGGGTGGTGATTTATTTACTGCTGGAGGTACTACCATCTGATTCACCTGACCTACAAAGTAATAAAACCTCACCAAATAATTCTTGTTCAAAATTGAAACAAACATCATAATTCTTAAAATATGACTATTTTTCTTTCTTTCAAAACTTTTCATCTAAATACTGAATGCTGAAAAGTAGTCTCTAGAATTTGCCATATATATAATCCATAACTGCTCACAATGGAACAATATTTTTATATGAAAATAGAACATAACTCATTTTCCAGAAAGGTTGTAAGAAAGACACCAAAATTAAATATGATCATAAATACCTAAATATTGTTGTAATTTTTCAAATTTGGGACCATGAGTATAGCGTATTAACTTTAAATTGACAACTTGTCCAGTATTTCTTAAAACTTCTACAGCCTGATGATTAGTATAGCCATGTAACGATTGTCCATCAACCTACAATACAAAAATACACTGTTTATCTCCGATCTTAGTTCTCTAAACAACCTACAATCTTATTGCATTTGTATGTTAACTTTTTCCTTTTCATATCATAGATGACATCAGATTCTGGCTCTTAATCACAGATAGTCTGTTCCTGATAGTTGTATTTACTGTTTGCTATTAAGGATATAACCTTAACTTGGTCTAGCTTAGGATGAGTATGTATTCAAACGAAAAACACAGAATGAAAAGTATATTGAAAGTAGACTATTATACCTGTATAATTTGATCATTGACTTGTATCCTTCCATCTTTGGCTGCAGCTGAATTTTCAGCAATAGATTTGACAAATATACCAGATATTTCTTCTATAATAAACACCATACAAATACATCAAATAATGACAATATAGACAAGTTGCCAAATTAACCCTACTTCTTCAATGAACAACTAGCATTTGAAGGAATTCTATGAGTCAAAAATAGATTCATATTTTTACAAACCTTTATTTTAAAATTCCATGATTGAATCTACCGATGTAGAGGAAAAAGTCAAGTTTACTATTTTGAACTCATCAAATAGTATCATAAGAGATTGCTTTTAACAAAATTTACACCCGCAGATATAATGTACCTCAGTAATGACTTTTGTGCAACTTGTTGCATCAGTATGAAAAACCTCAATTTTCTTTCATCAATTTTGTAGATCTGACACTATTGCCTAATATACAAAAAGAAGTAACCTTAAGTAAATAAGTCAAGAAATATAACATACCTATTCCTGGTCCATCATCACCTCCAATATAACCAGCTATAGTTATACCAACACCTTGATGATCTTTGGCTAAATCAACATCAAATATTTCAGATCCAGCCAAATCATCATAGATCTCATAACTTGTAGGGTGCTGGAAACAATATATAAAATCAGGTATATGAATATCTGTACCCATCCAAATCACCATGCAATCACAAAGATTATGTAAGTTAAGGTACAACCAGACCACATTATTTTAGTACAATATTTTATGTACACATTTAAAATCAACAAGACTTAATTAGTCTAAATGACCAGAACTCCTGTCAGGTTTGATGGTTCTTACAAATTACTTGCAGTTAATTAGAGATATTTACTTACTGGGTGAACTTGAACTTGGCCTTGCATATTTCCACGATGGTTATATTCATTCTCACCAAATTTATTTTCATCTCCATCAGAATTCTCCATGTTCATGATCTCATTTATTTGCATAAGATGATCATCAAGGCTACCAGTTGGTATGATAGGAGCATTGGGAACTTGGTATGGTGGGGGTTCTAATATAGATCTAGCTACTATTAGTCTAACATGGCTACCACTCTGTCTTAAAACTAGAGCAACCTGTTCTGAACTCATCCCTCTTACATTAACATCACCAATCTGTAGAATATGATCTCCACTGCGTAACCTTCCATCCTGAAATAAAACAGGAATATTAGTTTGCAATATAGTAAACATGTTTATACAGCTAATGGTTTACTATGAACTATGCCAGTGAACTAATGGATGAATCATTTAGTTATTGAGCCAATTTTGTCAGTTTGGATTTTCACCAAAAGAGAAATGACACTCAATTTTTTATCATCTTATTAACATAAGTCAATTTATATCACTAGTATGTAATTTAATAAACAACTATGTCATAATGATTCTAATAGAGTAAAGCAATCAACTTTCTACCACCATTTCCTGCCATCAATGTAGACATTTTTATGAGTTATAGAGGAGAAATGATGGAAGAGTAGCTAATACTTGAGATGTAAAATGATGTAGAATTGTCTCGCTACTTTAATAGACTGCCAATCATCTGACTAAATAATTCAATCACTGTAAAATACGACTACAGTTAATTTATATCATTTAAACTTTTATTGCTCATAATTTTTATGGAAAATAGACCAAAAATATAAATTCATCATTCAAATTCTACTATACAGTGAATGTGAAAACCATACATATATTTTCGAAGCTGTCCTGATGACAATAGATGTGTTTCTAGTATTATGGTATGCATGAGCAAGATTTTGTTTGTGTGCCAACACCACAACTTATTTACTTACATTATCAGCTATACCACCAGGTAGTATAGTTTTGACTACAACACCAGTACTACGTCCACCTATAATACCAAATCCTAGTCCCGTACCATCATTTATTAGATCTATCACTTCTATCTGACTCCATTCTGTACTTAACTACAATAACAAAAAATAATTCATTTCAATAACTTGAACCATTTTATATTGGATGTACAAAAAAAGATAAATTTGTATTCCATTAAACAAGCAGTCAATAGTGTGCTGGACACAAATTGTAATTGTTTCTATTTATTTATTAGTATGAGAGTTGAAAGTTAAGGAATATTGTTTTTATCATTCTTGTCCTTATTAAAAAGTATGGAAGTGGGAGAGAAATGAGGGAAACCACATCTCTAACAGACATAATCCTATCTATTTCAGTCAGCTATAATATCATTCTAAAGTCAGACATACAGGTCACTAATATTTGTGACATTAAGAAATAAAATTTTGATATATATATCATTTTACCAACTGATCTTTACTCATTATTTCTTACTAGTAGATGTATTTAATGACTTCTATCAAGTCTACATAATTGAAATGAAGCATCTACATGTCTTTGTCGCCCACAGCTTAAAGCAATTCATCAAGAATTTCTTTATTTTAAGCTGCAATGTACCAAGAGATATTTGATTTTGTGTCATTCAACATTTGTCTTGGATTAGGTCAGCATCAACACACCTCATGATGTCACTGCACTACAATATCTAATCATGTGTACATAACATGATGAAATTAAGCAGGAAATAGAAAGGTTGTGACCATGCTAAACTAAATATGTTACCATAGAAACTCTAACAAATAAGACCATGTTATCATACCTGACATTTGAACTATAGGAGATAAAAAAGTGATCATGTAAATAATATCATCATATTTATAAAGTTTTCTATTATAGTAACAGATTTCTATCATAACAATAACTGACTATTAGGACAATAACTGACTTTCCATCATAACAATGACTATCTTTAGCCAGCCTCAAGGTGATTACATTGTATCAACATTACTTTAACACGAAAACAGACCTGCTTTGAACTTTGAAAGTGGCTTTCTATAATTTAGAAATTCAAAAACATTTACCCTGAATAAATGTATAAATTTGATTTCCTTTGATCAAGATACTACCAGATCGGACATATTGGATCATGATGATCACCTTTCAAATAACAAAAACACTCTGATTGATATTACAAGAATAACTTCATAAAACACATGTAAAACAACTATTTTCTTAGTTTAAACAAACAGTATAGTCAGTGTCTAGTTTAAAGGATTGTTAACATTAAGGTTAACATTTAGGGGCCCAGAAAATATTACCATTTCATCTCGTAAAATCAAATCAAATGATTGTTCTTGAGAATTTTCAACATGACAAAATATGGCAGAACATCAAAATATTGACAGATATTTTACAATATCCCAGTGTCCCACACGGTACTACAATACAGTCAAAGGGTAAGCTTAATATATTAAGTTGTTCAAAGCTAGAAAAGTATACACATGATTTTTGCAATATCTTTATCAACTCGTTAATGGTTTATAATGGTTTAGATTTGTATAGATCAGCCAAATTGGGCTTCTATAATATTGAAATATCTCCAAAAATTATCAAACCAAGAATGGTTCGATGCAACGCCCATAAAAATCGGCATTATATGTTTCGCTCTACACCTAGTTTTGATACCCCATTTGAATATCATATTGTAATTAAGTGTCATGGAATTGCTAACCTTGCTAACCAAAGAATATGTTTGTCCAACAAAACGATTGTTTGTAAATGACATCTTAATGAGTTATCTTATATTAGAAAATAAATCTTTAAAAATTGTAATTGTAATATCAAAGATGTTATTGATGTAATATTAAAACAATATGAGATGTAAAATCAATACTTTTCTATTAAATAATATTCATATTTCATTATAACTGGTTTAATCTAATATTTAATACCTCTATAGAATATCAAACATAGCTTATATTACTCCATTACTTTACCTAATATGTTCAAATAAAAATTAATGAACCGTCATACTTCAATCTTAAAGCTGAAATTGTTGGATGAATTAGAACAAATATGAATCATACTTTACACTGATGCAAATGTCTATTCTTTGTGCTTACTCAAAAGCCAAACTTGAATTGTTAACGTCTTAAGCTTTGACTTTCTCTTTCCCCCTCTTAAGTAATTCTGATTACTAAGTGGACAAAGAGTGAACAGTTTCTGGACAAACAAAGTACAGGAAGAAGTTTATCACTGTTATTCTTGGAAGATTGAAATTTTGCACAATGGAAGGCCCTGCTTATTTTTGTTGGGTAACTTAATAGAAAGTGTGTTGACATGTCATTTTATCTTGTAAAATAAGTGTGTAAAATAACAGAAAATAACAATCGTCAGTCAAAGGATTAAGGATAAGAGAACACAGTACCTTCAATATAATACAAAGGTATACCGGTACCTTAAATTAGGTGAATTTAAAAGTAAATAACACAATATTATTCCCACTCAAATAAATACCTGTACAGCTGCCATAAAAATAAAACTTACTACTTCAAAATGAAAAAAAATAATCAAAATTACCGGTACAGCTTTACAGATTGGTAGCTGTTGTTGTGCGTGAGTTACAGCAGGTTGACGAGATTTGAGATAACACATAGCTGCCACTAGAGCACCACATATGGCATCGTGGTAAGAACGTCCAACTTGCTCCATCTAAATACATCCCGAATATGGAGAAATATGTGTGTGGATAGAAGAGGATATCCTTAAAAATACTATCATACATCCACCATGCTCTTTTTATACTTGTTTATTACCATGAAGCATGGAAAATTCTAGACAACATTGACACAATTATTTGATGGTTTCAGTCAATAACAGACAGACATTTGCTGACTTTGTTAACTGCAAAATGTTCCCAGAAGAATTCAAACAAATAGATGTATATTTCCTGTAACATTAGTGTTGATGGCTTTTTAATCAGATTGTTAATCGAACAACCATGTTGTTTCTCTCAGAAATTGTTGGACAGATATGAATCAACTAATTCCATTCACAATTATACATTAAGCTCAGGCTGTTTTGTTTCAGGTTGGCCTTTAGCATCCAAATCAAAATGACAGTTATGGTCAGACAGACTTCTTTCTATAACCTAAATACCACATAATTTCATAATGTTAATATATCCCTCATTTATTGGTACAAATTGGAACAGATCTTTATAATACTTTTCTATTATCCCTTGAAATGACACTAACATTTGACAATTACTCCTCCATACAACACAACTAAACTTGATAAATTCTGCTGAGAAACTAGTTTATTTCACATTATATAGTGGCCGATGGGTAATTGTGACTAGTAATCTCCAATCAACTTGCTATTTAACTCAAGTCAGTACCTAGAATTCCAATAGAAAGTCAACAAATCAACCAGTGATTTTAAAGAAGAGGCAAATCATTCTCCTTTTCTTCCTTTCTACTCCACTAATTGTATTAACGGTGATCTTCGACTTGTATAGCTCAAGTCAACTGTTGACAGTCCTTACTAGACACTACTTGTGTAGATTCGATTCACCATATATTTCCAATAATCTTATAATCCATTCCATTAAATAACCTTCTTTCAAGTCATTATTATCATTTTATAACTCCTACCATTCAGTTTATTACAGATCTTAACAACTGGACAATACTAAATATAGTAAGACAATAATATTGGTCATTTCGTGCATTAATCAATACTGTTAAAGTAAGATGAAGGCTGGCTAGAAACACACCACAGACAAATGTGCTACTTGATTTCTTCACATGTATGATGGTAGCTAATCAGAACTTGATCGAGTTTAGTAGACTCTCTAAATATCTTCGCTTCAACAAATTTAATAACATTTTACTATTATATCATTTCTTCTCAATGACTTGAATCTCTATACCACCACCTTATCTTTTATTCACATTATGCATTCAAACCAAAACACCTATAGAAAGATACATTCTTTTTACTCAAATTCAAAGTGAAATGTAAATTTTGTCTCAATTTAAGACATTCTTATTCAAGTAAGATGATAATTATGTTTCATTTTTATTTCCTGTTTTTATTGTTATCTAACGAGATCAAGATCGCGCAATGGCATAATGGTGACGAAACAACCTTTTTATAGAAGACTATCACTACAATCAAAATTAATTTTTTCAAGCAGGTATCAGAAATTTCAATTTTTCATAATATCGAAAGCCCTATTGATTTCACTATGGCACAATTCATCATTGATATTGATACAGATTCTTCAAGACAGACTGTGATTGGTTAAAATGAACTTCATCATTATGCAACGCAATTGTAATCTAATTTTAATAAGATTGTGTTTATACAGGCCATGTATCAGAACTCAAGATATATTTTGAACAACATCTTAAAATCATAAATGTTAGGCTAAGTTTATTTGCAGGTTGAAATATATTTGATTCCATGTTCTGAAATTTAATTTGATTAAAAGCATCTTACTTTTCTTTTCTAAAGAGACAATTAAGATAAGGATTAAAATTGCACTATAACATTAAATGGTGTACTGAGAAGAATTTATTCACGACATAAACTGTCCTATTTTCAACTGTCAAGGGATATTTATAAGAAATGAAGTTGAATCTAGCAAAGAAACACAAGGCATTTATAAAGTTTAGCCATTGGTGTTGCCCAGAACCTGTTTACCTGAATATTGGGTTAAATACAAAAATACATTATAAACCGAATATTGAAATAAAAGGAAAATCATATATTATTAATATTGATTTAAATATTCTCCTCTACAATCATATTAAGAGGAGAAATAGTCATAGAAATATATGAGATTTTATCAACTCAACTCTCAAAGGATGAAAGTTCCATCTAAAAATTCTTTCATTCTAAATTTCATCAAAATTCATGAACAATATTTAAATAGGAGACCATTTAGGCCAGAAATACTTGTGTCTAGTATAATATTACCTATGATCTAGTAGACCGGTCAGGTACTATTTCTTCGACATTTTTTTAAACAGTTATTACCTAGGTTGAGTAATAAAAAGTCACATGTCACATCACAGCAATAGTTAATTTCATGATAGTATTTTGATCTTATAGAATTTTACTTAAGGACAGCGAATACATGCATTGAAAACAAAATCCTTTTACAGGATAAGATGAAGAACATTATTCCAGCAAATGATTTGTCAACATGATTGAAGCTAAGTCAGTTTGCCTATATCAAACATGAAGTAATAGAATAAAGTGGAAGACTAGAAAATGATGGTATTTTATGATGAAGTACATCAAGATAACAGACACACAATCTGTCTGATAATGCAGGATTTTGACAAATTGATCTTTTAGGTAGAATTGGAGAAGAAAGTACTATGGATTGAGGTCAAGATAACTTCAGCTGAATCTAGTATAAAATCAATGATCAAGTCATAAAACTAGAACAAAGTCTCTTCCTAAAATAAATATTCTATTTTTCAACATCAATATTAATCTTGGTCCTATTAAAACATTATTTATACAACCTCACTTATTTTCAAAGTATTCATTGATTTTTCAAAAATTTTCTCAAGATTCAATTCTTTTATTTTATAAATAAGCCTAGAAGCCTAATTCAGCCAGCAGTTGCAGGTTTATGCAACAGATATTGAAAACATGATTTGTTGTTAAAAACGTAAAAAAGGCTACAAAAGAAAATGTATAGAGCCACTTGAAATCTAGAATCTAGCTGAGTAAATTTTGCTACTTTCAGTAAATATGCTGTTGACATCAATGTTGAAAAGTTCTCTAAAGGCAAAAATGATTAAATTGATCCACTTGTGAATGTTCCATCAAAGACATCTTAAATGAATGCTTAAAGTCATGATTCTGGTTATGTCCAACTTCTGAACTAGTTCATTAAATATGCTACCACAACAAAGAAAGCTAGAATATAACATTTCTCTATATCTGTAACTGATGACATCAATTAAATTTGACACTTACTCTCAACTAACAATATTTTCTCTAATAAAATTAGAAAAGAGTAGAAAATAACCCAACTTTCTTAGTAAAGCACTAACATAATCTATTTGATATTATGTGAAAAAATGCCATAGGCAATACAAAAAATAATTTAGGGAACGAATAACCTGGCAATTGATTCGATGTCAACAAATATCTTGATAAATCAACAGGGAATACTTTTTAATTCCACTAACCACACTAAGTGAATTGAAGGTGATACCAATCAAACAAGTGATATGAGAAGACGAAATCAACACAAAATCATCAAGACTATACAGGGAGCGCTTTTATATCAACCAACTGCAAAATTTTGCTCTATCTGGCTGAAATATACAACATGTTCACAGAATAAACTATTGGTCGCACAATACAACAGCACTTCAAGCAAAGTTTCCCGATTTGCTATTCTGAGCTGCTAAATAGATTTCCAACTTTATTTTATAAAAATATGGTTACATTTCAACCACCTAAGTTTGAATTGAATAAAAGTCATATTGCATTGTATTTTGAGATATATAAATGAAACACTAGATAGAAAATACATCAAATTGAAGAAAAAGGAAATTAAATTGATGTTATTTTTTCAATATGAAGTAATCTGATTAGATGTGGATTTGTTTTATCACGAACACACTGTATTAGATAAATTAAAGATGTGATAACTGAATGAAAGTGTTGTACTGTATCAATAAAACAGATACTGTAATGTACAGTATTCTAGGTAGATTAAATGGATAATAGGCGTTAGAATACACTCGTCCTACGGCTTATATTTGTGTTTCATATTGACTATTAGTTAAATAAGTATGCATCCCACACTTTACCAAATTTTAAAAAGCCACAATAAAAATATATTCGGAATTTTAAAAAAAGTGAGCCAGCGACGATTCCATTCAGTTTGAGAATAAAAGCGTCTGGTAAATCAACGCTAAAACATCATTGTGGAATTCAACAGTAGGGGTCAAGGACGCGTGAAAACTCACATGTTAGAGTTACTTCCCTTTATATTTACACGATTTGAAAATCGCTTGATGGATGGCTCAAGCGTTTTATGATTAACTACTTTTTTGGGGGGATTTATCGGATTTTAGAGTGATTTTGATGTATAGGTAAGTCCACTGATGGATATATACTGTTATTGTCCAAATTTGAGTGAACTTAAAATTTTATGTTCGTTCTAACGCCTATTTTCCCTTTAAATGAATAGTTAAAGATCATATCTAAAGTAACAATATAAAAAGATATTATCATCTAATCGATAAGCCATTTGCCTTAATTCCAAAATAAATTTAAGATTTGAAGTTTAAAGTGAGATATCTCAATCAAATTCGAATAAACTTTTGCCACCAGAATATGAATATGTCCAAAAGGAACAATACCACCTTTTTATCAACATAAAAGAAAAACGAAATAATGTAGAGTTTTAGGATTTGTGTTGTTTTTGAAAAAATCCTTTCACAACAACTTAACAAAAAATTCATTTCAATCAAATCTGTACAATCAATACGACATCTTTAAGATGGGTAACAAAAAGAATTGAAAATATATTGGTATTATTTCTATGGGACACGAGTTAACAATCATTTAATGATTCATAGACATAAGAACTAAAACTGTAATGAAATTTTTTTTGTACCAGATAGGGATCATGATTTTGCCATATACGCCGGTTATGACCGACGGTCTTGCCAAAATAACCGACGGCAATTTGCCTCTGTCGCAAGAAAGGCGATGTTGCAGCTCTATTTAAAGAAATATCGCCTATTTTAATAGAAGTTCATTGTGTTGCGCATAGACTCGCTCTTACTATTGTCGACGTTGCCAAAAGCATACCCGAAATAGCCAAGTACGAGTCTATGCTCAATACATTGACAACCTTTTTTAGAAGGTCTCCTCAACAGTTGTCCAAACTTAAAGTGTTGCAGGAGATATTGGATCAACCTAAAGTCAAGCCCTATGAGATCCACAAAGTGCGATGGTTGTCCACAGGCTGTCGACAACATTGTAAAAACATTGCCAGCCCTCTTGAAAATGTTGGACGAGTCATATTATTATGATATTACTTTATGATCATTTGACCACATACAAGTTCATGTTCTTGACTTCATTTCTGCAGGATCTGTTTGGAGCAATCGGCATCCTCAGTAAAAGCTTACAAGCCCGAGACTTAAGTTACGACGAAATGTCTCGGCTTGTAAGCAGCTTTACATGTATTTCCTCCATGGAATCATCTTACATGACCAGTTCTCCAGTTTACGGTCCAAAATTGAGACGGTTCATGGAGGATACATAGGATGCTGATACTTATTTGAATGAACTTATAAAGAGATCGGCAAATGATAAAAATTTGCTTAATAAGGTGAAGGACATTTTCCCCAAAGTTATAGATAATGTCAAAAGTAGATTTCCACATAATGAGCTATTAGGAGCATTTAGCCTTTTCGATCCACGCAACATGACATCAATGGTGATGGCCTTGAGAAGATGGAGATATTATCCCGTCATTTCGACAAGGAAAATTCGCCAATTGACACCGACGGATTGCGACACGAATGGCCCATATTTAGGACTCTGGTATTTGAAAATTATAGGAAACTCTTGGAGAAATGTGTCCAATCATCATTAAATGACCAGTTCCCTAACTGTACTCGAGTAATGATAATAGGACGCATTTTGCTGGTATCTAGTGTAGAGTGTGCGAGAGGATTTTTGCGACCAAATTTGATCAAGACCCGTTTGCGATGTCCTCTCTCTATCACTACACTAGACCAGCTGATGAAAGTTTCCCTTAACGGGTGCCCGGTTGAAAGTTTTCAGCCGGAATTCGTACTCGGTCGGTGGAAATTGTCGAAAAATCGTCACCTGTACAAAGGAAATACCCAGAATAAATTGAAATTGTAAGTTGTCATGTTAGTTTATTGTTATTTATTGTAATTTATTGTATTATTGTTGTTTTATTGAATTATGTTATCATTATATTGTTATTGGATTATGCAAATATAATAAATTGTAAATAAGATACGTGTTTCAAGCTTTGGTGTAGTAGTAGATGTGACCCTCTATAAACATCGTTTGAAATTGCCTGAAAATGTCCAACTGGGAAAAAATAAATCGTGATCCCTGGTACCTGATTATTTTGAGAACCTTACCATTTAAATCAACAGACATAGAAAAATCGAACTATCAAAAACTGCAATTTAAATACAGTTATGACGTCATCTAATGTTCTTTAAGTCCAAAATAGACAAATAGTATATTTTTTAGATTGTGACTTTCCATTATTTGGAAAAAAAAGTCTATATTTCAATGCAACTATCCATTAATTTTTTTTTAATTTTTCCGGATAATTATAATTAGCTGACAGATTCAATGAATCTCTTCAAATCATACCAAAGCAGTTAAATTCAAAATATATGTACAGAATTGTTAATTATATAATTCTCAATGACTGGCAAGCTATTATTGTCAAAAATTATTTTACTGACACAAAGATATTTGTGCTTGTCCATATGGAAACATGTGGGTGTATAAAATCTATTGATTAAATCCTTCAGTTTTTATCTCAACATCATTATTTCATGAAATTTGACATATACAAACTCAAAATACATCATTGATTTGTAGGTTATTTCAGAAACTTCAGCTACTCAACACAGAAAACTCAAAGTCAATACTTTATTACTTCAATTTGTATTCACAGGGAACCAGATGACAAATAAATATTTCTTCATAAGACTAACTAGAAAAAAGCCAAAGATACCATGGATTCGAAAAAATAGTGACACTGGTCGCCCACACATGTAAGGGCATAATTCTATGATAATACATATTTCAAGTAAGTTTGATCAACGTTGAAAATTATAAGTAAGGTTGTTTACAAGGTTCTGAACTGATAGACAGACATAAAAGACTAGAGATTCTATAAAGAGATGTGATGATATAAAAGTAGGCAGACATCATAATGTACGGTATTTGAAATATCAATTCACTGATAAGTCAAGTCATAAAAATATATCCTAAGAATTTTGAAATTACATTGACAAGATGACAATGGATGGAGAATACTGATAATCTAAATAAACCTCAGTCTCTAATCATCACACAAATCAATATACATTAATGTGTCAAAGTTTAACCAGTCATTTGGATGCAGTCAAATGAAGTCAGTTGAGATACTTCAATTGGCAGCTGAAACCATCTTTAAATGATGAACCAATCTGCTTATTGTCCGTAAAGAGTCTGATTTGGCAAAGAAATTGCTTTCTAACATTCATGAGTCCAGTATAAAAAGCTGGAGAGAATATTAGAATTGAGTTTAATGAAATCTAGTGAAGTGATGTAGCGTTGTATTAAATGTTTAAGGCTTTGAAAAATACATAAAACTTTTAAACAAATAGATTACTGTCCACAAGAAGTTATTATATCAATGATCTAGGGAATTTAGGTAGGAAGTATATTTGAGTGAAGAAACATGCCAATTTATATAATTAAGTTTTTTTTTGTCCCTTGACTTATGAAAAAGGTCATAGGTCATTTTTTTTCAATAAAATAGCTTAGTCATAAGGGGTTTTGATTGCCAAGTAATTATATGGTTATGTAATCTCTCTCAAAGTAAAAAGTAAGGATCTAGATGCAACAGATAGTGTATTCGAGCTTCAATCTATTGTTACTTTCCAAATTCATCCACAATCTTTACTGCTTTCAAACCTCATTGGAGGTTTTTTATAATGATCTTAATTCTTCAGGGTTATTAGATATTCTTATGTTCCTAGCAGTTCAACGAATAATAAAAATCAATCAATGTGTATCATTTCAATAGACTTTATGGCCATCAGAGAAAATTATTGTCTTCTACACACAGTGCTAATGTGATCTGTTTGCTGATAAATTATTTGCAGTCAATAATTGCTGTATAATATTTTGAAGCAGATGAATAATCAACAAATTAAATAAAAAATCAATTTTCCATTTCACAACACATTTGGAACATAATTTAAATGTATTAATCTTGTTTATAGCTACAAACTATTATAAAGATGACAGTACAGAATAAAATATGACCAAATATAAAGTTACCTCCCTTTCAACACAGAAGATAAATTTAGAATTTATTTTTTATTGAAGACAGAATTTTTGTTTTTAAACATATTGAAAAGTGGTTGTATTTAAAAAAAAAAAAAGTCTGACAAAAATGGGTATTTCAAGAAAAACTATTACATGTTACAAGCATTTATATAATTAGATACATAATGATAGATTGCTGCCCAATCAATGCATATGAAGCTGTACTTTATTTTGCACGAAACATTAGGAAGAAGTCCATAGGCGACTTTAATTTGCCATAATCAAAATAGCTAAAACATCTTTGAAACCTGAAATTCTGGAAACCATTTAAAGCTTATACTATAGAATAATCATTCCTGGTCATGTCCTGCAATGATCACAGTACAACACGAATAGTTGAAAGAATAGGCAGAAACTTTCAATATATTACTCTATTATTAATATAGTCTGGCAACAGAAATATGGGTCACTTAACATAGTTTAATTGTTTTATGTGAAGTAAGTTTAGATAATAAGAAGAATGAGGAGTAAATATTTCATATAATTTAATGATACATACCACCATGTCTGCAGATTTCTCAACACCGTTTTCGTCTAATGATTTCTCTGCTAGATAATTATTAGGTGAGTTTAAATTCTCTTCAACATCCACAGCTTCTAATCTTCCTTCATCAATCTCAGGTGGATCTTCTTCCAATTCAGGTAAAGGACCGCGAGCTATCACCAAATCCACCAATCCTTGTGCTGATTGCAAGATACGGATGGCTTCTTGGTGTGAGATATCTAAAGGTTGTCCATCTATAGCCAGAATTTGATCATGTTCCTGTAGTCGGCCATCTCTGAAAAAAGATAAGTAATTGATACATGAAGAAGGTGACAAATTTCTGAGCTCACAAGCAGTTTTAATATATATTGCGTTAGATTGCGAGGTCAAACTGACACAAGGAACAGAACACAACAGCTTAAAAACCGTAAACAGTATTTCTCATAAACAACCGGTACATTGCTTACAAATTCAGACAATTGGCAGATATTATATGGATAATAATCTTAAAATTACAAATGAACTTCTATATTATAATTTTGTACAAAATACTACATAGAAATTGATATTCCAGCTTCAATTTAATGTGTTTATCTATATTGTGGCTCGAGGGTAAAATTTAATGATCATACAACTAGAAAGATATATTTCCAAATGATATTGACTGATAGAATTTTATAGCATAGTTATTCTTCAAAATCATCAATACATATTGCTTTTAAACCCTCAAATGTCCTTTCATGTCTGATTTTTCCTGATTATTTCATATCTAAGACATGTTCACCGAATCGAACAGAACCAGAATCAATCAAACTTTATTTCTTTATTTATTCCATAGTTAACTTGTAGCACCATTGAGATGGTAAGATCTGAGCTATACTTCTAATAATTCTTTATCACAGAATTAATATCATTGTCTTTAAACAAAGGCAGCATCTAAGAAAGTAAGTCCTCAAAACACAAACTCTCTTAAAGCATCTATATAATATGTATATTATGTCCCGAAAGAATTGTGCCTTTTGGAGTGTTTAAGGCTAAAATTTGAATGTGTCCTCATTAACATGGGAAATAACTGATTTTTTTTATCATTTTGATTTTCAATGGGTTCATCCTTGAGTGATTACACCAACCCCAATTTTTGTCAAAATCCATGAGCTCCAAACCAGCTCTATTGTGTCCACAAAAATAAATTTAATACATTTGAAAGAACAATGTCAAAAACTTAATTCCATTTTAGTAAGAAAAACCCTGTTTAACTTATCTCCCTATTGGCCATGATGCTTGGTTCTTTTAATTATGGGTTGTGTAGGAACTGAATGATAACAGTTATTGGGATGTGGTATGTTAAGAGTCATACAGGTTCCATGTCACGATGATTATTTATTCTAATAGGTTATATAAATACAATATATCAAATTAGTTATTATCTTAGACAATGATAAATATTCCAGACACAACACATCACATCGTTTATTAATCTCATCAGCAAACCAAATAAAAGGAGAATTCCCTTAATTCTAATAGTCTATTAATTCTTACATTGATCTTATCACCAGACAATCACAATCTTGAATATATAAAACACATTTTTACAAATAACAGCGCAATATCCTATCTCCTAACTACTTTTATATACATTTGCTTACTGATACGTGAAGTAGATCTGTCTGCAATAATATGATGTCTTATTTTCAACATCTTATTAAATGAAACGTATATCAAGCTATCAAAAAGCCTGTCCAGAACAAGTGTGACACATTGCCAAAATAAATATAAAAGATGTTTGCAATGCAAGGTAATATCTGCTCACTGACAACTTCAATTTTGTCTAAAAATATTTGGTAACAGTAACAATCACCAGTCCTACACCTGCACTTTCTGGGGTGATAATGAACAAAAATACTAATTTTAGTCAAAACACCTCAATAATTGTGTCTCCAAGAATTTTTAAGAGCTAAAAATAAAAAATACTCACACAAAATTTAATCAAAATCTATTTAAAATGGTACAGCATTCAAAAACTCAAAAATTTATGTGTATACAAGAACATAGGGTACATAATATTTGGAATTTCTCTAATTTCAACAGGAATTTAACTTGGGTTATTACAAACATTCACACCAAGTTTCTTCAAAATCCAAAATCTCTGCAATATAGATTTACAACAGTACTGTTAATAACTCGCTATGAAATAATATTTTATGAAATACAATTATCAAAAACTACATTCTGGTTGCATCTTGAGGAACAATATAGCTGGTAAACAATGGAATAAAACGTATTTAGTTCTAATTGATAAAAAAATCTGTAGCCTGTAGCCTGTAAACAATAATTTAATGCCTGCATAAAAGACCTACTTTTGATATCAAAATTTCAAATTGTCGCAGGTGGATGAATTTCAAAGGATAATACATGTGATTTAATTGATAATTGCTTGAGATTATTTCGACATATCCAGTTATTTGACTTACATGAATTCAAGATACACATATTTTTTAGAAGGGATTATAGAAGGATAATGATGAGACCGCACATTGACTTCGAGTTAAGTAGAAATCCAAGATATCCAATGTTGAGATAATGAGGTTTCACTGTATGTTTTTTCTTTAAAATCAGACAACTTAATAAATTGTGTTTTAAACAATATGTGTTTAAATGTATTTTTTCATGAAACTTTTGACTTAAGTGAAAATAATCCAGGAGGCTCAAAAACAAAATTTAACTATGTCATCTGGAATTTGATACATTGTCAGAGAACCTCTGGGATAAATCTGCAGATAGATTTAACAAGTAATCTATGAAATATAGGAAACCCATATTCTTCTACAAGTAATCTTTTCTTAGGAATAAGAGATATGAATCAAATATATTGATTAAGTAGTTAGAGAGTATTATTGATTTAAAGGTAATAATTAGTACCATTAGACAGTATGATATATGATGTCCACTAGCCAAGTTTAAATCAATTTATAATTACTAATTAATCAAAACTCTCCTTTATACTCTTAGCTTCCTTCATGATCAAAATATCCTAGTCACTCTCCTACTTGACCATTGAGGAAAAATACAAATGGTTGCCTAGCAAAATATGCCCACTTTAAAGTATATTTATGTTTTGATACAGGTTGAAATTCCAACATTATTTCGCGAAATGAACCACATTTGACGTAGTCCAAAATCTCATCAATTGATCACACAAAATACCATTTAAATCAGATGGAAAATGTTGTCTCTTTTGAGTTACAAAACAACTTGCAACACAACATTACTTAGTAAAGGGCCATAACTCAAAAAAACCTTCATTGAAATATTGTCAAATTGGAACTTGACCAAAGATCTCATCAAATTTCATTGAAGTGGTCTCTTTTGCGTTAAGAAGCCAATTGTAGACAAACCTATCGATGTAAGACAGGGGTGACAACAACATACGAAAACATTATGGTTACAAGATCAACAACTTCTTCCTGGTCCTTGGCCAAACATCAATCTTTCTATCTCTATCCATTTACAGCTTATAGAAGTTCAACCAACAAGCGGACATGGGATTGGAACCCACAACCATCATTTGTTTGAAGTAACCTATCAAACAATGACATCTGATAAAGTGTTACAGAACAAATTTTTTAGAACAAAATCTCAAAATGTTTACATAAAGGTGTCATGAAAAAGAGTGAAGATTTAACTATTATTACCAAAATATCATTACAACAGGAGAGAAAATTGAATTTGACATTTACATTTACAGACTGATTTTTTAACAAAATTTCACAATATCCCATTAAACATTCTTATTTTCTCGCAAGCTAAATGAGTGTCTAATTGAATTTTGTTTAAACCATGATAGATAAAAACCCAACAGCAAATATCATTCTAAGTTAGTTTGTTTATGGTTAGCTCCTGGTTATATTGTTTTAATAAAGCTAAACAAAAGCTACCTTAATGCAAGATTTTTACCTCAGTGAAAACACCATAACTCATTGAAGATGTAAAAAATATATTCACTTCTACTTTGCACTTATATGATTATAGTATGCATATCAAGTTCCATAAATTTGACAATAACTGTTGTTTAGTATGCATACCAGGTTCCATCAATCAGACCATAACTGTTGTTTAGTATGCATACCAAGTTCCATCAATCAGACCATAACTGTAATGTTGTATGCATACCAGGTTCCATTAATCAGACTGAAAATGTAGTTTAGTATACCAATTTCCATCAATCAGACCATAGCTGTTGTTTAGTATGCATACCAAGTTCCATCAATCAGACCATAGCTGTTGTTTAGTATGCATACCAAGTTCCATCAATCAGACCATAATTGTATTTTAATACGCATACCAAGTTCCATCAATCAGAATGAAATGTTGTTTAATATGCAAGTTCTATCAATCAGACCATAACTGTTCTTTAGTATGCACACCATGTTCCATCAATCAGACCATAACTATACTTTATTATGAGTACCAATTTTATTTACATATACTGTCTTATTCTAACTATCATGAATTAAACAGTAAAAATCGAATCAAATATTTTTGTTTCAGAGTTGAGCATGGAATCTACGTTAATTTTCAGTATTTAGCCTACACTGCAGTTGATGCTACTGTCAATGATTTCCTATCAAATTACTATTGAAATTGGTCATTCAGTTGAAATCAATGCCAATTATTGCTGGCTTAAGTGTAGTAATGAGCTAGTGTTTGTAGAAATCTAAATAGCTTTTTCATCAAATGGCACTGTAATTAGATAAACTGTTCTTATACAAATACAATGAATAAAAGGTCAACCTGTTCGAAATTTTCTATTTTATTACTCTATTATTCTATGCAAATGGTCTATATATAAAATGCCTATTTTAGACCTTATCAAAGCATACATATTTTATATATCATAGTCCTGTTTTGGGGGGAAGGAAGACCTGTTTTTACATGTTTATGAAAATGTAAAGCCACTGTTAAGTAGATCCTGATGAATTAACAGCATACATAAATTCCCTTTTGATTTGATAAGAGAACACTTAGAGAAACTAGGATCAATGTATAGACAGAATATAGGAGATATCAATTCTTTAATAATATTACTTTTTAATAATCAATATATATTTGATATTCAACAGTTAGGTAATAATTTCAATATGAAAACACTGCTGTGATTTCTTTTAAAATTCAAGACAAAATCTATTTATCTGATATTAGTCTCCATAATATCCTGTTGTATGTGTTATAAGCCAATCAATCACATCTGACATGGCAATAAAATTATAATTTCTAACTTGATTTTTCTACTTTTTATCTCAAATTATTGACATTGTATTGTCTCCATTACATACTATTTTGCATTTGTTGAAGTATTCTGCGATAAGAGGTGATAAATTGTGGAACATAAAATAAAGGTGCTACAACAGAAAAACAGAAAAAGTACAAAGAATTTGACGAAATAAATGCATTTATTTATTGTTGAGTGAGAAAAAGAAATTAGAAATTTGTTGCTGGATTAAATATTAAATCTTGCAAATCATTTGATAAATAAATGACAATAAGCACTCTTTAAAGATCCTGAGAATGTCAAAGCTCTAACCTGCATCACTGGTAAATAGAAATAGAGCTGAGAACATCAAACTATCTTGTTTTTCTTAAAGAATCAGATCAGATATTCAGACATACAAAGATCCTGTTCTTACTTATTCTTTTGGCTTCACTTGAAGCCCAAACTACAAAGAACAAGATTGAAGTGCCTGTTTTTTTGCACTAAACACAAAACAGATTAAGATTCGACCCTTAGAATAAGATCACATATTGAGAAAAATGATTATTTGATTTATTAAAGAGAAATCTGTCACCCTGCAATAATCCAATCAGCTTATATTAAGTCAACTGAAGCCAAAACTTCATTTTCCATCACTTCACTAACGGGGGAATTTCATATTGTTTTTAACTTAGAGATAACTGCAATAGTCAATATTGTAGAAACACTCCTAAACTTGGGTTTAATTAACTCAGAAAACAGTACAAAACATCTCTTAACAAATGACATTTCTATTGAAACCCTTTCTAAATAACAATACATTGCCAATAGCTTCTCATTTATTACCTTTCACCTAATTTATAAATCACAAATCTTTTTGTGTTCTTGTCAACATTCCTTGCAAGACTAAGGATAAATGTCATTAGTCATTGAACTGAAAATTTCAACTGTTTTGACTGTGATTATTTTTTGTTATATATCACTTTATGTAGACCAGTGCAGCTGTTCAGTTACATATTAAAGGACTTTAAATTATGTATTTTATCAAATTCAACAGCTTTGAACTGTGAAACATTGGCAAAATGTCTTAATGAATAGAATTAAAATATCGTATTTGATTCACTTATGACTGAAATACTTTCTCATGAAAAGTTAATCCACTGCTACCAAATGTTTCCCAAATAAGATTGGATTCAGATATTGTTTTGTAGTTTGTATCATTTAAACATGTTTTATTTTTTACTTATTTCAATAAATCTGAATAATGTTCATTCAAGTCAAAGTCTTGTTTAACAAAAAAATTCCTTCTTAAGTTTTGTTCTTGGGTATTCTTACAAGATACACCAATCTGACAATATATGATATATGATATGTTTAAATTAACCTTTTCAACAGACCAAATATTTTTATCAAATCCTCATTCATATAACTTTATTCAATGTCAAGCTAGTGCGATTTTGGCTTTTACTTCAACTTTTATGATTGGATTGTACACTAGCAAAAACAAATCAATAAGAGGCCTTGATTGAAAGTCTAAGGCATAAAGTTTTCAAAGCGCTGTATTCTGTGAAACAAAAAAGACAGTGTTGTAGTAAAGATGACAAAATTAAACTAAAATTTTCACATATCTTCTAAAGCTATATATATAAATCAAAATTCAAATATGCTAAAGACAATGTCTTAAAACCTACCTTAATTCCAGTAGAAAATAGATAGTGATGATAAATTATAGTAGAAAAAGTAATAAGAAAATATGGTTTAATGACTACATGATTTAAGAAAAAGTCTAGACTGAAAAACAAGAAACGGTTTCTTTCTGATATATATACTAACTTGATTGAATATAGAGGGAATCCTTCTTGTCAATGATTTAACTGTCTCTTTATCCCTTCTCCAGGGATTCTAGATTATTGATATTATGAAAGTGTCATTAATAATTTGGTGAAGATAATTAAAGAGACATATGTTTAACAATACATCATTATCACACATCCAGTACCTTAATTACTATCACAAACATAGGAATTAAGGAATTCAATAAAAATCGATATTAAGGTTCTTCCTTTTCCAGGATTCAGTATCCCAGATATATTATGTACTATATAAGTTAAATAAGTAAGTAGACAAAAAAAGACAAAACTGTTTTGTTCAAGGACAACAACTCATGGGAACCCTTTCCAGATCCAGCTAGTAGATGACTTATTCAAGTTGACCACACTTGCCCATAAACCAACCAATATTAGATTCCACTATCATTATTGCCACAGATTGAAAAACAACTTACTAAACCACAATCATAAGTCAACAATAACTAAAGAGAATATGATCATAAGAATAGAAACTAAAGATAATTAGGTCTGTAAGTTGTTCCTAAATGTTGATTAAAAACCTATAAACTATGCAAGATGAGCATGAGCAGATGTCAACATCTGTACAAATAACATCTTTGTTTGTTTGATTTTAGACTAGTTGATTGTGACTATACTATGAAATACTTCCTAAGTGCCTTGTTCAAAACTCAGCCCCAAAAATCTGTTTATTTATACATACTGTGTTACTTCAATTGAAATATCAATGCAATAAAGTCCTATAAAGTTAAGACAGCTTAAATATCAACCGTTCTTTGAGTCTTTGGTTTACAGATATTTGGCGAGCGTTCAGACATACATAAAAATTAAGCTAGGCTAGACCTAAAGTCAATGTTTCTCAACGAGTACCTGTTCGTGCAAGCCCAAATGACATTTCCTCCAATGCCACCCTTCTCATTTCCCTATTTGAATAAGATTTGCTGTTGGTATCAAACAGACATGGTCTCTCCCGCCACATTTCCATCAAGACATCTTCAGCAGAATCACTCCAACCGGTAGCCATTTTGTTGTGTTTCGGTGTACAAATTGGGTCACATTACCAAAATGACTGGTTTCTTTCAGTTGTAAGGTTAGTGTACGCAAGGCTTAAGGCAGCTTAATAACATTCCAAGCCAGGTTTTAAGCCACCTCCAAAGTAGGGGCAAGTTAAGGAAGCTCAAGTTCAATCAGTCGTGTTCTGTCAACAGGAAAACCCATTTTATAGTAAAGCTGCTTTAAAATTGGTCGTCTGAATGCACTATAAGATTATCAGTATATGAAGCTTTTATTCACATTAAATGGGCTATTTTATACACCAGCAATGAGTCAAGACAATTACTGAACATGCAATCTACTCGTCAACAGCATCCCTTGCCTCAAAGAAAGATAGAAAATGTCCTCGTATTATGGAAAATCTACTGATACATTTGAAAAAGATTAATAATTCAGACTTCAACTCAATCAAATCACACAATTTCAGACTACAGCTTTTAAAACATTATCATTTCACTAATACCACATTTTATAATATTGATGAGATGAAATATCAGAATCTAAATTCACAAATCATGGTTTTAACATTTACCAATATCAGTCTAAAATAGAACTCTTCTTTGAAATTCTAAAGGTTTTGACTGGTATCTCTTCATATTAATCTTTTTGTCATGAATACTAGAATAATAGGATTCAGAAAGATGCATTGCCTTATTCTTAGGAGTCAAATCAAGCTTACTAATTGATTAATCAGTGTTTCTGATGAATTATCCATGTATTCTTGAGTTAATAAAATGTGGATCTAGAAAGGCTTCGGGAACCCATTTAACATCTGCCTCAAAAAGTTAAATTTAGATCAAGGTTTGATCAAGTGACAAAATGACATCATAAGAAGAGGTATCTAGTCACTTCATCGAGATGTCAACTGGTCGACAACATTCAGATCATTCATCGACACAAGCAGTTTTGTTTTTATTTACTATGGATTGAATATGAATGAATAATAATGAATTGAAATACATGGCTTTTTTTGGGATACATTATAATTTCTAATTAATGAAATAAACGGAAATAAAGTACTTGTCCAATACCAGACTAATGAAATTTTGTTTGCCGGCACATTTTAAGAATAGTATTGCACTTTTTTGCAATTTGTGGCATATTCGATGCTTTCTTTGTGTCGTTTTCATTGGAATCATACTGGAGATGTCATCCAGGAGCAAAAATCGAATGCAAAATCTGTTTGTCTGAATCTGAACCTTCTTAAACTGACTGTGTATTCCAGAAGTTGCCATTGTTGTTGAGGAAAAAAATTAAGGAATGTGGGGAAGTACACATGTGTGCATAATTTACAGATCACGTTGGTACGTACTGGGTGATCGAAATGAGAGAATTTATGATCTTTCTTGATCCGAGAGATAAAGGGAATTCCCTTCGTATTTTTCCTAAACATTAGAACATCTCAGTTTTTGATTTATATAAGTATTAGCAGTCCAATTATGGACTATATATATAAACGAAAACAAGGCAATATATCTTTAAGGTTAAGTACTTCATGTAAGGTGACAAAAGTGGACAATCTTTGAGGGATCAGCATCAAATACATCATTAATATTGATTGAATAAAATATTATACAATGGAAGTTTCTTGCATGAAATTGACAGCATTGAACGTTGCTATTATCCTTATTATTATTTTCTGAAAATAGGTAACCAATTGTGGCTTTCACATCTTCTAAAACTTTCAAATTCACATTTTTTTACTTGCATATAATGAATGGCAAAAATAATTTATTGTGATAAATATATGAAAATAACTGCTTCTATGTGGACTCTCAAAATTCTATTGAGTACCTGGCATAAATAGGTTTGAACAGAAGAAAAATGTCTTATTCAATGTCAACAGACATATCTTCACCTTTTGAAATACCAACTGATCTTAAAGCATTATTCTGTGCCACTAATATTCAGATCCTTCAGTTAACAATGTCTCTGTAAGAACAGCTATTCATTGTTTCTAAAATAACTGTACTGACTAGCAATTGGCTTTCAGATGGTTCATTGTGTTTCCTTCATAAATCGGCTCAAATAAGATGCTACCAACAGACAAGGAAAATGACTTCTGTATTTTGATTATTTCCGAATATTAGACCACAAATATCCAGTCAAACTGAAATTAAATAATCAACTTTCTTGTAACTTTAATCATTTAGCCTGCTAGAAACAAATGAACCTCTCAAACAGCTGTTTCTTTAACAACAATATGAGACTGATATTTTTTAAGCAGAACACTGTCTTCCACACTGCTATGGGTCAATATTCCTTTAAAACATCAGCCATATTTGTTAATGGTTATGTATTAATATTTCGAAAAAACACCAACAAATAGACTGTTGGGTTTACTGGTATTTATATTTGTTCACTCGTATTTATGAAGTCAGAAATAATGATATTAAAGAGATAGTTAAGACAATTTAACAGATCAATGGAAATAGATAGAATTCTTAAGAAACAACTGAATCATGGTACACATTCGTTCATTATTGACCTTTCTTTAACTTCTTCCTATTCTCTCTTGCAATACAAGAGGGAAACCTTGGAAATAATTGTCTTTTAGCTGAGTTAAGTGTTAGAACGTCACAAGTCAATATTGTGATGGAACCAGAACAGACTTCAATTTCTATCCATCTAATAATGACCAGTAGTTTAACTTTCTCTACACTTATCCTATTATTTCTGTTCGCAAAATTGATGGATCAATTAAGCTAGGATTGAATATTGCTTTCTGTCACCATTAGGAAATTTAACCTTTAAAAATATATTATTCTTACATCTATATCATTGATGGCAGAAAATAACAGGAAATAGTTGCCTGAATCATTTTGGATTAGGTAATAAAATAGACTGATAATCAGAAAATCCACCATTTCCTCAACTTATTCACAGTTTCAAATAAAATAAATTTTAGACCTTGAAATAAGCACATCTGACATTTCGACAATCAGATTGAAAAGAGTAAAAACCTAGTCAAGCTTTGATTGCTTTGATTGCTTATCAAGTTACTAACCCTAAGCCTTACAACTCAAGCATATTTTAACCAATTACAATTCAATATAATGAATTGCATTAACTACCATAAATATCTTTCAATATGTACAATATTTAATTAGGAGACTTCAAAAACTATCTAGGGAATTATTTCTACTTTAGCATATAAATTTGTACTCAATTCTTGAATTGAACAAAATCTGAATGAACAAGGACTTAACATTAAATTGACAACAGAATTATCACTACCTTCGCTGATAAAATCAACAAATTTGTATCTAATAAGAAATAACAAGATAGCTTGCCAGGCAAGGTAACATACGCCCACTGGCAGCATTGAATTTGAAAAATAAATAGAGCAATAACTCAAATACACTCACTGAATTAATATTGAAGTTAAGGGCAAAAACTAAAAAACTGTTCATGGAAAATTGTCAAATTAGAAATTGACCACCATCTTATCTATTTCAATACTCATACCAAGTTTCATCAAATGTATTAAAAAATTGTAGCTTATTTTGCAAGCACAAATATTTTTGACGCAATTTTACTAAGTCAAGGGCAATAACCCAAAAACCATTTGTTAAAAAAAGTCAGAAATTCAATCTTGACTAATGTCAATTCTAATGCTTACACCAAGTTCCATCAAAATGCTTTGAAAATCACAACCACAATAGTATTTTACTAAGTCAAGGGCAATAACTCAAAAACCTTTCATGCGATAATTTCCATTTTCGAACTTGACCGAGATATCATCAATATATACATGTATACCAAGTTTCATCAAGATTGGATAAAAACTGTACCTTCTATTGTGAATACAACCCAATTTGACGCTTTTTACTAAGACAAGGGCAATAACTAAAAACCGTTCATGCATAATTTCTATTTTCGAACTTGACCGAGATATCATCAATATATACATGTATACCAAGTTTCATTAAGATCGGATAAAAACTGTAGCCTCTATTGTGGATACAACCCAAATTTGACACGTTTTTACTAAGACAAGGGCAATAACTAAAAAAACGCTCATGCAGTTATTTCTATTTTCGAACTTGACCGAGATATCATCAATATATACATGTATACCAAGTTTCATTAAGATCGGATAAAAACTGTAGCCTCTATTGTGGATACAACCCAAATTTGACACGTTTTTACTAATCAAGGGCAATAACTCACAAAACACTCATGCGATTATTTCTATTTTCGAACTTGACAGAGATATCATCAATATATACATGTATACCCAGTTTCATTAAGATCGGATCAAAACTGTAGCCTCTATTGTGGATACAACCCAAAATTGACGCGTTTTTACTAAGTCAAGGGCAATAACTCAAAAACCGCTCATGCGATTATTTCTATTTTCGAACTTGACCGAGATATCATCAATATATACATGTATACCAAGTTTCATTAAGATCGGATAAAAATTGTAGCCTCTATTGTGGATACAAACCAAATTTGACGCGTTTTTACTAAGTCAAGTGCAATAACTCAAAAACCGTTCATGCGATAATTTCCATTTTCGAACTTGACCGAGATATTATCAATATATACATGTATACCAAGTTTCATTAAGATCGGATAAAAACTGTAGCCTCTATCGTGGATACAACAAATGTGGACGGACCGACGGACAGGGGCGACGGCAATATACGTCCACATTTCCATGTGGGCGTATAAAAATTATCAAACTTCTTCTATTAATTATATCCAATGGAATTTGAATATGTGAGATAATGATTATGTTCTTTATAGAGTTATAGAGACTGTAAATCACTTTGATGCAGTAGGTTGATAATAAATCAGTAATAACCTCTCAACTCCGATTCTTTTCGGTTCAACTTCTAGCCAGGTTCACTATTCTGAAGTACATTAGTACATTTGAGGGAAAAGGTGTACCTTTGAGGGATAAGTTTAAGAATGACTTTTCTTGCTCCATGCATCAATATTTATAACAATACACCATATACCATATATTTTGTACTGGTACATTGAAATTGATTTTAGTCAATTGCCTAATCATTGGACTGAAGATTTGATGAATTCAGTCTGAGATATTGACATAAAGTGGTGGTATTTTTTACTGGTGTTTGTTAAGGTACAACTCAAGCTGTTGATTTGGCTCTATATGCCAGACATGACCGGCAGTCATGCCAAAATGACTGTTTGCAAATAGGTCAGTGCATTAAAAAAAAAATAATCAGAAATTATATTTCCAAACAATCACGTTTAGTCAATGAGACTCCTAACACTACCGGTCAATTAATTTAGTTAATTAAGAGATCAACGGTAAAAGATGGTTAATTAACAATGAATTTATCGATAATTATTAATCGGTTGCCGGAAAACACTTTCAGTTTCAGTTCACAGAGATTGACTATCTCAAAGTTCTTACTTTTAACAAACAATAAGGACAGTTGACCCGATTATCCGTTATATGTTTAATCCCATAGTTAAATTCTAACTGGTCATTATTTATTGATATAATTGTATATCAAGTCTATTTTACGATAATTATCTTCCGAATTCATCAATACCAACATATACATGACGAAGAAAATGTCATCCCTCAAAAATAGAATTCTTGACGATGATGGCTTGCCGGTCATTGAGAATTCTCCATTTTAACAGTTATAAAGTTGACAGAAAGTTTAATTAAATGTCACTGGCAGGTTATTTACTATTGAAATTTTACTATTCCTTGCAAAAAATATTCATTTAATGTACTACAACTTACAATAATTTATCTTTGAAGAGCAATTTGAACAAAAAAAAATTGTATTGTTTAATAAACTTTTTTTTAAAAAATTTTTCAGTGTGAGATGTTCCAAATATTTCAGAAAATTCCTGAAACATGGGAGATAATATCAATTAATTTAACAATTATTTAATTATGAAACTGTATTGAAGTCAGATAATGACCTGGACTCATTTTTATTAAGTTAAAAAAGCCCTGGAAACAAAAAGGCCAGAACATATTCTACTGCCTGCCATTTTCCTTTTCAGGCTTTCTATCATGGTAAAAATTCATCTTTGGTCATTATCTTATACTTCAAATTCAATGGAAGAATAGCTTATGAGTATGACACAATTAAAATAAGCAAATAGAATGCCTACCAGACATCAGTAACATGAGTTAAATGGATGTAAACTAGTTCTAAATAAAAGAGAACGCATGGTTATGAAAGCTTGAAGGCATAAAAATCTTTAAGACTAATAAGATTACCTGGCTACCAACTTCAGTTTCTCATTGAAGTTTCTATAGCAAAGGAAAGATATCTTATATGTAATCAGCTCTAAATGTCATCTATATCAGGTTTATGAATTTCATGATATTAATATAAAAAAGAGTGAAATTGAAGTGTCCAAAGAATATGATGCAATTTGACAAAAATTACAAGGACCACAAGGACTGCTATAATTTAAAGGTAGTCATTTCAGATATTTAACTTTAATATTCATGATGAAATTTGATCAATTGTATGATTTAAATAATGTTTATCAGACAAATTACAAGCACTTCTGGTTAATTTTATCATTATATAAGTTTCCACAATAAATAAGCAAAAAGGATCTTGCATAGCCTGCAGCACATAGGGCCATGGTATTGTTGTTATAATGGCATGACACTTTTCCCATGCTGACGTACTTCACTGACAAGTGGAACTTGGTTAAAAATACTGAAGGTATTATCTCAGCCCATAATGAGAACAAACTCTGGACCTTCTAGTTACAGGCGAAGTGAGCCCCCTGGTTCCCTGGGAATGGTTCTTCTGATGGATGTCTTTAAACTTTCACAGAAATAATTGACCAGGCATTTTGATTTTTTCAAATATTATTTACTTTAATTTTGTATATAACATTAACAACTGGTTGGATTTTATGTAAACTGTCTTAAAATGTTTATTAATGACAATATAACATGTTCCATAAAACAAAAGAAATTTTGTCAGATAAATTTTTTAGTCTAGAACTCTTGACAAGTTGAAATGACATTATTTCTTATCTTGATTGTGTCAGACAAAATTGACATTTGACTAGTTTCAGAACCTTTACAATTTGACAATATTTCACAATGCTTTCTAGTGGTGCTATTATTACTTTCCAATAATTACTTCATTATTACTTATCAACCTCCATCACATTAACCTTGCTTCTATAGAGATTATATACATGTACCAACTTGATTCACTTAAATGGAGCTGGAGTGCAGCCAACAATTGGTCATGGGTGAACATTTTAAAAAGTGTAAAAATTAAACCCTTTTAGATTTAACTTATTTTCAATCAAAACATTAGATTTGACTGTGAGCATCTGATATGGTCATAAGCTATATATTGTATGCCAAGAAAGGAAATATGTATGCAGCCCACACTACTTTCAATATCTATTCCTGTAAGTCATAATTAGGGTTGAGGTCAAATATCTGAACAATTGTGACTACTAGCAGTAATTAGGCATCATGATGAACAATGCCATAATTAATGGCTACTTCGTTGCATTTATGGTGGTGCTAGAAAATTGAGATCAAACTCGATTGCGATCACCTTACATGAACAGACCATTGGATTTTCATTCTTAATAGTACTTCTACTGGAAAACCAAAATAGTCCTAGTCTTTATAATCCCCAATCAACAAGCAGGTAGAGATCGCATTAAATAACGCAAATAATTTTATGGTATTCCTTTATATTTTATCCTGATTGATGATGGCAATGTTAATATTGAAACATCATATGCAATCAAACTAAGAAGTTGTAGACCATAAAATTATATGCTGCTTTTCAACCTCAAATTGCAACTTTAGAAAAGAATTCTACAGATTCACTATTCAGGTTTTTAAGACTTCAACCCATTCTTAAGATATTATAAAAGGTAAGAGGAATTAAAGGTGAATTATTGATAGGAACCTTTCACAAAATGGGAAAAATACCAGGATTGTAATGGTTAATAAAAGCATAGCAAAATGATGGACTTTGCTACATGTAAAAGTAATAATAATGTTAATGATAATCATATGAATCTCATCTACATGTGTATAAGTTGAGTTTTATATTCCAGTAGTTATAGTATTATAGTCTGTTTCTAATATATAGGTGATCTACTCCACTCAAAATCAAACTGTAATAAACATTATATTAACAGCATGTTCAATTTCATACTCAAACTTATTAGTTCTATTATAATTGTACTGACAAAGTACCTAGCAATATTCACATCTTATCTATCAATTAGTAACCTGCAAATAAACGGCAACTTTATGTCCTGCTATTCTGAAAGGAGTTTGGCAAAAATTCTTGTGATTTGTCATAAATTGTTGAACTTTACATTGAGAAAAACTAATACTGTACAAATCTTACTAGACAACATTTCAGATCGTTAATTCCAAATATTTTATTAATTCTGAAACCTGAAACTTCAATATCCAAAAGCAAATTGTAAATTGACTAGTTACATACTCTACATAATATTAATATTTCATAACAATCTGTTCCTAACTGTATTTTCTCAAATACACCAAGAATAAACCCAAGTTTACACACCAAAAATAGTTAATTTTTTAATTCACATCTTACCAGGTTCAAAAATCTTGTTGAGGGGACTGGTTCACCAATCTTACCATCCTAAGCTCATCTGTAATAGTGTTTACAGGTCACAATTGATATTTGTGCCTTTAAATCTTCACTTCAAAATATCTATCATTGGTTAAGCTTACTTTTATTAATTTACAGTAGCAACAGGTAATTTTATTTACAAATAAAACAAATTTAATCTAACCAGGTAATCACAAATAGTCAACTTCAAGTTTGAAAGTTAACAAGATACCATAAGATATGATCTTTAATTATAAACACTCATTGAAGTTGAAATTGGTATTTATACGCCCACATTATAATGTGGTCGTATATTGTCGTCACCCCTGTCCGTCCGTCGGTCCGTCAGTCCGTCCACAATTGCTTGTGAGATCTCGGACAAGTTCGAAATTGGCGATTTTTCAACGAACGGTTTTTGAGTTATTGCACTTGACTTAGTCAAAACGCGTCAAAATTGGCTTGTGAACGCGATAGAGACTACAGTTTTCATCGGATTTAAATGAAACTTGCTGTGATCATTAATATTGATGAGATCTCAGACAAGTTCGAAATTGGCGATTTTTCGATGAACGGTTTTTGAGTTATTGCACTTGACTTAGTCAAAACGCCTCAAAATTGGCTTGTGAACGCGATAGAGATCACAATTTCCATTTGATTTGATGAAATTTGGTGTTATCATTTGTATTTATGAAATCTTGGACAAGTTTGATCGTGACAATTTTTGGGTGAACGTTTTTTTAGTTCTTGGCCTTGACTAAGTCAAATTGCGTCGAAATAGACTTGTGAACACGATAGAGACAAGAGTTTTCAACTGATTGGAATGAAATTTGGTATGATCATTGAAGTTGATGTCATCTTGGTCAAGTTCTAAATTGACATTTCGATATACTGTTTTTTGAGTTATTGCACTTGACTTAGTCAAAACGCAGCTTGTGATTGCCATAGACAATACAGTTTTCATCTGATTTTAATGAAATTTGGTGTGAACATTTATATTGACGAGAACCTGGATTAGACCTAAATAATCTTAGAGTTTTTGCCTGCGTTAAAACAGAAAATATATTTTAAAGTGGGCGTATCTTGCTAGGCAACCACTTGTTTATTGTTGAAGGGGGAAATGTTTAATACAATTTTGGAGATTTTGAATAGAGCAGTATTTAAACATATAGTGTTTAAACACCATACAATTTGATTTTCAAACATATTTCCCCTACATTACAATAATTTCTTCTCTAAAACTATGATGTACATATATCCATATATACTGATACCCTAAACCCTAAATACCAGTTTAAATTTTTGAAGCGATACTTCTTTTCACAAATAGAATGGTTATTCATAAAAACCAACAGTATAATCCATTACAATGACCAAATACATGAAAAAACTGATTTATAATTGAAGAAATGTCCATTAACAGAATACACTGTGGTGATTTTTTAGACAATTCTTTATAGCGGAATAAGTGGAGTTTGAATGACATTTACCAGTGACTTACTTCTCAAGATGTGACTTTTTGGTTGATAATGTCAACTCAACATAACTTCTTAGAATAAAATGTATGGTACATAAAAAATTACATGGTGTACCCAATCCATAATAAATCATAAAAATGGCAAGATTCCAACCTTGTTCATGGAAACTGTACTGGAATGAGTGTCTCAAAAAACAATGTAGTCTGTTTTAGTTATGTGATAGTAAGTATTGAAGATAGTGATTTAGTTAGAACTGATGGCATGCTGTTTCAGGTTATTGATCAGTTTTAAAACACAATAATGTCAACAAACACTATTAATAATATATTCAACTTTCATTAGTCAATTCTATACGATCATCACGGTAAGACATGAACAACACATATTTAGTGTAATTTGTGACCTCATATCTATTTTGGTGGTAGACAGATAACACCAGATCACCTCACAAAAATTTCAATATTTTTATTGCCAAGAGAAGTAATTCATGATCTACATTACCCAATGACTTAGAGAAAAAATAGAATTCTATTAAAACACCATGATGTTACAATTTGATACACTTATTAGAATATTTAGCCTTGAACTCCAGGTCAGAATTAAACCACTAGCATTTGACTTCTCTGAAAATGTTCTTCAGTTCAGTAATGAATTATTAATTTCAAGTGTGTTCTTTTTTCTCATTTTGATGGGGTGCCTCAGAATTGTAAGAAACGCGTTTGACAATCTTCAAGGTTACATAATTTAATTTTTGATCCAACGATTGGCGCATTCTCAAAAAGTAAATTTTGCAAAACAAAACTCACCACAAGTCCTGAGAAATATCTCCTATCTTTGAACAGATTAAGAGTACAACTGTGACAAATATCCATTGATCTACGACTTATGAGAACCTGATACAACAAAGGTTTTAAATCAAATCCTTTACCTCAAAGATACACCTCTACTTCTTACAGATGGCTAGTTTTGTAGTTAAATAACATATATCTCACAAAGTAAAGTGTTTAAATTCTACCAGAGTGTCATCTAAATATATTCCAAAATAACACAATACTAGAACTTCCTTGGAACTATATTACAGTACTCCATAACACAACACAAGCTATATCAAGTAACAAGATGACATTCAGCCATGGAAATCACTTCAGATATATAATGTGTAGAAAACAATGTAGTTAGATATCTAGAACAGTGGCTCTCGTTTCTTGTCATTAACACATCCAAGTACCTTTTCCCCTGAAGCAAACATTTCTGTAGATGACATTTCTGCTAACAATTCCTTCCTGGTTTTAATCTACAGAATCTCAATAAACACTGGTACTACAAATTGAGAAAAATACAGCTCAGATATTCACTCTAAGATATTACCTACTGGCACTATCATATATACTAATATTACAAGGCTGGTAGCTAGATACATTATATAACAATACTTTAGGTAAGTGTAGGAGGAAATATTTCACACACTGCCAATTTCTATTTTAATATAAGAAGAACTCCATTTCCACCTGTCATTAACATACCTTTCATCTCTTAAATATAAAGAAGTATGGAGTTATACTAATGTTAAACTAGCACCCCATGCTACTTACATTTGAACAACATACTATATAACTTCACGATGAGGAAATGTTGAAGTAAAATTCTTGAAGCAACATTCATGTTCCTGGAATTTAAAATTTTGCACTCAGCCTAAGGCACAAAGTCAAGCAATGTATCAATTTAACTTCAACTTAAGAGGAATCTACACTATTCAGCCATTTTTGATATCATAATAATTAAATTTAACCCATCATTTGAAAATGCAAAAATTTATATAAAGAACTCTTCAGGTGTAATATTAAATCCTTTGCAAATATAAATTTAGTTTTCAACTTCATTTGATTTTATGGTACTATATTAGTTCTATACTGGCAAACAACACACTATTATTACTTTCAAGGCAAGAAGGGTTTTATATTCAATTCATTAGAACAAAAATAACCTTAGTGCTACTGCAGACTGAAATGTCAGTTACAAGTTTAAAATAATGGTAGAAGTAACATCAAGCCTGCATACAGCAATTTGGAAAAGATAAAAAATCATAGACTATAAGAAACAGATGGTTGGTGCAAGGCCAAAATATGTTCAGCAACACATCACTAGTAATTTAAAGCAGATGTTTAGGTTCATAATATTAACAGGTAACTAAAACAAGTTATGAATACACTTTAAATATACTGAGATCTAGGCTATCTATGTTGTTCATTTTTGGTAAGATTAATGAAAAACTAGAGAGGTTTAACAACAAAAATGTCAATGGATGCAAATCAAATAGCTCATATAAAAGTCCTATATAATATTGTACATAAATATACTGTAGGTATGCAACAGATGTCACTGACAGATACTGTCTATCAAATAATTACTACATAATACATCTAACTTCATTAGAAATTATTCATAGTTTGAAATAAACTCTTCTTCAAAGCCTGCTAAGTCTTAAGGAATATCAGCAACATCTACGAATTATCCATGTGCACCATTTCAATGATCATGAACCAGAGATAAGCAGAATTTCTGCTCCCCAAATATATTTATGAAAGTTCGAATGCTACCTACTTTATCTCACACATTTGACAGTAAATAAAAATAAAAAAATCAACAGCAAAAACATTCCAGGACAATCTGAGGGCCCTAATATTGAAGCTAACATTTAAATTAACAACATAAAAATATAATTGACAAAAATATAATTTATGACTTAAAGGGATACTGCTTCTTAGCATGATCATAAAATTTTAGTTCTCAAGAATAGTCAATATGAGTATATATTCATCAGTGACCTAACCTGATGTCATAAGTAACAGAACCCATTAAAATCTGGTAAACTCACAAAATTAAGTCGTTTTTCAATAACCAAATACATCTTTTATGGATAATTATTTTTTCTATATTTATTAATTTTTTTATGTTCTTTATGGCAGCAGGTATAATACTGATGAATAGAACTCTTATTAGCAAAGTTTAACATTTGATGTTCATTCTAAGACCTATTATCCCTTTAAGAAATAGTTCTTTCATTGGTTTGATGCTAACAAATTGTATTTAAGAGGAAAATATGTGAACTATGTTTTATTTCTTTAAAAAGAAATCAACATTAGACCCAGACACAAAATTTATTTAGACCAATTAGAAAAATGCAGAATTGTGAAGAAGCTGTGAAGGTGTCATTATAGAGGACATGAAATCCAAGATTATCAAGACCTAGGTAATAATAATGGGATAATTACAGATAATGAATAAAAAACAACATGACAACCAAATATTATACAAGTCACATCAACCATCAATTACTGGATTTCTCCTCTCAACTTATTATAAAACTATATAATTCAATACAACATCAATCTATATTTATATTAGCCTACACTATTCTCTTTTTCATTCCTGCTGCTTTCAATTTCTCATTGGTTAGGAAATCAAAGTACATAATGTTATTAGGCCTAATGATGTTTGTACACAATTATCCAGCTTAAGTTGTAAGTAGCTTAGAAAGCAAATCATGCCATTACTAAATCACAAACAATATCACGTCTCATAATTTTTGTTCCGAACTGAAACTGAAATTCTTCAGATCTGGATATTCTTGTCAAAGTGTAATAGATCTGATGACATTCATATTTAGAACCTTGAAAGATTATAATATGCATGACTAGATACCCCTACATTATAAAGTGAAATGATAATGTTGTAACAACTAATCAATTAGATATAGATCATAGCAAATCTAGCTTGAACTAAAGCGAGAACAGGTTTGTTTATATGAGTGAAATAAGGAGATGAATACCTTATACAAGATCAGTTCAATGTACCAGTACTTGTTGGTTTAATGACCTGCACATTAACATTTCCTTTGAAATCATTAATAGATTTCAATTTAGAAAATCTCGCAAAAAAAAAATTCAAACAATGAAACATTTTAAAGGAACTGCTAATTAATATTCAATATGGTCTATAAAGTCACATTGTTGTCCAGGAATTTGACATTTTAGAAAATAAAAAGTAATTATCAATTTTTCCCATTCTTATTTTATCATCTTCCAAACATTGCATTTGATATAAAAACTCATCAATGGATTGAACATGGTCTATGTCAAGTTTGTAAACCACTTCATCTAAAAATACTTTTTAGCAATAAACAAGATATTGATCACACATGACGTCAAATTGCATTAAAACAGCCCGCATATCTGCTTTTATTCATAAACAGATTAATATACAACAACTAAGTATCTCAAGATAATGTTGGTAAAGAATGAGCGTTTAAAAAAATAACAAAACACCATATTCAACAATAAACATCTACCTTAAGTGTGTCACTTTTGAAATGACCATATAGAAATGTTTACCTGCAAGCTGTGACGTGACACTCTAATTAACAATTCAATTTAGTATTGTTCAGTAGAAGAAGTGAAGCTACTATGTATTATTGATAAATAATAACTGTACCTTTAGATTAAAAACAGGTTGACTCATAGATCACTAGTATTCCAACCTACTCCAATCATTGTCAATTCTTCCAATAAATACAAATCTAAAACTTGGCATCAGCCAATATCCGCACATGCCCAGAAGCTTTCCTACTGTAGTGCCATCTTTAGAATATTGGTATCTTGTTTTAATACAGTTTCCATTATTATAGATGATTTCAATAGTGAAACCTCGACAGCAGTCAACAACCTTGATTCAGTATTTCCACATCCCTACAGCAATTATTAATCCTTGCAGGCTTTAATCCAAAACAATAAGTAGATATTCCATTAGATTACTTTTGAGTACAGCTATAATTAGACGTGACTATTATTACTAATCCTTCCTTTGTATTTAGAGGAATTAAATATGGTAGGAAAGTAATATATGAGGCTATAAGTACCATGCATCTAATAATCCAAGCTATACATATAGCATGTTATATTCCCTGGTATTAATAGAAAGTAGTCAGTCCAAACAGAGTTAATGTTGAAATTAGTATAGTGTCGGGGAAATATATGGCTGACTGTCACATCTCAAGATACTAACAATAATCAATATCAAACAGTATAGTATAGAATTCATCTTCTACTCTTAATATTAACCTAATAGCAACAATATTCTCATATATTTTGTTCCATCATAACCATATATCTTTAAACTTGCAACATGTAAGAAGGCTGAAGTATTATAAATAAGAAATCAATAACGCCGTTTAATCAGCTGGTAGTAATCCTATTTTACCTTTCTACTATCTTAATAACCTTCTCAGAAACTTCATTAATTTTCTTGGCCTCACCACATAAAGTGGAAGTTGTGAAGTTGAAAAAAATCGCTAGGTTCTTTCAAAATTAAAGCTCAAATGAAATAACATCAAATGAACAATGTTTTAAAATGTTCAGCACATATTTACGGATTTCAAAACGTTAACAACTATTGAAAATACTTATATTGATCTTTGACAACTCTCCCCAGAGAAGTATCTATAATGATAATAATGATAAATGATAATAATTTTGTTCACACTAATTTACATTTAAATCAGTCGAAAACTTTTGCCTCTATTGCATTCACAAGCCTATTTTGACCCATTTTGACAAAGTCAAATGCATTAACTCAAAAAACGTTCATCGAAAAATCTTCAATTTCAAACTTATCCATGATCTCGTAAATATGAATGATCACACCAAATTTCATTCTAATTCGATGAAAACTATAGTCTCTATCCCATTCAAAAGCCAATTTTGGATGGATGGATGGATGGATGGATGGATGGATGGATGGATGGATTGATGGATGGATGGATGTGCAGACGGAGGTGAAACAATATATGACCACATTTACAATGTGGGCGTATAAAAATATACCGTGGTGCTGATGAGAAACTTAATAGGTTAGTGGATCCACTTCATCACCCAAACAGCCAGTTCTGTGATAAACATGGATATGGAGACAAAAATGGCCAAAACACCAAGGCGCTTTACGTTTCTAGCCTACATGGCTACTGTGGAAACTGGTATAGAATAACAGATTAAATATTTACTAAAAAGAAAAATATTAGCAAGTGGTGACAATTGTGTCTCAGATGCTGCCAGCTATACTTGTAGTCTAATGCAGGGTCTACCAGTTACAAGGTGAATCTAAAATCAGATTTACTCCAAAACAAGATACATACAATTAATTAACCAAACCTAGACATATTGGAAATGAGAGCTCTTTATCACTAACTTACATGTTAGGGACACGTTTCTGTATGCCTATAACAAGAACTACTCTGAACTATGAAATCAAGTGTTATGACACTCTGTCTAGTTATATAATATTTCAGAGGAATCACATCTATTAGATATAGATTTGTTGATAAATCAAGTAAAATGACAAGTTGTTTAGAAATCTAATTTTCAAAATGTAATTTAAAATGATTGATTCCTCTGTGGTAAGAACAATAACATTCCTAGTGTTTCTCTCTAAATGTCAGCCAACATTTAAATTGAAATTGCGTTTTCAGGTGGAAAAACTATTTAATCTGTTTACACTTGAAATGAAGTTAAAATAGAAGAATTATATCCATGCCAAACTGTCCTATTTATTTCATTTAATACATGTGAAATGTTTATCTTGCTGCATTAGCCATTGCTTAATGAAATAAGGGACTTTGAAAATGGATGCATTTTCTCTTATGAATATATTCTTTTAAACCAGACTTGACAGGTTAAGGTTATTAGTCGTCCAAAACATTCATCCGCTAATTTCACAAGAAAGTGAATTTATCCTCAGTGACATAGAATTTCGTCACATTACATCACTTCACCAAAAGACCATTTGATCTGCATATATAGCATGGTGTGTGTGTGTGTGTGAGTTAAATTTTTAATGAGTATCTGAATACTAAATATGGGATATCTTTTACCTCAAGGGAGGCAAATTCCATTGAAGGCTCTTTAGCTACATGCCATGGGCATAAATTCACTTGACCAATTAATTTATCCTCCAGTTCAAGTTATTCAGGATGGTTGCGAAAATGTCAGTGACCCTTCAGCAGAGAATAAATTGTTCGATATGTGGTCAGGTTATACAACAATATCTCATCTAATTTAACTAAAGAATGCATAAATATACTTTCCATCAGATGGTAATAAAATCAGACCAGTCCAGTACAAAAATATGCTAAGCAAAAGTCTCAAATGGCTTTTACATCAGTACCGTATAATTCTGAATATAATGCGCAGGCATGTATAATGCGCACCCCTTCCTTGCCTCCGCGAAATCGGGTAAAATTCATTTACCCATGTATAGTGCGCACCCCTTTTCGCGGCAAAAACACGACTTTAAGTTGGCATTTCATAGACACCAATATCGGGAAATAGTTATCAATACGTAAGTCACCATTCATAGATTTTTTTTTATAATAAACAATGTTTCACTGCAACTTACGTTTCTACTATTTATTTATATAATAAAATCCATTTTAATCCCGTATTTATTGCTTCTAATTTCTCGTAATGGTATTATTGAGTGTTATTTAGAAATCATGTATCATGCTATTAAATTACGGTACCGAGGATGATATTCTATTGGAATAAAAATGTGCAATTACCCGGTAAACTTAGACGTATTGAAGAAGATACCATCGACAGGAATTCGAAGGGCTTACGGTAACTGACTTGGTGTAAGACTAATAGGCCCCATTACACTTGTAATAATAATTCGAAAAATAATCATGATATTGCGTCAGTTCATTTTGTGAATACTTGAATATTATACTAATCGATAAATTTGTACACGACTTTATTGAGATACCGCGCTATTAAATTACGGTACTCACCTGATTCGATATTTTTAATGCTATGGACGGTACCGAGGATGATATTCAACTTGAAGAAAAATGTGCAATTACCCGGTAAACTTAGACGTATTGCAGAAGATATCATTGACAGGAATTCGAAGGGCTAACGGTAACTGACTTGGTGTAAGACTAATAGGCCCCATTATACTTGTAATCATACTGCGAATAATAATCATGATATTGCGTCAGTTCCTATTGTGTGAATACTTAATTGTGATTGTTTCGTTTGTTTAGCGTAAATAAATATCATTGTCTTTCTTAATTAAGTCTTTAATCATCGCTGGAGTGACAATAGTTTATTTTTATCGTCTGCTTTTACCCGCCGCATAGATTTATCGACTAGTATTGCCTCTCAACGGAAATGAAAAAATTGACGGCGTGAACCTGGTGTATCATATCTGATGAATAATTAGGAAAACAATGGATTATATTAAAACCCAGTTATTCTGGTAACCGTATTTATATTCAGGCAAGACTCGATTACGTATTGAGGCATGTCATCAAGCATGACAATCAATTGTTCCTACTATAAAAGCCATCCAAAATGCTTGGCCCGTGAACATTATTTTTGGTACCTCTCGTCTTCACGTAACATTTTCCATGTTAATAACAAAGTTATTAACTTGAATCATTTTAGTTTTGTTCAAATATTTAACAATAAATATTTAATTTATAAAATAATAATCATATTGTGCCGTTATTAAAATCATAATTCAATCTTTTACACAAATCAATTTTACCGCGAATGTCGATGAAGGAAGCCAAAATGGCGGATCCTTAACATCAACTTCGGGCATTTTCATTGGGAAAAAATACTCCAAATTTATTTAACCGTATATAGTGCGCACCCCTCTTTGTTGGGCCCATTTTATGGCAAAAACCTGCGCATTATACACAGAAATATACGGTAGATGGCCCCATTGGGATAGGACAGTAGATGGTAAGGACAATTTTGTATAAAAAAAAGACAGTTTTAAAACTGCTAGAACTGAAACCTATTCACAAACACTTCCAAGGAGAATGGATGGTTGTTGGATAATACAAGACACATGTTATGTTGTAGATATTGTTGTCAATGGAAGTCTGTACAAGTACAAACCAGCACAGCTATAATTTTTTATAAAGACAAAGCTAAAGGAGAATCTATTTTATGAATTTTGTTTGAAATATTGCATAATAAGATTTAAAGTTTAAAATGCTTTCAGACATGCTTCATTTGCATTAAAATGTAGCCAGATCGGTACACTAGGTGTATATGGAAAATGTTAAGAATTTTTAGATTATCTATGAACTGATCATTTTTGACAAAAAGACAATCTTTCTATGATATGGATTCCATCAAATTATATTATTTGTTATATGTTTGAAGGAAATTCATGTCAATCTAACTAATTCTGATTCGAAAGAAATGAATGCAAAATTTGAGCTAAATATTCACTTTGTGTCAATAATTCAGAGTTAAATTGACAGATAATATTTATTTTCTGTTACATTCCAAGTTTCCACATCTGGTACTTGCTTGATTATTTGATTACAAAACACAGGGATATTGTAAGATGTAAAACTTGGTATTAGAGAATGATCAATAACACAGAACTACATTGACATATAAATATTCCATTAATTCATGGCAATGATGTACAACAAATTACAGTGTCTGATAATGCATAAAATGTCTTCATTTACCACAATAGTTTGGCTACAGATGAAGAGATTGATAAATGTTACAGGTCTAGAGAGAAACGAGATATCAGGATGGAAACTACCCTAATTAATACAGGAACACTCATTTTCTTACTAAAGCAAAAAGTAAAGAGTACTATGATAAATGATTGTCTTATTATACTAAAACAAGTAGTTGCCTAGCAATATATCCCATTTCACTAATAAAGTTTCAGTATATTAAAGGCAGTTGTCAATCTGTGTCGAAGCATACCAAAATTCTAACTAAGGAGATATTAATGATTTAAATGTCAAGGACAATAACTCAAATACAGTTTATCGCAAAAATTGTCAAATTCAAACTTGATCAAGATTTCATTATAATAAAAAACCAAACCAAACTTCATGAGAATCATAAGAAACTTTAGTCTTTCTAGTACTCACAAACTGATTTTGACACATTTCAAGGTAATAAATCATCAAATAATCATCAAATGCAATAAGGGGCAACTCAAAAACCCTTAATGAAAATCGTTAAATTCAAACTTGATCAAGTTCTCAACAAATTACATGATCAGGCCAAATTTCATGTAAATAGATTAATAATTGTTGTCTGTATTGCGTTCACAAACAAATTTTATGTGTTTTTTATAAGGAAATAACTCAAAAAACATTCATTGCAACTATCGTCAAATTCAAACTCACAATTTTGCATTTTGTCAGTCAAAAGCAATAACTCAAAAACCATTCATTGAAAAATTGTCAATATTGAACTTGTCTAGGATCTCATCAATATAAATGTTCACACCAAATTTCATTCAAATCAGAAAACTGTAGTCTCAATCAAGTTCACAAGCCAATCGAACAGATGGACTGTTGGACCAACAGGGGTGACGACAATATCCAACCACATTATAATATTGGCGTATAAAAATTAAAGACTAGTATTCAAAGTAGACCAGTCTACATTCAAGACCTAATGGTTTGGGTTTTTTTTTTCATAATAATATTTAAGCCTTTACAAAAAGGTCTAAACCATTATCAACAAGGTAAAGAAAAAGGTATTTAAGGTATATATCAAAAAGTCATGATAAAATACCAACATGTAATGTGTTATTACAGAAACAGTTATTAACTTATTAACTTAACTATTAACTTAATTGAGTTTGAATAAACTGCTAATATTTTATTTTTTCAAAGAAGCTAAAAAAAAATTCTGTTCTAAATGTTACAACAACAAAAAAATTAGAATTGCTGACAATTATGAGCGTATTTCAACAACCTTTGAATATTATGGAGCTTAAATTTGCAATTACCATCATCTGACAACAAAGATGCAAGAGCACAAAATTCTCAATTTCCGGTTCTCACTTCCAGTCGCTTTCCAGTCGCTTTCTCAGTACTCCTAGAATGAAGTATTTAAACAATATATTTTTTAAATTTTAATAGGATTCATTACACATGCCAATATCATGTTTAAGATAAGTAAATAGTCAGAATAGCTAGTTAACATCATATCAAATCAATGCCAATGGAAATTGTCAGTTTCAATAAGATGATGGAGATTATCTCCCTTGCAAGACGAGGATTTTTCAATCAATGAAGCTTGAAATTGATTTTGGTTCCACTTTAATCAATATAACCATTAGAGGTCTTAATATTATCATCATTTTCTACCAGCTGAATAGAGATGCTGGAGGCTATACCAGCCACAGAATTACACTATTAACCCTCCCTTATAAACACTAATAAAACTGGCCTCACCAATGCAAAGAAAGCTGGAATATTTCCAATGTGAGTGTGTGCTTTTAGCTAATTTTCTGTTTAATTGTAAGATTATTGGCAAGACATTCATGTTCTTTTCTAAAGTCTTATTGAATAAGAGAGATCAATGTCATCTATTCTCAAGACTTAGTTCATCTCCAACAATAATAACATTGGCAAGTTCTACTGGCTTCTAATGTACAATTCAATTTAATTCTGGTACGGTACAGAAAACGGTGATATTATCTAGCACATTTCAGCAAAACATTGTAGCTAATCATGTAAAGTGAAAAACTTCATTTATTACCCAAAGTGAAATAATATTTAATGAATTCAGACTAATACACTGTATATAGTTTTCATTACATATAAACATACACTTATATAGCAAATAAAAAAAAATTGTTCCATTAAACTAGGCTTCATAGACCAAACAGTTTCAAGTTTTTTTTGGCCCCTATATATTCAACATATTTGGCAAATTGATTCAGATTAAGTCATTTTCCAGAATATTGCTAATAAATTCAATTCTAACATCAGAGAATTCAAATCTTAACCTAATTTTTTCACTAACTGAACAATACTGAAATATATTTCTTGTTAACTATAAATTTGTAATGACTAGTTATTTAGAGTTATTTTATGCTGACAGCAAGAAGAAAGATGTTAAAATTTACAGTATATCACAATATTTATAATAAGATGTTAAAATTTACAGTATATCACAATATTTATAATAAAGATACCAGTGGAATTGTTACAGATTAAATGTCTCTAAAATAAAGATCAGCTTACAAGGTTTCTATTGTGTATAAGTTATCTGACAGCTGAATAATGACTTAGTCCAACAATTCAATTTAAAATTGTAAGAGAAAAAGCAGAAGTCTGGTACATAATAATCTGAAAAAAGTAAATGTCATCAGACTGTGTTTTTTTCTGTTATTACCAATCAATATTTCTTGAAGAAATTTCAAGTTTATTCCTTACGTGTTTCATAGGTCAATTTCTTGAAACAAAATAAAATCTTTTGCCGAAACTTTATGAGATCCATATGTAGATCTTTTTCAAAAATGAATTGCCAACATCACAAGACCAGTTCCAAAAAAGGCTTTAACTTCACTCCAATATTGTTTTTTTGTAAATACAATTATTTTTTGCTAGTTATAATGTTATAGTGAAACTGAAGTTAGGTTGCTATGGCAAGGGTAATAACTCAGATATTGCTCATTGAAAAATCGAAGATATAAATGAAAAAAGATCTCATCCAATATATTCAAAAGCATGGCAAGTTTCATCAAACCTGTAGCTTTAATCGTAGCGACAACACACTAGCATAATTCTCCTGAAAGGTACAAATTTCAATTGAAGACAAATTTGACATCTCAAAGATACATGTATTAAACAGTGAAACCCCTCTAAACCGGCAGGCTGTTGGACCTGTGATAAAAGCCGGTATGGAGGGGTTGCCGGTTAAACTTACCTTTTAGTTTTGTTCAAATATTTAAAAATAAATATTTAATTTATAAAATAATAATCATATTGTGCCGTTATTAAAATCATAATTCAATCTTTTACACAAATCAATTTTACCGTGAATGTCGATGAAGGAAGCCAAAATGGCGGATCCTTAACATCAACTTGCGGCATTTTCGTTGGGAAAAAATACTCCAAATTTATTTAACCGTATATAGTGCGCACCCCCTCTTTGTTGGGTCCATTTTATGGCAAAAACCTGCGCATTATACACGGAAATATACGGTAGATGGCCCCATTGGGATAGGACAGTAGATGGTAAGGACAATTTTGTATAAAAAAAAGACAGTTTTAAAACTGCTAGAATTGAAACCTATTCACACACACTTCCAAGGAGAATGGATGGTTGTTGGATAATACAAGACACATGTTATGTTGTAGATATTGTTGTCAATGGAAGTCTGTACAAGTACAAACCAGCACAGCTATAATTTTTTATAAAGACAAAGCTAAAGGAGAATCTATTTTATGAATTTTGTTTGAAATATTGCATAATAAGATTTAAAGTTTAAAATGCTTTCAGACATGCTTCATTTGCATTAAAATGTAGCCAGATCAGTACACTAGGTGTATATGGAAAATGTTAAGAATTTTTAGATTATCTATGAACTGATCATTTTTTGACAAAAAGACAATCTTTCTATGATATGGATTCCATCAAATTATATTATTTGTTATATGTTTGAAGGAAATTCATGTCAATCTAACTAATTCTGATTCGAAAGAAATGAATGCAAAATTTGAGCTAAATATTCACTTTGTGTCAATAATTCAGAGTTAAATTGACAGATAATATTTATTTTCTGTTGGACCTGTGATAAAAGCTGGTATGGAGGGGTTGCCGGTTAAACTTACCTTTGACACATAAATAATTAAGAAATTTTATAAATATCATGGTCAACAAAGTCTAATTTAAAAATTTCGTTCATAAAAATAAAATCAGCCATAAATTAAAGGGATAATAGGCGTTAGAACGAACATAAAAAATTAAGTTCACTCAAATTTGGACAATAACGGTATATATCCATCAGTGGACTTACCTATACATCAAAATCCCTCTAAAATCCGATAAATCCCCAAAATAAAGTAGTTAATCATAAAACGCTTGAGCCATCCATCAAACGATTTTCAAATCGTGTAAATATAAAGGGAAGTAACTCTAACATGTGGGTTTTCACGCGTCCTTGACCCCTACTGTTGAATTCCACAATGATGTTTTAGCGTTGATTTACTAGACGCTTTTATTCTCAAACTGAATGGAATCGTCGCTGGCTCACTTTTTTTTTAAATTCCGAATATATTTTTATTGTGGCTTTTTAAAATTTGTTAAAGTGTGGGATGCATACTTATTTAATTAATAGTCAATATGAAACACAAATATATGAGGATGAGTGTATTCTAACGCCTATTATCCCTTTAAAGGGATAATAGGTCTTAGCATGACCATAAAATTTTAGTTCTCAAGAATGGTCAATATGAGTATATATTCATCAGTGAATTTTCCTCGTGTCATAAAGTAACAGAATCCCTAAAAATCTTGAAAACTCACAAAACATCAAATTATTAAGCGTTTTTCAATAATCAAATGCATTTTTATGGATAATTCCAGAGTTTTTTGGATATTCAATTAATTTTTTAATGTTATTTATAGCAGCAGGTATATTTACTGATGAATAGAGCTCTTATTGGCCAAATTTTATGTTAATTCTAAGATCTGTTATCTCTTTAATATTCCTTTTGTATTATTGGTTATTGTTCAAAGCGAAAGGTAGTAACTGCATTTCTGGAATTACATCAAACTAAAAAAACTGGTTTAGAATGTATATCCAAATACAAAGTTTCATCAAAATTGGATAAAAATTGTAGATTCTAGATTGTGGATATGATACAAAGAAATAAACACTATAATGAAAGAAATATTAGTAGTTTTTACAACATAAATATCCACCAAGTCTTAACTCCAGTCTTCTACTAACTTTGTCTGATATGTATTACTCTAAAGATTACTTAAAAACCTGTGTTACGTTTTCTATGTTTAGTCTGAGATAAAGTAAAATGAAACCTTTTAAATATCATAACATTCCACACTATCTAACTCATGGTGAGGCTTTAGTTCTATAACAGTATACTTGTTCACTTCAGAACATGTCTTGTAAATTTAATCTTCCATTTTATAATAAGAATTAACTAAGAAGTTTATATAAAGTTTAATAAAACTTCTCAAAAAATATTTAATTTCCTTTTCAACACAAAAAAAATTAATAAATTTAAATAATCCATTGGTAATATTCTGGGGTAGTTATACATTTTTTAATTAGAAGACTTGTCTAATTTATAATTATTATCCTAGAATAGAACTACCTTGCGTTTTCATTGCATTCCAATCATTAGAGTGACCTCCCTTCAGTAAAAAATACATTAAAGAAGAAGAAATATATAAATAATACTATCACAGTATTACTATTTGTAAGAGAGAATCAAAATCATTGTGAGGATAAGGAGGATATAGAGAACATACTATTGCATGGTTATGGTAAAATATCTACACGTCTAATTTCCTTTTCCCACAATAAAATACTTAATACTTTGCTGATTTGCTTAATAATTCAGAACTAGGATACTTCAATGTTCATTAATTACCTGTCATGTGTAATACAATGACATGAACAGAGAAAAAAAAAAAACACTGTTTTTTTAGGACGCGCATGCTGTTGATTAATTAATCATGTATTGTGTCAGTAACTGCTAATGGAAATCTGTCATTCGTGCCAATACATGAATTAAATTGATGTAAAAGTATAAAATATTGACTTACTTGGCAGCTATTCCACCAGGTTGGATATCCTGGACAAAGATACCTAATTCACCTTTATCTTCTCTTTTCAAGCCAACGACACTAAAACCTAGTGAACTGTTGTCTGGTTTAAATAGCTTGATTGTTTCGATTTCTCTGTCTTTAGCAGCTTTCTCTATGGCACGTTGAAATTCGATATTATAATTGTATGTAGATATGGCATTGTTTTGATATGCTTGTCGTAGGTTTAATGTTGCTGTGTCACTATTGACATCATCATCACTGTATCTGTGACCATGACTGGGATGGAGATGAAGTTCCCCAGAGGAAGAAAAGTCAAAACTATCTTCAGAAATTGGTTGTGTTTCTGAAACTTGTTTTAATTCATGTAATGATTCTTGTAAAGTTAATAGTTGATGAAACAATGGGCTTTCTAGCATACATAATATAGACGAGAGTTCATCATCTTTATGGAAATCTCCCTGTTCTTGTAAACTAGCTTGTAATCTATCAACTATATCAGCAGCTTTTTCACAATCTAAAATATATCAATTTCCTGTGGTCAATACTTTACATACTACTTTAAAAGAAAATGAGTTGATTTTAATATAGTACATGTACCAGGTATTAACAAATACACAGTAAATTAATTAAAATCAACAAATTTCAGAGAATTACTGGTACCGTACCTTGATTATGAGAATTCTTACCTGATACAAGAGACATCTTGAAACTTCTATAAATTTGACATCTTAAGCAGTCTGAAAAAATCATGTTAAAAATTTTAAACTATACGCAGTGTAAAACAAGAACTCTGGTGAGAAATGCTTAAAATTGGATGCATGTCGACAATGGTTGCTGAAGAGTTATTAAGAATCATAAATCACAAGATCAGATCACCAAGTCTAAGGATCAAAATGTAGACAAATAAGAAATTTGTTGTTTCTGATAGCATACAATCTGATTTAACTGCTGAATTTACAAAATTCTGCAACACAAAAAAAGTGTCCAATGATGTCAAGGAACATTTTGAATATTAGCTTAAATTTGACTGCTGAAGAGTGCTTTCCTTTATAATACAAGAAATTGAAGGGAAAGTAAACATGGCCAACTGGTGACAACATTTGTTGGTATTCCATTGGCTTTGAAGTTGAATGCATTTTATGATTGTCTTTCACTTAACTTTAACTTTTTAAAATCAAAGTAACATATCCTATATAGCCTAGGCTATAACTATTACCGGTATAGGATTTCTTAGTTGTTTTATTGGTTCATTTTCTATTTTGACAATCCATTACAGTAGCCTAAGAATTGTAGTTACATTCACAATGATTCAAATAAACCCGATAGTATTAAAACTAAGCTCGAAAACGCCCAAAATTTATCATCAATGTTGACATTCCTTTGCACTGACACTGACAACAGTGACAGTGACATGACCCACATACAACAGGTGGTTGAACACCTTCACTTAACATCAACGAGAGACCAATATGATGCGTTTTATTCTCCTTGAATTTAATCTTTTTCATATACATTTCTATTGGAACTCAATAACCACAATTTGCAACTTTTAAGGGCAAAGTTTCATATCTATTCGTACTTACCTCAAAAAGATAAACACAACTTCGTCTTTCGAAAGGGCTTGTGGGAATGACTTTAAACCACCGACATTTACAACAAAATCAACGACAAATTGACGATAAGAGTTTTAACAAAACAAGCTTAAATTTTGATATATACGAGTCTATATAGCAAACTAACTTAAGTTGGCCTAAATGATTAAACACCGGTAGGCGCTTTATTTTCACATTTCTTTGCATGCAAGGCATACCATCATAGACATCCTATATATATTTATAGGATATATATGCATACCATGCTCGATCGCAAAAAGACATTTACTATTCACACAATTCGTCCGTGCATTTAAAATCAGTAAAGGACATTGACTGACTGACTGACTGGTAGGTATGGTGTCTGCTTCGGTAGTCAAAACCATATCGCGTACGTTGAGTAAGGAAAGGACATTGAGCTATATCATAGCTATATATAGTAAAAGATTGGATGAAGGGAGAAAACTCTTCCAAAATGCCACAAATAAATATTACTTCTTTGAATAAGTATTATTATAATTTGTTAAAATTGATATGAAATTAAAAGTCTTAAACTTAGGCCTACTTTTAAGAGTATGTTTGCAAAACATTCTAATCCGTATTTAGAAGATATTTATTTTCGACGCTTAGAAAAGCCTTCAATAATTACTTAGTTTAATGGTTTGTTACTTAGTTTCATGGATTTTTTGGATTATAGAGGAATTCTGTGGAATAGTTTTGACACCAAGCTAATCCACTGATGAATTAAGACTCATTTTGACCAACTTTAAATTCTAGTTTTTGGTCATTCAAGAATGTAGTATCTGTTTAAGCTGAGGTGAATATTGAGGCCCTGTACTATCTAAGAAGTAATACCTTGCACGATCTGATATCAACACTAAAAGATAGCTTGCCAGGCAAGGTACCGTAACATACACCCACTGGCAACATTGAATTTGAATAATGAATTAAGCAATAACTCAAAAACATTAACTGAATGAATATTGAAGTCAAGGGCTAAAACTGTTCATGGAAAATAGTCAAATTCAAACTTGACCACCATCTTATCTATTTCAATACTCATATATAGGGCGAATTTGTGGAAAGGGATTTGGTCAAAACGCTTTGAAGTTTTGCAATATGTAGCATTTGTTGTCCACCAAATCCTAAGCGCCTTGATAAATTTGCGATTTTGTCAGCCACAAATCCAAACCGATTACCCCCAAATCGTCAAATCGTCTCATTGAGTGCTTTGACGATTTGATTTGATAATGACGTCAAACTTTCAACATGGCGGAAAAAGTTTTCGACGTGGAAATAAAGTTTATCAGTTATCAGCATCTGATATTCAAATGATTTAGTCAGGTAGGTTGAAATAATGCATACCTACGTCTAGATTAGAGATGCAGTGTAACTTGAGCCCATAGAAGTCAATAAAAGGGTTTAAGTTGGCCATCTTATAAACTGGGGAAGTCAGTATGTTGTTATAATCTCAGACAAAAATGATATAACATTAAAGACAGTAGTTTCACAGATACCAAACATGTCTGATATTCTAATTAAAGGACACTGAGAAGCTGCAAAAATATGAATCACAAAATCTGCTTTTCAGGTGAAATGTAGTCGTTTCATTTATAATGTAAGGAGATAAACAATTGAGCAATCGATCAAAAGTGGTTCTTTCCATTCGAAAACGTGATTTCAATTAATCTATAGTATAATTTAAAACTGTTTCTTCTGTAAAATTGGTAATTCTTGGTCTATTTCTGCTTTTCAGATGCTAAACTGCAAGGTACTTGCGATGCCATTTTGAAACAATTTCATCAAATCTATTAAGAAATTGTAGCTTATTTTGCACCCACAAGGGCAATAACTCAAAAACCATTCTTTAAAAAAAGTCGGAAATTCAAACTTGACTAATGTCTTATCAATTCTGATGCTTACACCAAGTTCCATCAAAATTGCAACCACAATAGAATTTTGACGCAATTTCAAGGGCAATAACTCAAAACCGTTCATTGACAAACTGTCTATTTCAAACTTGACTGAGGTCTAATTCCATTGCTCACAACAAGTTTCATCAAAATCAGATGAAAACTATAGCTTCTATTGCGTACACAAGTAAATTTTAAAGTTTTTTCATCAAATCAAGGGCAATAACTCTGGAATCATCCGGAATCGCGCTGTTTTAGAACTTGTCCGAGATATTATCAAGATGAATGGACATACCAAGTTTCATACGAATCGGATAAAAACTCGGACAGACGGACAGGGGTGATGACAATATACGTCCACATTTTCATGTGGGCATATAAAAAGATATGCAGAAAACATGCAGTGGGTTGAATACTTGGCTGTGAAATAATTTGTTTTATCCTACATTTCTGCATCTGTTTGGGCTAATAAGTATTAGCAAAACGTTGACCTATATTTTGAAATAAGCTTTGTATTTATTTCAAACTGTCAAGGGATCTCTGCCATGTGTCACACAGGTTTTCTCTTTTCCAGGACCACCTCCATATCTACATCACTGACAAGGGTCTTGGAGAAAGTAATATCTGAACCTATGCCAGGATAGAGCTCTAGACATCAAACAGTCAAGACACTCTCTTTGATATTATGATAAACATGTAACTTTAATCTTGATTTAATCTTACATTATTTATTTTAATGAGACACATTTTATCAACATAAAATTCAAGGCAAATTAATATAGAATAATGTTAAATTAGCCCTTTATAATTAAATTCAGTTTGATCAATTAGCAGATACAGAGAAATAAATAGCATATTTTAGAAATCTTTTCACATATGATTCACATTTCAAGAATGCATGTTAAGCATCAAAACAGAAGAAAGACATTACTTTTTTGTGTCCAACTGTCAATCAGATTGTAACAGCTACCACTGGGCCACCACTGATTTAAAATGTACTAATATGACACTTATTCTGTGGTTTTTATATAAAGATATTTTAAGAGCGTTTCATGTATACCCATGTAAACCTAAAATGAAGTAGTACCAATGGAACATGACTAAATCATTAGAATAGTGCAAAGCATTGTTGAATAAGGCCTTGTGCATTGAAAACCTAGAAGAGTTACTTTTTGGCTAATTGACCATCTTATGAGAAAATCACAAAAGCATCCAGCTACTATTAGGACAAAGACATTATGAAAAATATATGCCTTTTAAAAATTTTCTAAAGCACCTTAATGCTGTGAAAGGACACACAAAATCCTTTGACAGAATGCAAACTTCACTTTGGGACAGCTAAACCTTTAGCACTTATAGCAGCATTAACTGCATAATTCATTAAATCACTGTCATCTACCAGTTCAGCTTGATCTAAAGGTGTATCAATGTTTTCAGGTTCATTAATCTCAATCGCATTGACATCATCATTATCCATATGCTCAATATGAGCAGTACTGTCCTCTAACACTGAATCACCAAATATTTCAGATTGATCATAATAATTATCAACATCAGATTCAAAGTCATTGTCAGATGAACCTATCACTGAAGTATTTTCTTCAGGGGGTTGGTTTGGACCTTGATTGGAATTAAGTGTCAATTGAAAAGCTTGATTTGGAATTGGGTTATCATCATTTACAGTTGTCTCACTACCTCCCTGACTGTTGGATTGCAGAGTTCTTATAGCCAACTCATCAGTCCATTCCAGAGGTGTTTCAGATCTGTCATTTGGATTGCGTGCAGTTTGACGTATGGTGATAAATAGTCTCATGTTATTTAAACTGTCAGCAAAAACACGATCTGACACTTGTGTTAACTGGTGTAATAAAGGTGTTATGGTTCCTTGATCTTCATTTTCTTGAGGATATAATCCACGCCGCCGAATAGCTTCACTTATACTTTCATCCTCTACATGAAGACGGTCTAATATAGGCAGGTTGTGATCCAAATCAGGTGTCAAACCCATTTCTTCTAAAGTCATATTGATTGCATTGTCAACAATAGCCTTTGCTTTTTGTTGACTCTGCCAGCGAGAAACATAGTCCAATCTAGGTGCAGCAGCCCTATCATTCACAACATCAGAACTTTCAGGCTGGTTATCAGAATTATGAGAAATGTCAGGGATAGTCTCAGTTGGCCCAGAAAACAATCTGTCACTAGCATTTGATGTTGATGCACTAACATTGGTTTCGTCTAAATGATTATCAATGATTACAGGTTCTGTTAAAACAGAATGTAAACAGTCAATATTATCACCATTTGTCTCGGACACCACATTTTTAACAATTTGTTGTGTTTGGCCATTTACAAATTTTCTCACTTTATTCAGGATCTTAAATTCTGTACTTCCATTGTTATTTTGTTCTATGGTTTCATCTTCACTTTCTATATCAGTGTTATTTGACAGAATGTTCTCTCCATTATTCAAATGTGATTGGTTGTCATTGCACAAAGTATTTTCAAGACTAGGATTTCCATTCTCATTTTGACTGGCACACCTTCTATTACGACTCTTAGAATTTTTAACTTGCCAATGATATCGAGCTTTCTTTAATGGTGGAGCACTAGCTTCCTCGTCTGGCGATTCACTCATTTTCTGAAATTTGGGAATCTAAATTAAAGCATTATGGAATTCAGAAGAATTAGGCTATTCTTGACCTAGTAATGAGTAAAAAAAAAATCAATGTGTGAGAAGCAGGAAGAATTAATTTCAGGTCATGATATGATGAATAAAAAGTAAGGTATCACAAAGGGTAGCATGAAATTTCTCTAGGATTTTGATGAAAGAAACACATTTAAAGGGACAGATTTCCATTCCTTTGTACAAATATATCCTTAGTCGCTGAAATAGAATTCTATCTTATCAATGCTAATCAATAGGCTAATTGTTCACTGCTCACTGTCAAAATCTGATTTCACAAAAGAGATTCTACTGTTTTGTATTTCTTCTGCACACAGAACTGTACCATTCGATTAATTAGGCCCTAAACTGAATACTGGACTGGAGTCTGAGCATCCAAAATTTGATAATTATTTCTGAAGTAATTTTCAGCATGAACTAAAGCAGTTGTTTTGATATTACAAATAACAAAAGAGATATTTACCATGCAAAAGACAGAAACATAATATGTAAAATATATTGGTCTTTGTTAATTTAATAATAAACATTTATTCACAAACCAAAAAATTATACTTGTCTCGATCTACCAGACTCATTCCGTTTCATCGATCGAGTCAAAGCAAACGGTGTAGATACATTTTATGCTATCAATTTTTATGTCCTAAAAGTCAATATATATGGATCATATTGCTTGTTATATTTTGTAGACTTATATACATTCCAGATAATATTAGAAGATTTTAGCGAATTTAAGATTTTTTTTGTTTGTTTGATAGAATGAACAAAAATAATAAAATATTTGTTGTGGACTTTTTAATGGATAAATGTTCTGTGCTGTACCGCCGGATGTTGTCATTCGCCATTTTATCTTTCTTCACGACGATAAACAATCTCCTTATTCTCAACTTTCACTGTGATTTTTAATTTATATTTGTGAATTTGATATAAGAGACCTGTCAGCCGGAATGCACGATGAGCGAACTAAGTTATCAATCTATTCGGTCTGCAAATCAGGCTCGAGAAGCTGTGAGTTTTCTTGCCTTAACTGTACCTTGTTAGTTCCAAGCAGTGCTGAGAGTGAGACATAGTGAGTCTCGTTAGGCTTATCTTCTATAGACTTCATCGACATGTCAACTGGTCGACACAAACAATATATATGGCTTCCGAAAACGCATATTATAAAAAGGCCTAAGACTGTTGTATCTTATAAAATTTAAAAAAAATAAATAACCCATCTGAATAGTCTCTCTTTCACATGAACTCTCCCAATCATTATATGATTGTTTCAACTAGTTCTCTCATGGAATTGTGTTGACAAGTTAAAATTTGTCGACAAGTTGACCGATAAAATTGTGTCGACCCAGTTGATTGGCATTCAGAGTCTCACTCTAAACATACGTTTCCACCTAGAATTGTGAATTAAACCTAGCTTCAAACTTAAACTATAAAGCCAGTTTAATTGCCGAACATGTTGTGTTTTTCCTGAATTTTAACAACTTTTGTATGAAATGAAATTACTACTGAAAATCTTATTTACAGCGAAAAAAAGAACAAGTCCATTTGTTTTTCTAAGAAACTAATGTTTATTTGATTTATTATGGTGCCATTTAATTAAACTTTATGACTTGCGTTAAAAAGATTTCATATATTGATTTCAAATACAAAATTACACTATTCATATATTCAATATCTTGAAGGTTGAAGTTTTGTGTGAACATCATAGGTAGATTATCAGAGGTTGATTTTTGAAAGAAATCACAGATAAAAAGGTTGCATGTGTAAACCTACATAAATGCTTTTAATATAATTTACTGCTGTTTTCTGTGCTATTATAGTGGTAAAATATAATTTAAATTTTATTTTAAAGGATGAATTACGCACAGATTCAAGAAAGAAAAATCTACTGATTTTAGTTTTGAATTATCTATCGGAAGCAGGGTAGGTATTTTAGCAGGTATGATTTGAATTGAATGTCAGAATTCAGAATTTTTACAGCTGATACACTGTTCAAATATGTTAAGCTTTAAACCAAGACAATTTAAATTCTTACAGTTGAAAAGCGTGTTAAATCAATGACCAGGTAGTACCAAAAAATTCCAAATTTCCACAAACCATATTGCACGCCAAGAAACAGAATCCAATGATATTTGTTACCAAAATCTACATGGTTATAGCGTGACCCGCCCACAACATGTTGATTCTGACTCACAACAACACTTGCTGTGGCATTGAACAGTTTTACTTCGTGAATGGCACTTTTATACGCCCACATGAAATTGGGGGCGTATATTGTCGTCACCCACGTCCGTCCGTCCGTCCGTCCGTCCGTCCGTCCGCCCGTCGGTCCGTCCGTCCACAATTGCTCGTAAACACTCTACAAGGTGTAATTCTTGACGGATTAAGATGAAACTTGATATGAGTGTTTATTATCACGCAAGGATGAACCCTATTGAAAATCAGCGAAATCAGAAAAAAATAGTATGAGTTCTTGCCCTTGTTCTTGAATGGCTCGTAAACACTCTACAACGTGCAATTCTTGACTGATTTTGATGAAACTTGGTGTGAGAGTATGTTATAACTCAAGGATAAACCCTATCGAAAATCAGCGAAATCGAAAAACATTTATTATGAGTTATTGCCCTTGTTCTTGAAAACGCGTTCAATTTTAGCTTGTAAACGCTCTTGAGAGAACAATTTTTAATGGATTTTAATGAAACTTGGCCTGAGTATTTGTTATCACCCAAGGATGAAGCCTATTGAAAACCAGTCAAATCGAAAAAAATTTAATATCAGTTATTGACCTTGTTTTTGAAAACAAAGCACAGTTATTGACCGATTTTGACGAAACTTGCTGAAATTGTTTAATAACACCAAAGAATGAACCCTTTTGGAAATAGCACATATCGAAATATATTCAATAGGAATTATTGCCCTTGTTCTATAAAATGTGTTGGATTTTTGCCTTGTAAACACTCTACAAGTCACAATTCTTGAGCAATTTTGACATAACTTGGCATGAGTATTTGTAATCACCTAAGGATGAACCCTATTGAAATTCATTTAAATTGAAAAATATTTAGTATCATTTATTGCCCTTGTGTTTGAAAACGCGTTCAATTTTAGCTTGTAAGCACTCTAGAAAGAACAATTCTTAATGGATTTTGATAAAACTTGGCTTGAGTATTTGTTTTTACCCAAGGATGAACCTTATTAAAAATCAAATAAATCGAAATATATTTAGTGTCAGTTATTGCCCTTGTGTTTGAAAATGGGTTTAACTTTTTGGCTAATAAACACTCTAGAAGGTACAATTCATGACCTATGTTGACAAAACTCACTGAAATTGTTGGATATCGCAAGGGATGAGCCTAATTGAAAATTAAAATATCAAAATATATCTAATATGAATTATTGCCCTTGTTCTTTTAAACGCGTTCGATTTTTGTCTCGTAAACACTCTACATGGCACAATTCTTGATGGATTTCGATGAAACTTGGTGTGAGAGTGTGTCATAACTCAAGGATGAACCCTATTGAAAATCAGCTAAATTGAAAAATTTTTTAGTATGAGTTACTGCCCTTGTTCTTGAAAACGCATTCAATTTTAGCTTGTAAACACTCTAGAAAGAACTATTCTTAATGGATTTTGATTAACTTTGGCTTGAGTATTTGTTTTTACCCAAGGATGAACCCTATTATAAATCAAATAAATAGAAATATATTTAGTGTAAGTTATAGCCCTTGTTCTTGAAAACGCGTTCAATTTTAGCTTGTAAACACTCTAGAAAGAACAATTTTTAATGGATTTTGATGTAACTTGGCTGGAGTATTTGTTGTCTCCCAAGGATGAACCCTATTGAAAATCGAAAAATATTTAGTACAAGTTATTGACCTTGTTTTTGAAAACGCGTTCAATTTAACTCGCAAACACTCTAGAAAGAACAATTTTGAATGGATTTTGATGAAACTTGGCTTTAGTATTTGTTTTCTCACAAGGATAAACCCTATTGAAAATCAGATAAATCGAAAAATATTTAGTGTCAGTTATTGCGCCTGTTTTCGAAAACGCTTTCAACTTTTGGCTTGTGAACACTCTAAGCATTCCTTTTTGACAAAACTCGCTGAAATTGTTTAATATCAACCAAGGATGAGCCTTATTAAGAATTAAAAATATCAAAATATTATTAAGGGTGAACACTATTGCAAATCATAAAAATACCGAAAAATATTTAATGAGTTGTTATTAGATACAATTCTTGACAGTTTTTAATGAAACTAAAGACCCTAGAATAAAATAGGTTGGTAGGTTGAATAATTCATTCCACTTATTGTAACCTTACTGAAAAGTTTTTATTTGAAATAAATGCTGCCAGTGGGCGTATATTACCTTGTCTGGCAAGCTATCTTTACCCAAGGATGAACCTTTACGAAAATCAAATAAATCGAAATATATTTAGTGTCAGTTATTGCCCTTGTGTTTGAAAACTATTTAACTATTTGGCTTATAAACACTCTAGAAGACACAATTCATGACCAATGTTGAAAAAAATTCACTGAAATTGTTTGATATCACCCAGGGCCCTATTGAAAATTAAAAATATCAAAATATATCTTATATGAATTTTTGCCCTTGTTCTATTAAACGTGTTTGATTTTTGTCTCGTAACACTCTACATGGCACAATTCTTGACCGATTTTGATAAAACTTGGTGTGAGATTGTGTTTTAACTCAAGGATGAATCCTATTGAAAATCAGCAAAATTGAAAAATATTTAGTATGAGTTATTGCCCTTGTTCTTGAAAACACGTTCAATTTTAGCTTGTAAACACTCTAGAAAGAAAAATTTTTAATGGATTTTGATGAAACTTAGTTTGAGTATTTGTTTTCACCCAAGGATGAAACCTATTGAAAATCAGATAAATCAAAAAATATTTAGTACAAGTTATTGCCATTGTTCTTAAAAACGCGTTCAATTTTAGTTTGAAAACACTCTAGAAAGAACAATTTTGAATGGATTTTGATGAAACTTGGCTTTAGTATTTTTTTCTCCCAAGGACGAACCCTATTGAAAATCAGATAAACAGAAAAATATTTAATGTCAGTTATTGCCCTTGTTTTTGAAAACGCTTTAAACTTTTCGCTTGTAAACACACGTTCATTTTTGACAAACTCGCTGAAATTATTTGACATCATCCCAGGAAGATCTCTATTAAAAATATCAAAATATTATTAAGGGTGAACCCTATTGCAAATCATAACAATACCGAAAAATATTTAATGAGTTGTTATTAGGCACTATTCCTGACATTTTTAAATGAAAATAGAGACCCTAGAAAAAAATTATATGGCGGAAGGTTGAATATTTTAGTCCACCAATTGTTACCTTACTGAAATTTTTTCATTCAAAATCAATGCTGCCAGTGGGCGTATATTACCTTGCCTGGCAAGCTATCTTCATTAATGGTTTAATAATTTGAGATCATTAATAAGTCCTACATTACAAATTAACGTTTCTTATTAACTTATATTTGATTACAGATATCGTGATTCAGCACAAACATTATCGAAGGAAACTAATATTGATATGAGTAAATATGAGGTTTGTGATAATATAGATCTGGACACTATTTTAATGGAGTATGAATCTTATTATTATGTTAAATTTAATAGACATCCTAAAATAACAAAAAGACTCACACAAAGTGGTAAGTAAGATTTTGATACTCTCTCAAAATAATCTCACGTTTGCACCATTTGATCTTTAAGCTTAACTCTTTTTATTTTGACTCTTGATTTTTAAGTAAATTCGTTGTTCTCCAGAATTTGTCCCCCCAAAAAAATCTTGTGATTATGATGTATTCGTCTGTTTTTTTGTAAGCCCTTTAGCAATTTGAAAACAATCTTTCTGTTTTATTTCTTTATAAAAAATTATTCATGCTGAATGTTTTTTTATTCAGGACTTACAGGTAAATTGTTTGAAGTTTTTGCATGTTCTGAATATAACTTTTTAGTACTTTGATTTTTGCTTAAGAGATTTTTACCATTGTATTACCTCAACCCATGTTTTATTAATCCTGTTTATTGTTTGTTGTTCCAATAATTGATTATAAGACTAATATAATCTCCGACATTTGAGTCATTATCAATTAATGTCCTAATTCCTTGCAATTTTATTAATGGTAAATGAAATCCTGCTTTGGACTCACCAAACTATTATTTTTGCTGTTTGATTTGATTGAAATAACTTGTTACTTTTTGTAATAAATAATATGATAATCAAAATTCCCTAACTCTTATTTTGCTGCAAGAGATTTTTTTCTTTTTTTTTTTCTTTTTTTGTAAATCTTTGAATATTACTTAAAATAATATATCTAAAAAATGAAATGGTACATAAACCTTTTAAAACAGAAAACCCCATTTCAATGCACAATTGCTTTAGGTTATTAAATGATGTATATTAAGTATTTAAGTTAATTGTAATATTGTAGCTGGGGTTGACGGAAGGGGAGGTGTAAAGGGACGTCTGACAAGAAATACAAGGTAAGTGTGTTTACAAATAAAGTATAAAGTCCATTATTTTACAATATGCACTTGAATTATAAAAAAAAAGAGGGTAAAACAAAACATTTCTTGGCTGTTGAGAGTCTCAACTTGAGACCTTCAAAGAATTTAATTACCAATTAATCTTCACCAATTGGACAAAAGGACATTAAGAGAAATAATATTTAAATAATGGTAAATGTATTTGAATTTATTATTCCATCTTTCAGTATTAAAGTAAATAATATGCCAGCTCTACCGAAAATACCCCAAACAGCCAGATTACCTAGTCCCCCAGCACGACCACGTTCTGGAGGTCAAGGTCCTGTCTCTGCTCCTGTAACTAAACCTCAGATTAGTAAAAAACCACAAACCACGGCCGTCAATGGTCATACGGTATGTTCTTTATATTCATTGTCTCAACTGTTGGTCTAAACAAGAAAGTGTGATGTTATTAGATTAAATATTGTAGGAATTAAGTCTTGTAGTAGGAAAATGGAGACAGATGCTTGTCTTTCTTTAGAATGTTAAATGTGTAGGAGTTGAAAAACATACTAATGAAATTCATGTCATGATGATCATCACTCACATAATGTCCTTAAAATCTAAAGGGTAGATTGTTAATCTTACAGTTATTTGTGTTTCAGCAAGCAACAATAACTAATGGTACAAATCACAGTAATTCTCTTACAAACAGAGATGGTCTAGCTTTACAAGGACTTACAGTCCAAGGTTTACAAAATAATCAAAATGATATACCATTATCAAGTAATAGTGCTCCGGTCAAACAACGAAACAGGGTATAAAAACTTTATTTAATATGTGCTTATTCTACCAGATTTAAAGTCATTCATCCCATGTGACAAATACATGAAATGAGTTTATAGAGAAATAATTGATTTGGCAGCACATACTATTTTTAATGTCCAATTTAATTTTAACTAGACAAGCATGTATATATGTATATATTCAACTGTTATATATTTCAGCCTGGTCAGATTATTGATATACGTGCAATGATAAATGATGCTACTAAAATGAATGCCGAAGAAGGTGTTGATAGTAGTGTAAGTCAAACTTACTAGTGGTCGATTTGATTTTCTCCTATCAAGGAATTTATACTACAAGCTCTTTGAAAAGAATATAATATTTAATATCTATATGATCTTATTATTAATGCGAGTTTTTGTTTAATATTTTAAACTAAGATCATATGCTTTAAAACATACTCTGTATATAATTGTAGGATCGTATATTAAAACCTCTAGGGGGTTATGTTGGTTATAATTCAGAATGGAGAGAGTTGGCTCAAGTTATAAGTAGAGTAAGTTTCCCTCACATTTATCTTAAAGTTTGACAATTTGTTACAAGATAATTAAAGTGGAGGAAAGAGTTCAAAGTAAAAAGAATATTTTAAACATGGTTTTGAATTCAAATGTTCACCTGGTACATATTCTTCATTTTTGGAGACTTGAACAGTTATAGCATGATTCAGTGAATGATTAAAGTGTACCAAGAAAGTCTTAAATATTTAAATATTTTATCGACACAATTCATTTAATATTTATAAAGTATGTACAATAAATTTGTCATGTCAAATATATAATTCAAGGATATCTATTCTAATAATCCTGATGTTAAATGGGACGATATTATTGGGTTAGATGAAGCTAAAAGATTAGTGAAAGAAGCTGTTGTTTATCCTATAAAGGTATCTGACTTTTGTTTTTATATTTTTATATATTTTATATTGTCGTCACCCCTATCCGTCCGTCCGTCCACAATTACTTGTGAACGCGATAGAGACTACAGTTTTTGTCGGATTGAATGAAACTTGCTGTGATCATTTATATTGATGAGATCTCGGACAAGTTTGAATTTGGCGATTTTTCGATAAATGGTTTTTGAGTTATTGCACTTGACTTAGTCAAAACATGTCAAAATTGGCTTGTGAACACGATAGAAATGAAATTTTGTGTCATTATTTATATTGATGAGATCTTAAACAAGTTTGATAGTGACGATTTTTTTGAGTTATTGCCCTTAGTCAAAAGGCATCAAAACAGACTTGTGAATACCACAGAGACAACAGTTTTCATCTGATATGAATGAAATTTGGTGTGATCATTGAAGTTGATGAGATCTTGGTCAAGTACAAAATTGATGATTTTTTGATAAATTGTTTTTGAGTTATTGCACTTTGATTGCAATAGATAATGGGGTTTTCATCTGATTTGAATGAAATTTGTTGTGATCATTTTTATTGCTGAAATCTTGAACAAGTTAAAAATTTACTAATTTTCGATGAACTATATTTGAGTTATTGCTGTTGACTTAGTCCAAACTCATGAAAATTAGCTAGTATACGATAGAGACTAGGTTTCATTCTGATTTGAATCAAATTTGGTGTGAACATTTATATTGATTAGAACTTGGATTAGACCTAAATAATGTTGGAGTTTCTGCCTGTGTTAAAACAGAAAATATATTTTAAAGTGGGTGTATCTTGCTAGGCAACCGCTTGTAATTGGATACTTTAACCAAATGGAATGGCTGTCAGAGGTTTTAATTTTAGTCAGTATGTGAAAGTCACTGTGGGCATTGGTCTTGAATAAGACCTTTCCTCATTATTCCAGTAGATCTTATTATAAATAAATCAAATCCCAGAGGCATGGCCATAAAAAGTAGTTACCTCTTGCATTCTTAATTTAATGAAGATACAGGATATTACTGTGCCTAAATGAAAGGGATTGTGAATATAAAAAAGACAAACTATAAAATGTATTTTATGTCTTTTAGTACCCACAGTTATTCCGAGGTATATTATCACCATGGAAAGGTTTATTGTTATATGGGCCACCAGGTAAGTCATATTTAACATTTCTTTTCAAATAATTTGCTTGATATGTAGCTTACTGCTCTAGATATAGATATAAAACTTACCAAAACATTATTATTTTTCATTATTTATAAGTTTATTATGCCGATCTGTGAGGTATTTTTTGTTTGAATTACAGAAAATTTGAACCAAGGATTACAACTGCTATTGGAATTTATTGTAAAACCAAAATTCTCTTTACCCCAAAAATTTTTTGGACCATTGAGAGACTGGACAAAATAATAATTCCTGGTTTTATGACTCTGAATAAATAAACATAATTTGATATGGAATCATATTATATGATTAATGCAATATGTACAGTTTGAATTAGCATTTTTAAAGTGTAATATATTTTAGGTACTGGTAAAACATTATTAGCTAAAGCTGTAGCAACTGAATGTAATACAACATTTTTTAATATCTCAGCCTCTAGTATAGTTAGTAAATGGAGGGGAGACTCGGAAAAACTTGTCAGGGTAAGTATTTCTTATAATACAAGAATAAATAAGTATATAAGAATGAAAGCCCTTGATGACATGTTTAACCCTGGATTGAGTTCTTTGATTTTTTTCTTTCATATATCAAAGGCTGTTGATTTATTTTTTTTCCAGCCGGACATTTTTTTAACGATGTTTTGTTGATGTCAAAACTACTACACTAAGTACAGTTCAGCTAGTATCCAACTGTAAAATGTATATCAATGCATGAATGTTTAGTTATATTCATCTGAACATACTGTCATACATCACATCACAATAACAAAACAATCCGATCAAATATTTGCAGTTAAATTTAATATTTTTTACGAAGTTACAAATGCCGATTTTTAATTAACTTTCACCGACGATGTACTTCCGGTTGAACATGAGAAAAGCGAAGGATTTTGAATGACACCAATACTGAGAAAAACGACGGTAAATTTTCTCGTGGTCTTTCCGATTTGTATATAAATAGTAACTGTTTCATATCCTACTAGTAAGCAGAAAAGAACGATAAAACTTATATAACTACGCACATTTTTTGCAAGGAATAGTAAAATTTCAATAGTAAATAACCTGTCAAAGACATTTAATTGAACTTTCTGTCAACTTTATAATTGTAAAATAATAATAAAAAGAAGAAGCTATCATCGTCAAAAATTCTATGTGAGGGCCGACAATTTGTTCGTCATGTTTACGTTGGTACTGATGAAATCGGAAGACAATTATGGTAAAATAAACTTGATATACAATTATATCAATGGATAATGACCGGTTTAAATTTGAGGGCATAACTATAGGATTAAACACATAACAGATTATCGTGTCAACTGTTTGTTAAAAGTAAGTAGTTTGAGATAGTAAATCTCTTTGAACTGGAACTGAAGCATTTTCCGGGAGCAGATTAATAATTGTCAATTAATTCATTGTTAATTAACCACCTCTTACCGTTAATCTCTTACTTAACTAAATTAATTGACCGGTAGTGTTAGGAGTCTCATTGACTAAATGTGATAGTTAGGTAATTTAATTTTTAATTATTTTTTTTTTAACGTCACTGACCTATACTTGATGTCCAGCGGAGACATGTCCGGCATATAGAGCCAAATCAACAGCCCTGCATATATCTTTTACAGGTTTTATTTGAGTTAGCTAGATTTCATGCACCATCAACAATATTTTTAGATGAATTAGAATCATTAATGAGTATACGAGGATCTGGAGGAGGTGGGGGGTAAGTATCATGTACAATGTAAATTTGGATACATAATATTTCTAGTGGACAAATTTATATGCCTGTGTAATATGTGAATGAGCACTATTCCAAAGAAAGATTTAAGGAGTTTTTCTTTGCCTGAATTAAAGTGCATTGACATTAACTTTCATGGACATGCTATGATTTAGATTATATAATTCAAGAAGTCTGTAATAATTTATACCAATTTTGATTTGAATATTTAAAAAACATATTTGATGCAGAAAATGTTCATCTTATGTGATCATATGGCATTGCAGTGAACATGAAGGTAGTAGAAGAATGAAAACTGAACTATTAGTACAAATGGATGGTTTAGCTAAAACAGATGATTTAGTATTTTTATTAGCAGCTTCCAATTTACCTTGGTAAGAATGATCCTATTCAAAATGACAGGAAACCAAATATTTGGCAACATTTTTATTTGGCCCATAAATACTCCTTTTCACTTTCAGTCATGTCACAGAGAGATGTGAGTTAGGGTGAGAAAAAAGTACATTCCACATATTTTTTTTTTTTTGTAAAGTGATTAATCATTGTTAATATACTGTTCAACCAGAGAATATAACATGCTTTATTCTAAACACATAGGATTCTGAACTATCTAATCAAATTGGTATTATAGGGAGTTGGACCATGCTATGTTAAGAAGATTAGAAAAAAGAATATTAGTTGATATGCCTACCTATGAAGCTCGAAAGTCTATGATCTACCAGTTCCTACCACCAGTGGTCAATCAAGGTTCTAATGAACTAGAGTTATTAGCTGATTTAGATTATGATAAATTGGCAGGGGTGAGTTATAATATTACACATCAAATATTGTGTTGTGTTTATAACAGATAGCTCTTGCTGTAACATCTTGACTACTAACATGTTAAGTTCATACTTATTTTGCTGCTAATGTATTCATATAAGTCTGTAAACAGCTGAAGCTAAGATAAAACAAGATTATTAAACAGGAAAGAGAAATGTAGCTAAAAAAATATGCAGCTTTTACAAATGTAACTGCAAATACCGATTGTACATAATTACAGTTTTTGAGATATTTTTGTTACTTAGAGTTTTACACTTGTGATCTTCAGACAAATGACTTATTTTATCTTGTTTCCTTACAGAATTTTCTACTTTTTCTTGTCTCTGCACTTCAAGACAAGATCTGATTGTATTTTATGAAATCCAGTAAATTATCTGTCTGCATTATATAATTGTATTTTTTTTATCAGCACACTGATGGTTATTCTGGTTCTGATATTAAATTATTATGTAAAGAAGCAGCCATGAGACCTGTGAGGAAAATCTTTGCTGCCTTAGAAGGACATAACGAAGGTAAATATGATGATTAAACCAGATGAAAATTAATTTTCATTTTTACCTAGGTGATAGTTTTTTATTTAAAAACTCTGATTTGACTGATATAACAATTAGGTGATAATTAGGTGTAGATTTTTTTAAACTATGCTGAAAATTCAATAAAAAATAAAAGGAACTCTAGGTGGAAATTCAAAAAATTAAGGAATTATTACTTTGGTGAAAGTGAACACTTAAAAACTTCATCACCCTATTAGAAAATAGATTTGATCTGGGTGAAAATTACAATTCAATTCATATTAAAAAAGTGAATGGTGTTGTGTTTGAGTCACCGTAGCTTTCAGTCATTGTTTATCATTTTGGTTCTTTTTTTTTTGCCTTCAACTGGATTAAATCATGTGTGAAAGACCAGTTGATATTGTGTCACTGTATTTACTGAGCTACAAATAAACTCTTACTAGTAGGCATAATATTAATTTACATTTCCCTGCATCATAAATTTCCACAGTTTCATCCCCTACACATGGGCTAGGGATTGTTCAAAGAGTTTTTAAACGAAAACTTACGAAACTAGAATAATGAAAAACAGACTGCATTATCAAGAAGTCTTGAAGGAATTTATATATTATGTTGATTTTCAGGTGAATTATTACATTTGAGATTAGATACTATTACAACATCAGATGTTATGATAGCCTTAGAAAGAACAAAACCATCAGCAAAACTACTTAAACCTAAATATGAAGCTTGGCAGAAAGAATATGAGTCTGTCTGATGAAATAGGGATAAAGTCTATCTGTGATATTACTTATTTATTTCTGATCAAATTTGAATCAATGATAGAATAACAGTGGAAATCCCAAAATTGTTGAGATATATAATTAACTCAATACCAAAATCATAGTCTCACATTTAGGAGGATTAATCTTACTTGATAGACAAAAGGTCAATAGAAATGATGGATATAGCCATAATTTGCTAATCTTTACCTATTCCAAGATATTGCATGTATTTTGATATTTATAAAGATTGTACAGAGTACTTATATCACATCACATTTTGTTATGAAATTGTATTTACATTCCCACATTCTATTCAAATTAAAAAGGCCTTCATATTATTTTAATATTGTCTCTCATTTTGAACCGTCCAGTATCATGTGATTTTAAGCGCCTTTTTTTTGTTGATATATTTATTTTTTATTTGTTGTAAATTATTTTACATCAACACATAGAAGTAAAATAAAAGAAAGTTTTTAAAACAGCCTTACAATTTATTTTTATAAAGCATTGTATTTGTTAGGAATATTTCTCTCAATGACTTCTTTAATTTATGTACTAAAGACATGACACAAGTCTTTACCATTTCTCCTTCATTCGCTATTCTCAGTAACATTGAACTTCAAGAACATGAGCTTCATTAATAAGAGCCTTCATTGTAAATTCAGCTTGGATCTTCAAACATCCCTAGCATATGTCTTTCTATTATTTGTTGAGCTGGAAAATATGCGATATTAATACAACCTGATAAAACTAATTCTATTTTCAACATATATTTTGCACATGTCTTTTGTGATGTAATCTGCCAGGTTCACTAAGGAAAATTATTACTATGTTAATCAGGACTTGGAGAGCTAATTCCATCATTTTATCCAACAATAGACATCATATTACTTACCTGCTTTATGACCTTGACCTACAGCTAAATCAAAAGCAGAATGATTATCTTCATTGATAATAGTTATATCAGCTCCCCATTCTAATAATAACTGTATACATGATAGGTGATTATTGAAAGCTGCATAAATTAAAGCTGAACTTCCACTCTAAAAGATAATTTCATATATTCAGATATTATATTGACTAAAGACTTGAGTGAAGCAGTATTAGTGCAAACAGCTTGATAGTTCTTTTAATTAATAAGAGAAGATGTTGTATTAAAAATGCTTAATTATATATCCCTTATTTCAAACACTTAAAAAACTATTTAATTTCATTTCTTGATCAATCAAAAAATACAATTGATTTCAATTCCAGCTTGGTTTGGTCTGATTTCAGGATCAATACTTTGCTTTGATTGAATTTTTGATTCCATGCCAGATATAAATATTTATAAAAACATTTTGTTATAAATAATCCAATGCTATACCTCATCTCTATAGTTAATATCCATTCCTAACTTTAATAATTCTAACACAATATCAGAATATCCATAACAACTTGATAATAGTAAAGAGTTTTCACCATGATTACCCACAGTATTAATACAGGCACCATTCTCTAATAGATATTCTACACTAGACATCTGACCATTGGCACATGCCCATAATAAAGGTGTGAATCCAGAATCATCAGATTTATTGATATCACATCCTGAAAAAAAAATGTCACTGTCTGTTACTTACTGAACTTCTTCACATAACAGAGAGAGTCATTAACCATTTGTTTTTATACGCCCACATGAAATGGGGGGGGGGGGGCGTATATTGTCGTCACCCACATCCATCCGTCCATCCGTCCGTCCACAATTGCTTGTAAACACTCTACAAGGTGCAATTCTTGATGGATTTAATTGAAACTTTATATGAGTGTTTATGATCACTCCAGGATGAACCCTATTTAAAATCAGCGAAATTGGAAAAAATTTAGTATGAGTTTGTGCCCTTGTTCTCGAATGGCTCGTAAACACTCTACAATGTGCAATTCTTGCCTGATTTTGATGAAACTTGGTCTGAGAGTATGTTATAACTCAAGGATAAACTCTATTGAAAATCAGCGAAATCAAAAAACATTTAGTATGAGTTATTGCCCTTGTTCTTGAAAACGCGTTCAATTTTAGCTTGTAAACACTCTAGAAAGAACAATTCTTAATGGATTTTGATGAAACTTGGCTTGAGTATTTGTTATCACCCAAGGATGAAGCCTATTGAAAACCAGTAAAATCGAAAAAAATTTAATATCAGTTACTGCCCTTGTTTTTGAAAACTCGTTCAATTTTTGGCTTTAAAACACTCTACAAAGCACAGTTATTGACCAATTTTGACAAAACTTGTTGAAATTGTTTAATATCACCCAAGGATGAACCCTTTTGAAAATAGAAAATATTGAAATATATTTGATACGAATTATTGCCCTTGTTCTATAAAATGTGTTGGATTTTTGCCTTGTAAACACTCTATAAGTCACAATTCTTGAGCGATTTTGACGTAACTTGGCATGAGTATTTGTAATCACCTAAGGATGAACCCTACTGAAATTCAGTTAAATCGAAAAATATTTAGCATCAGTAATTGCTCTTGTTTGTGAAAACACGTTCAGTTTTAGCTTGTAAATTGTTTGATATCGCAAGAGATGAGCCCTATTGAAAATTAAAAATATCAAATATGAATTATTGCCCTTGTTCTTTTAAACGCGTTCAATTTTTGTCCCGTAAACACTCTACATGGCACAATTCTTGACCGATTTCAATGAAACTTGGTGTTAGGGTGAGATGAGAATAGTATTCTCAAGAAAGCACTGGCCTAGGTCATGAAGTAAGAAACAACATTATAGGATGAGATCGTTAGTGTAAACAATAGTTAAAAATGGTTAAGGTTATAATCATGAAAAGTATGGAAGTCTTGATCTTTCAACGGTTCTGAAATCCAAATCTAAAAAAACAAAATAACTTTTTAATTTTGGTCCTCATTATCCTGTTCAAATACTGGAGCCCATTGACCTATAATAAACTAAAGTGTATGCTTGATGACATTTGACTAATAATTATTTAAGGTAATATGTGATATATATATATATAAAACAGTTATGGATTTGAAAAAACGTTTTGCAGTGGTTCAAGTCTGCCATGGACTAAATGGTTACTAAGATTTTTATTCCTCTTGAACGCGGTAACAATTCTTTTAGTATAAACCTGTGGATATTTCTGTTGTAGAGTTTTATAGTAATTTTTTACAATTACCGATGCGTTGGTAGCAGTATGATTATAGGTGGTGATGAAGGGGATTATTTGGTTGTCATGCTGAAGGTTTAAGCCATTCGGATATACTGTGTCCAACTGGTCCATCCAATAGCTCTCGCGCTGCAATCTTCTATGTTTTGGCTTAATATTAGGCATCGACATAACCGCCTCAATAGGCATAATTACCAAGTCTTCAATGGAGTGGTCGGGGAGGTTAAAGTGGTTCGCAATAGGTCTGTTTTTGCCATGTACGATATCGTAACGATGGCCATTAAAACGGGTTCTTAACATATTTTTTGTTTCGCCAACATATTGGACTTCGCATTTTTTACAAGAAATTAGGTATATTAAATTTTGGTCAACACAAGAAAGTTGGTCACGCATGATGAAATATTTGCCGGTCTTTTTGTTTTGAAAATAATGAGAAATAGGTACATGAACGCAGGTACGACACGCAGAACCTCTACACGGTGCTGATCCAAGGCCATTAAAAGGGGGAGGGGGGTTACTCTTTTTCTGAAGGTTCAAAAGGGTGTCGTTTTTAATTTGGCGCAGGAAACGTTTTGAGTAACCCCTTTCTCGTAATTTATCAAAAACAAGTCTACACGCGGAATCAAAGTCGGTCTGTTGTGTACAAATTCTATGGAACCTTAGAACTTGTGATTTGATAATGCCAGAAAATGTGTGTTTCGGGTGAAACGAATTTTTAAATAAAAGTTGGTGGGTATCGGTCTCTTTGAAATATACTTTGATATCAAGTTTTCTATTTTCGTCAAAATTGGTACCCTTGAACACTGTCGTGTCCAGGAAGTTCATACTTGTTTCGCTAATGTTTGCTGTTAATTTTACTGATGGATGATGGTTATTCAGAATTTCAAAATACTGCCAAAAATTTTCAAGCGATTCGGTCCAAATGATAAAAATGTCGTCAAGAAACCTTCCATAGAAGAAAGGTTTAAAAGGTGAAATTTGGTCTATTTCGCGTTCCCATTCGGCCATGAATATATTCGCGTAACTTGGGGCAAAGCGTTTCCCCATAGCAGTACCAGATATTTGAAGATAAGTTTTTCCGTTAAAATTGAAGTCATTTCGCGTTAAACAAATTTCCAAGAGGTCTAAAATTTCCTTATCAGGTCTTTCTTCGCACGGATTTCGTTCAAAGGCTTTTCGGATAGCGTCTAAACCGGTCTTGTTGTCTATATTAGTATACATTGAAGTCACGTCCAATGTAATAAATTTCGCATCAGGAGGAATATTTAATTGCTTTATTTTTTCGACAAAATCGGTAGTATCTTTTAGATAGGAAGGGTGCTGACATGCCAATGGTAATAAAAAATGGTCAATGTACTCGGAAACTCGGTATGATTCGCTCGCGCAGTCTGAAATAATGGGTCTTCCTTTTGGAATTTTATTTGGAACAAACCATCCGGTTTCTGGATCTTTATGTATTTTGGGAAGAGTGTAAATATGCCGTGGTCTGATATTTTGATCTGCGGAAAGGTAGTCAAATTGAGCTTCAGAAATAAAATTTTTTGAGACTAAAATTTTTAATATATCATTGATTCTTTTCGCCGTTTCCATGAAAATTGGTATCTCAAGTTCGCGATAATGATGTGCTTTATTAAGTTGATGATCAATTTCAGAAATGTAGTCAACGCGGTCTTGTACGACACAACAACTGCCTTTGTCGCTTTTTCGAATGATAATGCTCTGATCGTTTTTCAATTCATTTAATGTTTTTCTCTCAAAATTGGTAAGATTATTCTTCTCGTTTACAATAGGTAACCGAGAAACTTCTTCGTACATATTTTCGCAAATTGAAATTATACCGTCGTCGATAGCGCTTTCTGGAGGAATCCAACCGGTTTTTTCGATAAATTTGGTACGTTTACCGCGGCCTAGTTTTTCACGGAAGAAGTAATTAAGCTTAAAGGTTCGAGACAATTCGTTAACTGAAGACAAAATTGGTTGGTTTGAAACAGGTTTTGACGTAGGAATAAAGGTAAGTCCGCGATCTAAAAGTTGGTTTTCTAAGGGAGAAAGTTTTCGTGTAGTGAGATTAACTACAGTTTTACCTAAACTCGGAATACTTCCCCCCGCGATCAGTTTAAATGGGAGATCCATTTAGCACAGATACTTCGGGCAGTGGGGGCCGTCCAGTGGACGTGATCCGAGTTTACGTCAACCACTCCATTGAATCTTGGGATAGTAGTAGCGACTGGAGAAGGTTTGTGGTAAATCAGGTGATTTTTTGTGAGAGTGTGTTTTAACTCAAGGATGAACCCTATTGAAAATCAGCGAAATCGAAAAACTTTTTAGTATGAGTTACTGCTCATGTTCTTGAAAACGCGTTCTCAATTCTCAATGGATTTTGATTAAACTTGGCTTGAGTATTTGTTTTTACCCAAGGATGAACCCTATCATTAATCAAATAAATCGAAATATATTTAGTGTCAGTTATTTCCCTTGTTTTTGAAAACGCGTTCAATTTCACTCATAAACACTCTAGAAAGAACAATTTTGAATGGAATTTGATGAAACCCTAAAAGGATAAACCCTATTGAAAATCCGATAAATCGAAAAATATTTAGTGTCAGTTATTGCGCCTGACATAAATGCCAGTGGGGGTATATTACCTTGCCTGGCAAGCTATCTTTCTTGTTAAAAGCACCCAATTTCAGCTATTCATATCACTCTTCAGAAAGATATCTAATACACAGTGCAAATAATACAATTTCTGTTATTGACCTCCTTAACAAGTGGTTGCCTAGCTGTTTAAACACAGGTTGGAACTCAAACATTATTTGTCGAAATGAACATCTAATCAATATACATGATCACACTAAATTTCACTCGATAAAAACCATAGCATGTTTTTATGTCACAAACAAATTTTGTCGAGCTTTTACTAATCCAAGGGCAATAACTCAAAAACTATTCATCAAAATATCGTCAAGTTCAAACTCAATCAAAATACCATCCACATAAAGGTTCCCTTCAAATTACATTCAATTTCAGATAAAAACTGTAGTTTCAGATTCACAAGCCTAAGGGTTGACAACAATATACGACCACATTATGGGCGTATAAATATGTAATTGCCGATATTACCACCTGCATCAGATTTTGATTCTGAAAAGTGAAATGTATATAGCTGAAATTGAGGGCAGTAAATCAGAAATATATAAATAAGAGTTAATACACTACATACCATCTTTAATCTCTTGTGTCAATAAAACCAGTTCACCTTGAGCTGCCATTTGATGTATACTCATATCTGTAATCAAATTATATTAATACTGTAAGTTATATCATTAATATATTGAAACAGTAGATTTCTGCTGCGGTACATCTTACTTGATTAATGAAAATTTTAATGTCGAAGCCAGGGAAATTTAAGATGATATCTGTGTAGATTACGAAAGGAAAACTTACTTTGTATGACTGATGGTGTTGTTGTTTGTACATTACCTCTTTGTAAATTAGACATCACAGTTGATGGCTGTAATCATAATGAAATAATAATTACATTTGCTACATTTTGTTAAAATCAAAAAATTATGCTATAATTGTGAATAATCTTACCCTGAAAGGTGAATAATTGACTTTGGAGGCAGTGCCTGAGCGTCTGTATTGTTTAGTTGGTGAAGAATCAATATCACTTGCACTTCCATTAAAACTTTCATTACCTGCATTATATAAATCACTAAATAATCTAAGAGATTTATATTAATTCATAATCAATTATTTATTAAATAGTAGGGTCCCACATAATTTTTCAAATTAGATATTCCATTGAACAAACAGATCTAACCAATACTGGGAAAGTACCAAACTTGGAAAAATTTAAAGAGGAAACAATTCAGGAATATAGTGATATCAATACACAATTGTATGCTGGTCATGTTGTCTGATCATCAGTTACTTACCATCACCAAACACATTTTCCACTTCCAGATCATTTAATTCTTGATCACTGTCTACAGGTGAGAAAAAACGACTTCCAGACAATGTTCTTCTTCTTATTGGTGAAACCATTCTTCTATTTTTATCTGGTGATAGCTGTTTAGATGATGATTGATCCATGACACAAATATAGTCAATGAATCAATTATATTCCCGCTAAAAATGATCTATTAGTCAGTCTGCATAAAATTCCAGACAGATCTCTTCAGATTCAATTTCCATACCTGCAGCATTTCGTATGATATTGCTTTTTTTTCGTCATTTAATGAGTCCCTAGACCAAGTTAAATTTTCAAATCTTATTCGCGTGAGTCATTCTACTTTAGCTTTGTTTATTATTACACTATTTAATTGATCTCCAAGTTTAGAGAGCCCCAGCAAGATTATCTCCCTTGAATGCTAACAGTAAAAGGTTATGTATTTTTTTGTGTATTCCGGTTTATTGTTGGTGAATTCAATTTCACTTTTACGTCACTTATATCAATTTAAATGAAAATCCCCAATTTAGATTGATGTTTTATTCAACAAAATACAAATTTATGTAAACTAGAATGAGCAACTTGAAAATATTTTTTGAGCAGAATGACTACCAATATTATTACCGCTATAAAATATCCAATACACAAACCTCCAAAGCAATATCTACAGTGACCAAAATATGACTTCGAAATAAACCAGAGTCTTTCATGTATGAAGGTGTGCATGTTTGATATTTACACGTAAAACAATTAATTTTATTTTTAATTCAAAGTTAACTTAATTGGTGATGGATTAGCATATGTTTTTTTGTTTTTTTCTCTCTATGAACTGTGACTTTATTTAGTCTGATATATAATACTTACTAAAATTAATACTGAATGGATTAAGAAAAAAACTTATAATCCTAACAATTAGATATAGAGTTTACTGACCTCTACATTCTAAATTCTGTGAAATATTTTTAAATATTTATGGCTTAAGAAAGAATAATAAATCAAATAAAGTTATAAAATCAAGATCAAAGTTAGATGTAGATGAATTTGATACATCAAGCCTACATATAAGTGAAAATGATATGGTACAACCAACAACCAATTAAAAATTTAACAAACAGAAACTTTAACAACTAAAACAGCAAAAACAATAGCACTGTAATGATTTCAAATCTATTCTTAATTGTATATCTTTATCAAGATGAAAAGTTGAATCACTGAAACTCAAAATATACTGAAAAGTCACCGGAAAATATCACATTTTAATCTTATGAAACATTTGACCAATGATATCAAACATGAAATGTGTCCCTGAACGTATCTGAAAGTTTTAACTTAAGGAAATCCAACTATTTTTAAAGAGAACGTAAAGATTACATATACTTTTAACTGTCAATATTGTGTTTGTTAGATGTTATAACACTACAGTACATACTAAGCCAAATAAACGAGATTGTAGAGAGATATGTCTCCTACATATTCTGAAGGTTTCAAGTACCAGTAATAATATTGAATCATTATAAAGCCTTCAACCACAGTAGTGTCAAACTGATCAATTAACAATTAATATGCTCCATTCTTAATTAACCCTTTTAAAGTAAATTCAGTTTATGTAAATAGCATATTTAAGAAATATTGTCAGGTATAATTTTGCATACTGCCCCTTTAAGAAGACCATTCAAATAATTTCATAGATTATGGATGGGACATAACTTGACTGATTGATATAAAATAAATGTAAATTTGTAAATGAACAGGAAATATATCTGAATACATATATACAATAACAATAGAACAAACTACAATATCAAGAAAATCAAAATAATACTCCTATAAAAAATATATGATATTTTTCTTAAATCTAGAATGGTGTTGAATAAGATATATCAAGAGATCATTGTCCCATTTTGATATCAGGTGGACAAATTTGACGTTCTCCTTCAGCTAAAAATATCTGTAAAGCTTTCTTCAAAAAATAAACGCCCATTCTTCTTTTAACTTTCATAGACCAAGTAGATGGTATTCCATAAAAATCACCTTTCTTTTTATTAGTTAACTTATCTAAACCTACAATAATATAAAACAAGATCATAGTATTAATAATTAACAAAAATAAAAACAAATTTACATGATATTTGCAATTACTAGTAATTATTTTGTAGTTTATTTTGCTAAAAAACAGAATCAACTAATTCAAAACAGTAATTAATGTAGAGGGCAATAGATAAATTTCTTAATTTAACTCACCAAAGGCTTCAATTATGCACGCTTCTCTGGTATATGCTTCGACTGGTATTACATTTTGAAAGATATGTAATGAAACGACACCTTGTTGTTCAGACCATATATCTATTATTTGTTGAACTTTATTACTAACCTGATGAAAGAAAATAATGATATAAGTTGCCTTGTTGTGACTATTAACAGTTCTTTTCCTAGAGTATCATGGTAGATTTTTCATTAAATTAGACTTGGTAAGATATTTGTGTGAAACTTATATAAATTCTGCAGAGTTCAATATTACTTGAATCATCACAATTATTTTGTTATGATGATAGTTCTATTTTAAAGAAATTACTAACATTAGGCTTAGGTTTCTGTAACTGTGTTATTGCCTCATATAAATGAGTATAAGGACGTGATCTTTTGCCTTTACCGATATAAAATATAGCAGCTACAAATGTACAGAACACATCACCATCAGCTGTAAATATAATATTTAAAGTAAGTTATTGACCAATAAGAAGAATATATGAAGAAATATTTCAATGCTCTCTTGTTCTATATATGATACAAAAGAATTATTATAACACAACCTGTCACTGAATAGTTTCAAGGCATGTTATCATCATACAAATGATCTTTTCATCTGTGTCCCTACTGAAGTTTGACAAGCAGTAGGGCCTTCTGGTTCTTGTATCTTTATTTCAAGTCAAATTGTGTTAGTTTGTTTAAAGTGTGCTAAAAGGAAATTTATGATGGAAAAGAATGTCAGTTAATATTAATTTTATCATGGATTTAATAATTTATTCTGAAAATACTGAAATGATCAGTTTCATATGAAATAAAAAAAATAAATAAATCTTCTTTTCCTCACTCATATTTTTAGCTCTTAATGGAAGATTTTTTGTTACTCTGGGATCAAGAAGTAAATAATTAAAAGAGGATTTTAAAGCCCCTTCTCTCCATTTTCTGCCATTAGAATTATTAAATAAATCCATCATCTTCATTTCTAAATCTTGTAAACCAATATCATCAAACTTTCCTTCCATAGCATTCCGCAACTCTATAGAATAGTCTAAAAAATAAAACATTTAAGGTGAATCAATTAAATCTAGAAGCATACTTAATTAATTGATTATGAATTAATTTGCGTTAATTAAGTATATATTAAAGAGGCAAATCACATAGATTTTGAAAAGTCACATAGCCTAATAATAAGTCAAAAGGGAAAAAAATGCTTGACATACCTGGACCATGTTTACTAAGTTGAATCAGACCAGGATTATTGGTAATACTAGCCAAACGCTTCAAATACGTCTGTCTTGTGGCAGCAATAACTGGTCCAGGATCTTCCCCATAGGATAATAGTTTCTGTTTTATTTCTTCATTAGACATGGAACTAAACTGTTGAGATAATTGAACCGTCTGATCATCACTGTCGGTCTCGTATTGTTTCAGATCTCGTTTAGTCTTAACATAAGATTTCCAATCATATTCTTCAGTTTTCTGAGAATCAATTGATCTAGCACTGGTAACAGAATCTAAGGACAATCTTCCTGTAGTACTGTTTTCACAATCTGATGGTACATGACGTTCAATTAGAGTTATACCCCTTTCTACATCTCTGTAAACATATTCTTTAACTGTAATATTACTGAACATACTATCTAAAGATGGTCGTCTATCTCCACAGAATCCCTTGTCTAGAATTGATGATGCTATGGATAGTTTCCTTGTATTATATGAAGAGACATTTTTCTCATTTGGTGTTGATACTGATATCAAACTGGGTTCTGATGAGGGCTCCGACAGTTTTCTGTTGGTGACAACATCGGTTATCCGAACAAGTTCCTCAGCGTGATCCATTCCTATTGTAGTTTTTCTCTCTTGTTTAGGGCTTTCTAATTTAAATGACTGAAGTCTATCTGACAGATCAACAACATTTCTTAACTTGGTTCTCTTTTGGTTTGACGTCATCCTTTCTTCAATTAAACTTTCTCTTTTAGAATTAATTACGGATGAATGGGATGTTGACATGTTGATATGCCCATCAGATATGGTTCTATTAGAGTCATCATCTTCACATGTAACAAAAGTTTCACAAGATGAATCACTTTCTCGTCTGGTGTTATTAACTGAATTTTTAGTAGTTGAATTTGAATAATGACTAGAATTGAGTTCAAATGGTAATGTATTTGATAATTGAGCTGTGTTTAAAATGTTAGTGTGACTGGAATCATCAGAAGTATGGGAATTGTTAACATTTATGTTCTCATTTTCAGAATTTAATGGCACTTCTCCGGAATATAACATGCTTTGTTGAGTTGACCATTTCCGCTTATTTTGTGATAGTCTTTCTGTATAAGCAGCTTGGTTATGAGACACTATGTCTGTTAATGTTGATATGTTCTTACTTTCACTATGGATTGGTTCACAACCTGATATCATATGATGAGATGCATCTGAACTAATGTCAGAATTTATACAGGCTTCAAAATTAAAACTTCTCTGATCTGTTGGCTCTTGAACATTATGAGATTCTTTGATTTGAGATAATTCATTAAATTGATCTCGGTGGTCTCTACATCTCCTAGCTACAACATTATTATCTGTTGATTTCACAAATTTTCGTTTAGAATACTGACCATTACTGGATTTCTGCAAATTTTGACTGAGAGTTGAATCTGACTCAGACTCTGAATGCTGTAAAGGTGCTGGTGTTGTTTTGACAGTATCTAAAGGCTTTTCTGCTGGACACTGCAAATAATGCTTAACAACCTGATTAGGCTTGGGGCAAAAAGGATGATGATGGCAATAATTTATTTCACCTTGAGCCCCAAATGAATGATGAATATATGGATGGCAGTTGTTACATGCTGGTTGATCAGCAGAGCAATGGATTCTTGAGCAACAATTTGGTATGTTTTGGGGACTTAAATGTGGTAAATGACAACCAACATTATATGATGTATTGAACGTCGGGGGTCTATTAGAATGAGTATGTTGATGATGATAGTGTTCAAAAACTGCACTGGATGGATGATCATGGTTTTGAGATCTCAATGTGTCATCAGTTTCATCCAATTTTCTGTTGTTTGTTTTATTATACATATCAGCATGTTCAGACACCCATTGTAATGTATTGTTTTGTTTGAAATTCTTCTGAAAATCAGGTAAAGGAGATGTACCTCGTCTCATAGTTCCTTCATCCCTTTGAATATCATGCACTGATGAACTGGTGATTAGATATTTGCCTTTGTTGGATTGGTCTAGTGTTTTAAATGGCTCATTCAGAAACTTGTTTGGATTTCCATTTTCTCTCACATAAGATGAAGTGGGATGAAAATTGTTGGGAACTGATGTATTATCATATAAAAAAGAAGTATCTTCTTCTGAAGGATTATTTCCCTTACTTGAAACAGGAGAGAAACAGTTTTTTGGCCTAATCATCTGTTTATAATCCATATAAGGATGATCAGGGGAGGTAACATCAATAGAAATTGGTTGACCATATCTTGTATAATGATGTATTTGGTGATTTAGTTTGTTGATATACAGATGATTATAATTTCTGGGAGTGATACATTCATCAAATAACTGTGAAGCTTCATCACTGTCATAACTAGAATCAAATTTACAATCATCTGTTTTTATTTGGTTATTATCTTCACCTATACACAGTCCTGTAATACAAATAAGAAATATTTTGATTCTTTAGGGAGTTACAGATGTCAGCTTTTTCTATATTAATATTTTGTGTGCTTGATAAAAATGACTGAATGTGAATTGAAAGGTTGCTAAAATTAAAGAAAGGAGTAGTATATCCATAATAATTTTCTAATTTCATTTTAAAGATTAGATTATTGTGATAATGATGGAATCCTGTGCTTCGTGTACATTGTACATGCTATAAATAACTTTCTCAAGTCTTTTCCTCTTTTTGAAGCCCTAAACAGTTTGCTATATGTAATTGAAATGTATTCAAATAAAGTTAAGCTTAACAATCTGCATTATCAAGAGTAAATTTACCAGAAACTGTGAATGTTGTGAATTGAATACATACTAAAACAGTGTAAATGTGTAAATTTGTTTTACTGTTATGATTATAACATCCTTTTCACGAGGATTAACTATTAAAAAAAAAACTATTTACTTGTATATTTTTCACTAATGTCTTGATCGTCAGACAATAATAGCAATGAATAATATTTCAGATAAACATATACATCTTCATGACCATATACTTTAGCTACATCCACTGGTTGATAGCCATCCTAGAATAAAATTTTAAATTCTTCTTTTACAGAAGAGGTCTACAGTGAATCAAATCTTAACAAAGAGTTAGTTGACATGACTATTGTTATTTCAACTCTTAAATGAAATAAATGGACCTTTTATGTTTACATTTTGTAGGCTACCCAACAATGAACTAAAGAAGAGCACTCAGAAGGATGACCTGTAAGTCAAGAAAAAAAAATACAAGAATGCCTACCTCATCTTTAATCAGAGGATCAGCACCACATTGCAGCAATAGTTTAACACATTCATCATCACCCCAAGTTGCAGCCACATGTAGAGGTGTAGATCCTTCTATAGATCTAAAAATAGATGATTTAGATTAAACACTAGATAGGCCTATCACCTCAAACAATGTGATACACAACACGCTATGTGAATCCAATAACTGTAAGTTTATACTGTACCGGTATGTAAAATAAACTGAATAGAGATCAGTTCAAGAAGACCAACTGACAAAGTAAAAAGGTTTTTGATGGTATTATTTCAACAATATTAATTATGGGTACCCAGCACTTATTCAAAGACATTTCATTTTATTTGATTGCAAAATATTTTGGGGCTTTTGTCTTTTATCTCTAAGCACCAATTAACTTATTGCAGTCTTTTTTCAGTTTGTTACCTGCAATATATTGCCAAATTAGTTAGAAAAGAGTGCCATCAACAACTTACTTGACATTAGGGTTCCCACCATGTTCAATAAATAAAGATAAAGCCTTTTTACCCAAACCAGCAGCTAAATGTAGAGGAGCAACACCTTCTGATGGAAACACAAAGTTTGGGTCAGCTCCTTGAACTAAAAACACTTCAGCATTTCTGGAATAGTAATTAAAGTACCTTAGTCAGCTATGGCTATATGACATTCTAAGACTAAAATTTAAAATTATGAATTCTGATTCTGCTATTCCAATTCTCAAAAAAAACGTTGTTTTTTTTTGCTGGCCACTTTAGTGGTCACCCTTGCTCACCCTACGTCAGATCAATGCCACTCGACAGCAGGCCAGTGACCCACTCCAGTGAGGAGAATGATTAAATAATTGTGTAGGTTAGCCTACATGACAACCGTCATACATAATCATAATTTCAGTGACAAGAGATAACATGGGTGAAAACTCACTCCAGGTTATCATTTTTCAAAGATTCTAATAAATTTTGGGTTAAACTCATAGCGAAATACTGTATTATTATACTATCACTAGTATCTCATCTGTTTTTTGTTGTTTTTTTTTTGTTGTTTTTTTTTTTTTTTTTGATTATCCCGCCATTGTTGTATTTCTCCTTGCTTACATCAATGACAAATTATAATTGGATGTCTTGTTTATTCTTATATTCATCTTATCTCAATTTAAATGTTTTGGGGTATTTTGATATTGTTATGAAATAGTTCTCAACAAGCATGAATGTTTTATAAAGTAAAGAAAATCATTTTCATGATGCTTGTCAATGATTTAAGCGACTATACAAAAGAGGGAGCAGCCTGCATTGTAAGTTTTGCTCACGGAAGTCACAGAGCCTAAACGAATGATGCATTCATTACTTGACGATATTTATTTAGAAATCATATGCTGTATGTTTACTATTACTAAAGATAGGGTTATAGTTATTTATAGATATCTTTTTTAATACAATAATTAATCGTGATATATTTATGATCCCATCCCCTCAAGAGCGCATAGTCGCAATCACTGCAATTATTACTTCCCTTTACTTATATCACTTTCCAGACCACAAGCAATTTACAAAATTATTAAAAAGCTGAAAAATATTTTATCTCTTATTTTTCAGAATTGGAAGATGTCACTATTCGATTAAGAAGAAGTATCAATGCAAATGAAAATTTATTAGTTCAGGATGTCATCTTATCTGTTTTTGCTAGCATTTCTGTATTTTATACAAGGACTGCCGTATGGTCTGCAGTCTAGATTTCTGCCAACTTATTTCAGATCCAATGGAATGTCTTTAACTAATCTAGGACTATTAAAACTACTCTTGGCACCATGGATGTTAAAAACTCTCTGGGCACCATTGGTAGATAAATATGGCAGCAAGAAGTCTTGGTTGGTGACCAGTATGGTTGGATTGGTTGTAACGTGTCTCCTAGGTGCTTTTTCTGAACCAGACAATATAATCCAACTGGCCAGCATTCTGTTACTTTTCAATTTATTGACTTCTACACAAGATATTGCGGTAGACGGGGCGGCAATTAATTTACTTACGACCGTGGAATTAGGTTATGGGAATATTGCTCAAGTTGTGGGATATAAATTTGGTGCTATATTTGGTGGCGGTTTATTGACGTGGTTAATGGAATATATCAGTTGGATATCATTATTTCAATCCTTAGCTATGGTTTACTGTTTGGGGGTTTTCATCGTGCTCACATTTCTTCCAAAAACGAGCGAACGAGACAATTCTCACCATAATCACGATTTAGTTACAAAACAAATGTCTTGGTGGAAAAGCCATATTTCAGATGTTTTCAATACTGAAGGAACTTACTGGATTCTAATGTATGTTCTTATTTATAAATTAGGTAAGAAATTCAACCAAACGAAACAGGTAATGTGCATACACTATACACATTTTCCAAATAACCAGATGGTAGTTTTCAGTGTTCAGAGCTTGGGAAATGCTGTGATCACCTGTATCAATTATAATGTTTTGGGATAACACAGACGCTATTGGAAATAGTGCGAACTTAAGGGTCTTGATACCCTTCTATTATTGTTTCGACAATCCTGCCTTGTCGATTATAACCACAAGAAAAATCTCCTTTTCAAATAACTTTGTAGTTCTGTTTTACAGGAGAACAAGGTGCTTTAAGTATGACACCATTGTTTTTGCTGGATAATGGTGTATCTACGGCCACTGTGGGATTTTGGATTGGTATTGTTGGTCAGATTTCTTCTATTGCCGGTTCCATCATTGGAGGCTATGGTTCATCATATTTCAGGTATATATGAAATAAAAGTTAATTTAAGGTTGAAACAATGACGGACATATCTGAATGCAAAATAACAATTACCATAAGTTATGGTTTTTGGCAAATACCATTTCGTCGACCCCATCTGTCGATTATTACAATTTCGAAGCCTATATTCCACGTTACTTTAAAACGATTTGGAAAATAAATGCGATTTACTGACGAAAGTGTGAAATTAGTAGAACAAAATTGATCATTTATTGACATTTTGTATTGTAGATGCTCAATTATATCGTCATTGAAACTCACAAATTCAGTTCGAATTATACTTCTGTTTACTCACTGTATCATCATTTGGTTTTGGTCATCTATAGAGGTTTGGTTTGGACATCGCATTAATTTTGGTAAGGTAACAATTCCAATCTCTCATACATACACTGTAGACTAAATAGCAAAATTCTAAAAAAAGTCCCAATTAAAGCTGAAAGCAGTCATAATATGCTATTTCGAGCTGAAAGAGATAAATTTTGTCTTCTATTGAGAATTTTTAAGATCTTTAAATGGCATTTAGCAATTGTGGGTACAATATATAGACATAACCTTATGGAACAACAATCGCTGGTTAAAATTAATATATGCAACGTATATGAAGTTGAAGTCAACAATCAATAAGTATATTTAACTTCATGAAGCTATCAACGTCAGAAGTAACCAGCCAGATGAAGGTGATAGATTATCACATGCATAATATGATTTAAACTTATCAAATTATAATTATTAATGTGCATAAATTTTATAATCGTTATAACTGCACCTTTACTACCCCCCCCCCCCCAACCCATTTCCTAAAACTAATGTGACCACCCCTTACATATGAGGTCGCCCCCTCATATAGACATATATAGAGCTGGTTACGGGACTGAAATTTCATGCTTTCTTCTTTAGTGAATTTTCGAAACGACAGCATCAAACAGCAGGAGCGTAGCGTGACCATTTTGACTGGGGGGGGGTGTAACGTCTAAGTTTTACCGACGAACACGTGTAACATCAAAGTTTTACCGACGAACACGTGTTCTTCCCGGGGCAAAAATAACTTACTCGCACTTTTAAGTATATACATTATACACGAACGAAGTCCATCGTTAAAGCAAATCCCAAACCTTAGAAAACCATATCAATCAGGGGTGTATCTAGAATATGCCTGAGATGGGGGACTGAAAGGTGATTTTTCCAAGGCAAGCCCTGCAGGCCAAAGGCCTTCGTATTCGGCCCTTGCAGTGGCGGGGGGTTCGGGGGTCCTTCCCCGGAAAATTTTACATACTTGGAAACCCGGAGAATACATCTGACGCGATTTTGGAAGTCTTTTCCACTGGTCCAAATTATCAATTTTCATCGGAAAACCATATGTTTTCTATGTCCTTTTTCGACCTATTCTGCGTTTTACCGACATGGGGGGGGGGAGGGGGGGTTTCGGCTGTTCTCCCCCTGAAAATTTTACAAACTAGGAAACCCGGAAAATACATCTGACGCAATTTAGGAAGTCGTTTCCACCGGTCAAAATTATCAATTTTCGTCGGACAACCATATGTTTTATATAGCCTTTTTCGACCTATTCTGCGATTTACCGACAAGTTCAGTAAAAATCACTTTTTATGTAGACGAACAGTTTTCCGATAACATCATAACTGACACAAGGTTTCCACACTTTCGGTCAGCCAATCGGTTTTACTGAAGGCTCTATTTCCCATCCATGACCGTCCATTATCGACCGATTCCGCGTTTTATCGACAAGTTTGGTAAAAATCACTTTAATGTAGACGAACGGTTTACCGATAACATCTTAAGAGACACAAGGTTTTCACTCTTTCGGTTAACAAATCGGTTTTACCGACGGCTCCATCTATGACCTTCTTCTATCGGCCATTTCCGCGTTTTACCGACAAATTCAAATAACGAACAGCTTACCAATAAAAAGGGTATCGGTTAACCAATCGGTTTTACCGAAGACTCCAGTCATAACCAACTTATACCGACCGATTCCGGTAGTTTCAGTAAAAAAAAAAATACTTTTAATGTTGACAGTTTACTGATAAAATCATAACCAACACAAGGTTTTTACTTTTTAGGTTAATTGGTTTTACCGACGGTCCCACCTTGCCGTCTTTTATCGACCGATCATAACCAACTCAATGTTTTGACTTTTTAGGTTAATTAATCGGTTTAATCGATCGATTCCGCGTTTTACCGACGGTTCCATCCATGACCCCCCTTTTTACCGACCGATTCCGCGTTTTACCGACGAGTTCAGTAAAACTGGGGGGGTGTGACACCCCCCACACCCCCGGTAGCTACGCCCCTGTCAAACAGCGAGACAGTATGCACTGTAAATTAACTCAGTATGCTGTGTACATCTGAAACAATCGAAACCGCACCATGGATTTCGACTGAATTATAATCATTGATCATTCTTTAATTTCAGTGATGGTTGTGATTATTGTGTTGTTCATGCTCATTATAAGTGGTTCCATTACAACATTAACATTCACTTTAATGATGGAATGTTCAAAAAGGGCACCATCCAACGTTCAGGCCACTCATTATACGACTCTAGCTACATGTGAAGTGATTGGTAAACTCTGTTTTTCTGTTGTTACAGGAGCTTTAACGGACTATCTTGGTTATAACTTTATTTATTTCGTATTTTTGATGTTAACTGTCTGTGTTATACCAATCTTATGGACGCATCGTTCTTATACAAATACTTCTCAAACTATCCATAATGACTGACTAGCGTCGGGTATCCATTGATATTCTGAACATTGTAATGAAAAAATGAGGTTTTTACGCTTGGTGTGAGGATATGAATTATATATTATTTCACTATTTTTTGTAGAGCTATGAGATCTTTGATGAACAATAAAATATACAAAATTGTATACAATAATCTATCTATCATATTGATCTGTGTGATCTCTGGAAGTGATAAGAGGTGCACAGTTATTGTTAAATTTCGGTTGTTTAAAGTTACATTTAGTGCCGCTATGAAGCTCGTGGTGCATTTCAAAATCTAGTTCCAGACTCTCCTGATACATACAACCACTAAATCTCAGTCAAGTTGTTACAACCTCAAGACATCAAGGTCGGAGAAAGAATGAATTTGGCGTGAAGTTTAACCCACACATGTTTGAGTTATTTTTAGAAACTGTGTGAACCGGAATAAAATATCAGGCTACTCAAGGAAGAATTCCGTCGTACTGGCTACTTGATATTAACAGCAGGAACCTCATAAACTTCAACCCTGCTATTTTTAAAAACTATTGTATTTCAGAAACACAACATAAACACGTAGAACTGATTATTTGGAACATTATGTCTTGGACTAATTAATTAACTTTGTAACAATTATTAAGGTAAGAATCAGAGTTTCAATATATCATCGAATATTGTTCTAAATCAGTACTTTGTTGTAAAGTTCATGACCTAGCACTGTCGAAATTTAGAACATTCTCATATTTCATGAAAAATATTGAAGTTAACGTTTTGTTTGATCTGATGTAAAAATCATTTGATATTTGCAGTCGTTGCCACAACATATTTAATAACGTTTGTACAATATTATAACTAAAAAAATGTATTAAATATTTTTAGATTAATAAGATTGTTTGCTTTATGAAATAATTGTGTAATCATTGTTTGATACGGGGTTTAACGTTTCATAGTTTTGTGTTTATGCATATAGGTAACATGTAGATAAAAAAACATGTAATAAGATATGTTTTACCTTGTTAAGTTATAAACGCGATATACTACTACACCGACTAAATGAAGATTCCTTTTATCAGATATCAATTTTGTGAATTAGTCAGAACGAAATACATGTAGTATCATAGAGTTTAATGAAAATGATATTAGGGTTGGGTCGGTAGAAACGATTCAAGTATTTGGTATGGAATTTAATATACTTAATTGTACGATAGTATTATATCTGTGTTTACATGTATACTAATATTTGTTCAAGTACTTGTTACTGTAAAAACAGATGTTTTTTGGTACCATAAACTTCATTTTATAAACTAAATACAGACCAGTTACTTCTATAGGCAATAATTTACACCCAAAGATATAGATAAACCATTTGATATTTGTCTGTAAATACGATGTGTTAGTTTGATAGCCAGACCGAAATCCAATTCTGAATTATGTACAGATATAATGACTTCATTTCATTTGGCTGCGATACATTATATTTCAGTGTTTGTATCCCCCTCCTCTACCAATATACAGTAGTCAATTGCGTTTTGAAACCCCAATATGTTCAATATAGCCTATTGTAGTTTTGTTGAGTGAAGAATGATGATGAAAATTTGTTTATAAACAGAGAAACTCAGTATTTATATAGAAAATGTTAATGTGAGGAATTTGGGTTAATTCACAATATGGTAAATGTCAGAGTTATTAAAGTAATATGTAGTTACTAATATATGACTATTACACAATATATACACTCTATAACTAGCAGGATATCCGTTACCTTTCCTTCCAAAACAATAGTCTGGTACCGTAATTGGCTTAGACTAAAACACTATTCTACCAATTTATACACGATTCAAGACTTTGAAAAGCAGAAGTATAGGTTGGTAATTGAAGCAGATCCAGCTCAAAATGAGTGTAAGGTTCACCACTTCGTGAAAGAGACCAAACATCAGTCAATGCAGTCAAAATCCCCTTTTCTTAAATACATGTAATTATTTTTATGTATACCAAGTTTCACTACTGCCGAGTCAGCCACCTCGTAAATGACTGCTTGCAACAGATGAATTGGATTAATGATCAGCCTGTGGATGATAGTCGATCTAGGTAATTAAAATCTATGACAACAGAGCACAGTTTTTAGTGTCAGTCAACAAAAGATATTGAATGAGTTATTTGTATCTTTACAATCTATCTTGATATTTCAGGACCAGATAATAAATACAGTATCAAGATGTCCCTGGATGTTATATATTTAGTACTAACTATAGTGTTTACAGTCTTGATTATTCTGACCAATGTCATTTTGATTATTGTGGTATTGTCTTCCGATAAACTACGGTATTCCAGCAAACACTTGATGTTGGTCAGCTTGTCTATTGGTGACATTATTATGGGGTTATATATTGGCCCTGTTCTTATTGACGTGTCCATGTGGAGCCGCCCTATGATTTGTCACGCTCAGTTAGCATTGGAGGTCACATACAGCATCCTCGTGCCTTTTGTAACAACGATGTCAATCGCCATGTTGAATCTGGACTATATTGTTAATATTGGTTCTGAGTGTTATGGAACTGGAAAAATTCAGTATTGTATGAAATCTGTTCTTCTGTTGTTACCATGGTTACTGGGAGTCGGAGTGATGGTTCCATTATTTTTATTAGCTATTGAAAGTTTACGGTCCACGTGCTCGTTTTTATTTGATATAAGTGAACTGCAACATTTATTTTTAATAGTGACATATTTTCCTGCTGCCTTCCTGGTAGTTGTGACGTCACTTGCAGCTGTTTTCACCTACCGCTGTATGTGGAGATCAATTCGTCTGACTGATACCCGACCACTTTACATCGACATGCAGCCACCAACTGATGTGTGTTCTGCGAGTTTTCTAACAATTTTACTATATTCACCAATAGCCGTGATGTTAGCGTTTGGCAATGACATTATTAAATGCCCAAATCTCGAGGAAAATTGTGATGCATTTTGTTGGATTCAAGTCGTAGCACAAATACTATTCATTGCCAAGTCGTTCATTTTGCCATTTATTTGGATAAAATGTACTTATTTGAGAAAGGCTGCCAAAAAACTTGTTGAAAAAGCGTAATGAGAAATGAACTTGAACTTGTAGACAGTTTTATCTTTATTTTGTACTCGTGTAACCTATATAAGTTATTTTATCACTGCTTTTTACATTTTGTGAGTATTGAATATCTTTCAGAAGTCGATTTAACCTCTAACTCAACATTTATACTTGATAATATAGTTTTATCATAGTAGCATATGGTAGTCCGTTAATTCTTGTTACTATATTATCAAAGAAACTATTTGTCAGCTGTCCATCAGCTAGACGCACTGTTGACGCACTTCTTACTATACCAAGGATGGATTAAGATACTTGGCTTGTCATGGAGATCATAATTTTAAACGTTGTAGAGAAAATGAACAATAAGTAACAACAGAATTTGTGGTATTAAACAGTCGCGCAAGCTACAAATGTAACATTATGGTTTTTGGCTGGAAATTAGCCAACTCCTTTTGCGATTTGTCGAGGGACCTTTAACGTGCATAGCCTGTACCTCACGGGGCCTCGATTTATTTCCCCATCCGAATGACTAAAGATGCCTCTTCCATATCAGTCCCTCCGACCTGCATCACTGACGAGGCAAAACGGGTTTAATCCAAAAAGTTCATCCCGATCTTTGCCGGGATCGAAATTGTAATTTTTATGTTGAAATATACGGAAACTTCCTTTGGTCTGTCTTTGGCAAGATCAACTTTAAGTCCGTTTGAATTGCTTAGTATATTTTTAATAAAATGCGGATAAAATATTGACCAAATATAAGCCATAACCGAAATCTTTTGTGATAAATTTCTGATCAAAGTTTTCCCTCTCGCTCCCAGCTTCACACTTTCTTTAGCCTTTTTCAAGAAAGATTCTTAAAATTATCGCAGTACGAATCTTCCATATTTAGATTTTTCAAGATCTACTCTTTCCGTGTGTATGCTAGGTCAAGTTTTTGTTGCCCAGGTGTGCTGTCGAAGCTGTTGTCAGTGTGTATAGTACCATAAAGTTTAATGTAAGTTAACGAAATGTTTGTGAAAACCTGAATTCAATTAATAAATAATGATAATCACATTGTTTATCTACTTAGGATTATTCGGCTTGAATTATTGAGCATTTGAAACAGATATCTCTTAATCTTATCACCAAATAACACTTTACAGATTACAAAATTATATTTTTGGAAAGTTATGCACTGTTAGGCTTTGTTATACTAAAACTTAAACTCTACAAGTAATCATTGATAAAAGCGTTTGTACAATCTTATTTACTTTGGTCTCTAAATAACAATGATATTAACTACATGTACATGTACCACCATTTGTAAATTACTGCTGTCTAAAAGTACACTCAACTACCACTAGTGTCCAGGAACTGTAAACTACTCTTAGCACCAAAATATACACAGCCAATAACTAACAGGTTTCAAGCACTGGAAGCATCTTTAAGCGTCTAAATACAATCAAATACACCCCTATCCAAGCTGTAACAAATGCATGTACTGTTATTGCACGTACACTGACAAAAAATATTCGTCTTGAAGTATAACAATCATCTACCAGCACTGTTAATAAGCGCTTCAACCAGTCTCCAAGTACAATCAACTATCAGCAATTCAAGTAAGAGTACCTCTTTCAATGATATCATTTATACATTTCTCATTATTTTAAGGACACAATACTAGCAATTATTTCATTAGTATCAGTATTCTTAACAATTTATAGTTAATTCCGTTGGTAAGATGCGAAATATGCAACATGCACAGCTTCCCCTCCCTCTTGACAGAAACAATTTCGAGTGATTGGCCAGTGTTTATTTATTGATTTAGGCTACGTTTGTTTTCGTATTTAGTTTACGACACCCTGATCTAAATAAGTAGGTGTGACATACTAGAACTAGTTCTCAGAGTAAATATAATAATTTAATATTAATTTATATATTAGTTTGTCTCCGGTAGCTAATTATACAAACGAATCACCACATAGATATACCATTACAAAATTTAGATTAGAGTAGTCAAGACAACTTTCCAAACATAATGGTAAACATCAACAGAGGTAAAGCCGACTTGTTCATTGGATTTGGATCATTTTACACCAGTGCTGTCGTGATCGAACCCCAATCCATCCAAACTGAGATATCAACTTTTAGAAAATCGAATTTATCCAGAATATTTTTAGGTTAAAGAGATGGGTTGCGGTGGAAGTAAAAGTTCTCAAGTTGCAGAGAGTAAAGGCGAACCAGATAAGACAATTTCGAAATCAGACTCTGAAGCAGACTCGAGAGTAGGAGAAATCACAGCGGAGAAAACAAACAGCCAACCAGAAGAACAAACGACAAATAAGGAGGGGGAAGAAGAAACCAAACCTGTCAATTCACAAACAGGTAGGAAATTATACTGTCAAATTTGTACTTTTTAAATCATTATACATGAAGTTATTATATTTAAGTCTGATAGTTTTGGTAAGTCTGGACTTATTCTTTCAACGATCAATAGAACACTGCCCACTGAGTATTTATCTGAAGAATGTGTGTATGAGATTATCTCAAATAATCAAGAGCATAAACCACTCATACTGTTTTGATCAACACCAAAAAACATGGTGTGAATGCGAATATTTTAACAGAGCAGCGGCAAATAACCAAGAATCTTTTGTGAGCTGCACAGCCTGCAGCACAGCCACGTTCTCAGAGTTGATTGTTTGGAGGGACAATGGGGAATGGTCTTATTTGATATAGATGTAATGAAATTGGTCGGATTATTTTCACGGGGCATTGTATTGTAGTTCTAGTCTTGTCTTGTGAGGTCTATAGAACAGTTTGAGAAGTCAAATGTGGTTTAGAGTATACTAGTAACAGTGTTTTCTTGTTCAGTCTTGTTCTGCTCTGATTCGTCATTTTGAAAGATTATTTGAAAACTCGTATTTAAGATTACATTACATTATATAATTATTACACAGCTTAAATAAAGTAGGTTTATATAATATTATCATCCTTTTAACATGAACATCTATCTTGTTATATATTAGTTAATATTAACATATAAATTGTATAATGATCATAACATTTCATACTATAAATATAAAATTTCAATAAACGAATCAAATCCGTAATGTTTTTAAAAATTTGACTGAATTTACACTTAACAGATTGTCACATATGTACCAATAAGGACATAAGGTTGGCTTAAAACCAAATGGTTAATTTTTAATAGAGGTGGAAATTAGTCAATTATCCAAGCCCAAGCCTCTGTATATTGAAAAAGCAGAACAAAGAGATAATATTGATTTACACATGTATCAATCAATACCACCTTAAACTTTTATAACTTTTATTTTATATTGTATTTAATGACCTTGTTTATAAACATTATCATTTCAGTTTCTCGTCCAATAAATTGTACATTCATTATGCCACCATGATAATGGACCGTTATAAACATTTTCTATTTTATTACTTGATTTATATTTTACATCTTGTGCATTGTTGAGTGTTTTTTAACTTTTAAGTTTTAACGTGCATAGTCTGTAGCACACGGGGTCTTATTTTATTGTCCCATCCAAACGACTACACGCTTTGCCCATGTCAGCCCCGGACTTTCATCACGGGCAGGTGGAAACCGGGCTGAAAATTCCGAAGGTTCATTTTGACCGTTACCGAGATTAAACCCTGGAGCCTCAGGTTAGCGAGCAAGCGTCTAACACAGCCATAACACAGCCATCGCATCTTTCTACACTATTACGGAAATGACAGATGTAATACAGAAATAATAAAATGTTATTATATTTTACAGATGAAACTACAACGGATAATCAACAATCAACTGAACAGCAATTAGAAGCAGAAGAAACGTAATTTCAACAGTTCAAAAGAGGTAAGGCTAATTATTGGTTACATATTGCCAACGAGTCGTCTTTTTGAGGACCCCCATTTTGAAATTGAAAAACGGTTAAAGACAGTATAAAAAGCGACATCATTGGGATACGAAATATATTAAAGTGAAATTTTTAGTTAGGGGTATATTTGAAGGCATGAGGTAAGATATCGTGCATTTCTATAGTACTATTTCAAGCTATTTCAAGGTCCAAACCAACCTCTAAAAACCATAGCAAATTAATTAACTTAAAATAACCTCAAATTTCGTTAATCTTAATCATTTCATTTTTTCAGACTGGTGTGTTTGTTGGAAAATTTAGAAGGTGGAATTTGAAAGAAACATCCAAATGCCAAGATAAACTTTTTAATTTTCGTTTAATATATTTGTAAATTTAATAAACAACAACAACCCCTCACAACTATCTGTAACATCGACAATTTTTTTTAAAAATATGGTTACGTAAGTCTAGATCAATTACATTTACCCTTTGCGAATAGCTTTCAAAGGTATACCACCTCTTAGTATGATCAAAAATTTGATATCGGAACATGACCAAATTTGTCTTTGTTCATCAGTGGAATAAACTTTACAACCTTATAATCCAATAATAAAAAAATAATTTTCAAAAAAGGCCTCGAAGCGTTATATACAGACCATATTCATTCGTCATGGCACCTGGTAAGGCCACCAACAGTCCAAAAATTGTTCATTCTAAGAGGTTGTATTCTTTTAAAATCATGGTCATGTGACAATTATCTTCAACATTGATTCACATCTGCAAAATAAGATTTTTTTAATTGGCAACGATATAGTCTCCGTATGATTAAAGAGGGATGTATAAGACCACCTCAAACTAACCAAACAAACACATTCGATTTGGTATTCCAACAAGTAATTCAATCTGTGATATAAATGTTGTACATAAAATAATAATTGTTAACTATACAATGTTTGTGTTCATTTAATTAAATCTTCATGTAAACTGTTTCTTGTATGCATGAATGCCATACCATGTAATAAACATAATTGTCACTTAGCATAAGAAACAGAAACAAGCAGGCCCTACCTCCTTTTGATATATTACCCTGTTTGATGTCCGGCGGAACGACTAGAAAGGAAACTAAAGCAACTCAAACTGGCGATGTCAATTGTGATCAAGAAACGGAATTATTCAAGAGTGTCCACTCCTCCTACGAAATAAGGTAAACCATATACGGACAGAGTACACTCATACTTTATCCGGGACACATAACGTGAGAAAACAAAAAACCGACAACCGTGGTCCTAAGAATCACTACTATCTTTTTTATGGGTCTCCCCTTTAGACCACAAATGCAACTGGTTAAAGAATGTAGTTTCAATCTTCATGAAGCACTGATTCTGAATATGGTAAAACGTCAAAGTAAGATCCAAGGATACGTTGAATAATTGGGGTCAAATAATTGAAAACCATAATACAAATCTGCAGGGACACATTCGTCATCAAGTTTAGATATCCGGGGTACGCCATCAGTTCCTTTAATACCAACGCGAGGACTTATGGACGAATATTCCCCCTTTGACCACATAACTTTCTAATTGCATGAATAAAACAGGTTATTGCGCCGTATAAGTAAACCATAACTTGGTCACACACTTGAATCAACACTTTCAATCGAGGACCCTGCATGTACATGTTTCTGTTTCGGGTGTGTACCATTTACTAGTATAAAATACTATTATTACCATCAGGTAAGTAAGGACACCAGGAAAGTGTATCACAATTATCATCAGGCAAGCAAAAGACACTAGGAATTTAATGTATCACAGTTACCATGGGTTAAGTACAGAACACCAGGATAGAATATCAACATTACTATAAGGTAAGTATAGAACACCAGAATAGTATATCACCATTACTATTAGGTAAGTATAGAACACCAGGATAGTATTTCACCATTACTATTAGGTAAGTATAGAACACCAGGATAGTATATCACCATTAACATCAGGTAAGTATAAAACACCAGGATAGAATATCAACATTACTATTAGGTAAGTATAGAACACCAGAATAGTATATCACCATTAACATCAGGTAAGTATAGAACACCAGGATAGTATATCACCATTAACATCAGGTAAGTATAGAATACCAGGATAGTATATCACCATTAACATCAGGTAAGTATAGAATACCAGGAGAGTATATCACCATTACCATCAGGTAAGTATAAAACAAAAGGATATTATATCAACATTACTACCAGGTAAGTATAGTATATTACTCATAAGACACTGAGTAGTGTTATCGGTTCATTGAAGTTGTTGACTATAAAACGATCCTTGAAGTGAATCGGTTTGCGTTTTTGGATTTTTTCTGACGAACCACTTTGAATATGATCAAATACTAGTTGAATACTGTAAGTTGAAGGTTCACGATGATCTAAAACAGTTCCAGATTACGATTTCTTTGTAGAACCATCGGATTTGGGGGTGTGGATCAATGGAGTGCCCCAATCACCATAGTCTACCTTCTCAATAACACTTTCCTACCTTTGAATATATATAGTAACTGCAGGTTGTGGTATGAAAGGAACTGGGCTCACACCAAAGAATTTTGATCGGAAGATCAGAAAAATGTAATGGTAAGTATTTCAGAAATAATACTAACACCGGGCTCAGTATCAAGTTCCATGTCAATATCAACATGATCAATTCTGAATGGAAGTATAATCCCAGAATAATGTGGATCTTAAACATTGATACTGTAAAGTCTTCATCATCTGAGTTTACTTCACCACAAGTGACCTAATGGACAGGACTTTGACTTTGATGATGGCAGGCAGTTGCAATGTGTCCGTGCTTATTACAGTTGTAGCACATAGAATTCCTGTAACGGCATTCATCTCGAGAATGGTCTCATTTTCCACAGCTTAGGCAGGAATAACCCTTAGCTTGAGAAGATGGCTTGGTGTCTCTCAATTTCTGGCCGGATTTACTGGTACTTGTATTGGATAGAAGATTTTTGCTTGTTGGATCTTTTATTCCTATATTGAATTGGTTAACAGGCTGTGATGATGCTTGAATTGGTTGAATCTCAACTCTGCCGTTTCCATCGAGAAGGCTATTTTCAAACAATCTTCAACATTCAACTCTTCAAACCACAAACAAATAAATCTTTGAGGAGATTCCCAAATTCACACGTGGCAGCCAATTTCTTGCAATGAAATTCGAAATAGATTCTCCTAAATTGTTTACATGTAAAGAATCTAAACCTTACAGCAATCACAATCAAAATGTTCTTCTAAAATCTTCTTCTGTTGATTGAAAGTCTTGTCTGAAGGCAAATCAGGTGAACATAACTCATAACGTGTGTCATAGGTTATTGCCCCTATGCATGAGAATGGTATGGCACGTCTTCTCGAAACATCTGACGTATCCTCTGGAATTTTGTTTGCTAAAAAATACTGGTCCAAACGTTCTAAATACCGTTTGATATTACCAGTGGGGGCTTCAAAAGTTTCAATTTTACCCAGCTGAGACATCTTGGAGTTTGCTTCGTTGCCAATATGGTGTGTATTTTATTACAACCAATTGGTTATGATATCCAAAATCACAGATGGTCACGAGTCTGGAAAATATTTACTTCCTGAATATTCCTCATAACTTTCTTCACACTCACTATCCGCATTTATCTCTTTATCTCCACTGTTTGGTAGTATCTCATTATCTGCGCTGTTTGGTAGTATCTCAGTATCCCCACTGTTTGGTAGTATCCTGTATCTACACTGTTTGATAGTATCTCTGTATCTACACTATTCAGTAGTATCTCTGTATCTACACTGTTTGATAGTATCTCTGTATCTACACTGTTTGGTAGTACCTCTGTATCTACACTGTTTGATAGTATATCTGTATCCGCACTGTTTGATAGTATCTCTGTATCTAAAGTGTTTGGTACTATCTCTGTATCTACATTGTTTGGTAGTATCTCTGTATCTACACTATTTGGGAGTATCTCTGTATCTACATTGTTTAATCGTATATTTGTATCTACACTGTTTGATAGTATCTCAATATCCCCACTGTTTGATAGTATCTCTGTATCTACAGTGTTTGATAGTATCTCTTTATCTACACTGTTTGGTAGTATCTTTGTATCTACACTATTTGATAGTATCTCTTTATCTGCACTGTTGGTAGTATCTCAGTATCCGCACTATTTGGTAGTATCTCTGCATCTACACTGTTTGGTAGCATCTCTGTATGTACACTGTTTGGTAGTATCTCTGTAATTACACTGTTTGATAGTATCTCTGTATTCGCACTGTTTGATAGTATCGCTGTATCTACAGTGTTTGGTAGTATCTCTGTATCTACATTGTTTGGTAGTATCTCTGTATCTACACTATTTGGTAGTATCTCTGTATCTACATTGTTTGATAGTATCTCTGTATCTACACTGTTTGATAGTATCTCAATATCCCAATTGTTTGATAGTATCTCTGTATCTACAGTGTTTGATAGTATCTCTATATCTACACTGTTTGGTAGTATCTCTGTATCTACACTATTTGGTAGTATCTCTTTATCTGCACTGTTTCGTAGTATCTCAGTATCCGCACTCTTTGATAGTATCACTGTATCTACACTATTTGGTAGTATCTCTGTTTCTACACTGTTTGGTAGTATCTCTGTATCTACACTGTTTGATAGTATCTCTTTATCTACACTGTTTGGTAGTGACTCTTTATCTACACTGTTTGGTAGTATCTCAGTGTCATAGAATTATGATTTTGTCTTTTATCTCCCCTTATGGGACTCTCCGTTATTGAAGTTATATTCCATTCAAACTCTCGATTATCAGGTAAAGTTTTTTTCGTATTAATGTTTACATAAACTTCAGTCCTAAAACCACGCTTTTTCATATTCCGAACCATTTCAAGGCTAAACTTAGTCAACATCTATTACATGGTCCGACGAGACGGATGCGTCAACAAAACCAAAAGCAAACCAGGTATTCCTTTAACTTCACATCCAATAAACCACGCTAATAAAAGCAAGGTCGAGAAGACACGTAGACCTAGCATAGACCCAACAAAATGTCGGACGCCCAACTAAATAGACTTATTCGAGTTCGTGCAGGACATCGTTCATCCATGACAAAAACCCAATCAAAAGCGGAAAGTTTTCTGCAACTAAAGCAATCAAAAAAGTGGAGTTCAAAACAAATCCGACGCGAATAAATCAAGCATTAGAAGAAGAATAACAAACCATTACAATTTCGGACAAAGACATTCTAAATTTGATAGATGAGGAAAACATTGAAACAGAGATTAACCAAACTGACGACATAAAATATGCTATTGACGCCCTGTTGATTAGGTTGAGGCTGGCAATTGATGATTTGAATCTCCCTTCAGCTGCCACCAAGCAAACACCCAGTGAACCAGAGTGAGAGAATCACATCCGAGGCCAAGGCCACCAATCATCTTCCCTCACCTGGAAACAACCCAAACCAAAGATCTCAAAGTAATATCAAGCTACTCAAATTAGATGTGAAGAAATTCAAAGGCGATCCATCACTATGTTAACCCTTTTTGGTAGACACTTCCTACAGATATCAATGAAAATAGCGACCTGTCTGATATTGGTTGAACTCACTTCTAGAGGGACCTGCTGCTGAGTCAGTATCGGGACTAGCCCTGACATCATCTAATTACCATGAGGCCACAACCATTCTACTAAAACGATTTGGCAACAGACAACAGATTATCGGACGTCTTATGAAGAATTTGGTCAAATTACAAATCACCCACGACATGAGAAACCTAAGAGCCATTCGCCAACTCTACGACAGCATCGACGCCAACGTTAGAAGTTTAACGTCCATGGGAATACCTTCGTCGTCCTTTGGAAGTCTTTTATCTCCCATTGTAATTGAGAAACTGCCCGGTGAGTTGCAGTTAATAATAAGCCGTTAGGTGAAGGAGAACGCACGGGATCTCGATGAAATTTTAGAAATTATTGAAAGAGAATTTGAAGCTAGAGAAAGAACAAGTTATTGCCACCAATCATATCCATCCAATAATTTTGCAAAATCAAACCAATTTCAAAGAAAACCTCATTATTCTAAACAATCAACAGCAGCAGCGCTACCAGTGACACTAACCAATGGACACCAACCTGCACATACTGCCATGGACAACACTCGTCTAACTCCTGCAAGACTGTATCAAGTATTGAGAACAGGAAAGAATTACTTATTAAATCCATGAGATGCTACATATGCTTACGGAAGGACCATATTAGTAGAAACTGGAACAGAGTTTGTCCAAAGTGTCATTTACGCCACCATATAAGTATTTGCCCAGAAGCACATAACCAATCAACAGTAAACTATACCAAACCAGAACGGACTTACCAGAAACGAGAATGTGGATCAAAAACCAATGAACCTACTCAGTCATCAGTAATGCACACAAATCACAGTAATGATGAAATTTACTCCAAACCGCAAGAGCTAATATTTTTAATCCAGACACATCCAGCAATCCAACCAATTGTAGAATCATGTTCGACACTGGAAGCCAAAGAACTTATATCACAACGAGCCTTAGGAAAACCTTATGCTACGAACCATTAAAAGGAAAACCATAAAGCTAAAGACCTTTGGATCCACAGATGAAACCCTACAAGAAGTAGAAGTTGTGAAGATCTCCATCGAAACCACATAAGGAAAAGTCACTGTAATGCCCCGGTTTCACATAGACGAATTTCTTACGAATTTTGGTAGTTGGAACACTTTCGTAAGAGTTCGGGAAGTTCGGAAGATGAGTCAAACATTAGGAATATATTCGGATGTGTCGGAAGCTTGTTACAACTGTTTTGAAATGTTTCAAAACAGTTGTAAGAAGCTTCCCACACGTCCGAATTAAAAATTGATCGGAAGCAAGTCGGCTATTGGTCGGCTGTTGGTCTGAAGGTCTTTTTTGCGGTCGTAAGAGCATTCGTAAGCAAAATCGAAACAATAGTAAGGGTGTTCGGCCGTGTCGGCTGGTATTCAGAATGTTGTTTCTTCCGACTTCTCCGACGGATCAGTTGTAAGGGCATTCGTATATGTAGGGAGGGCATTCGTATATGTCTTCAGAGCATTCGGTAACAGTTTGATTTGTCTTTAGTCCAGTCGTTACCCAGTCGGTTCGGTAGTTACGAATTCATTCCATTCGGATGGAATTCGATTTTTATTCGTTTATGTCGTAACGACATTTGAATATGTCTGAACGGTTGTTGTAAGAGCCAATTTTTAGTCGGCTGTTGGTCGGCTGCTATTCGGTTGTTGATCGTAAGCGTTGTCAGAAGTGTCGGAAGAGGAGCACTTTTGGCCCGATTTTGCTTCCGACACATCCGACACAGCCGACTTCTATCCTTACGAAGTTTCCAAAAGTTCGTCTATGTGAAACCGGGGCGTTACTGCATTCGTCGTACCACTGATCTGCCAACCATTAGCATGTCATTATATATCATAATACCAGGATCCATACCAGCACCTATCAGGTTTGAAACTTGCAGATTATCCAGAACCGAGATCCAATGGAGAATCAAACGGGGGGAGGAAGGCCCCACATAGCCGTAGAGACATCCGTAGGGTGGATCCTTTCTGGCTCAGCATTAGGTCTCGGAGTAAAACCCAAGGACCACACTCTTGTCACGAACTTACACGCCGGTATTGACGATCAACTCAAAAGATTTTGGGAATTTGAAGCCACTGGAATCAACCCAGACAAGAATATCTATGATCTTACCCAATACATTATCTTCAATGACGGAAAATATCAAGTTAACCTACCTTGGAAAAACCCACAATATGTCTTTCCAAACAACTACCAAATCAGTCTAAAAAGATTATGACGACATCATTAGAGGCCAACTTCAACAAGGCATTGTTGAAATAATAGTCAAGTCACCAGAAACCAGTGATGTAGGAACCACCCATTACCTACCACACCATCCAGTCATTCGAAACGACAAGTCACCAAAGTACGAATTGTTATGAAGCCTCTGTCAAGACAAATTCAACTCCGTCTTTCTCCGTCTTTAAATGATTGTTTGTACATGTATACCGGACCATCACTTAACCAGAAGATATTCGACATCATACTTAGATTTCGATCAGACAGAGTTGCATTAACTGCAGATATAGAGAAAGCGTTTTTGATGATCAGATTACCACCGGAAGACCGAGAGGTATTACGTTTTCTTTGGTTTGACGACGTACATAAAAGGGATCCAGACATTATGATCTGGAGATTTACCAGAGTGGTCGCCAAAGATTCCAGAATCGTTGCGCCAACCAAACGGAATATTTGTCAGCATTACATCTAAATTCTTCGATCCACTAGGATTCATCTCGCCATTCATTATACAGTTCAATATCTAATTCTGCAGGCCCAACTTAGAACGGGATGACCCTGTCCAAGGAGAACTGCTTTCCAAATGGAACCAACTAACCAAATCAAAGTCAGAGACCACAACTATTACTATACCAAGATATTACCAATCTGCTTCAGATGAACTACCTAGTCACATATCCTTATTTGGATTTTGTGACGCCTCATGCAAAGCCTTTACGCAGCAGTAGTCTACCTTCTGCGTAGAAACGGCTACCAACTAAATACAGAGTTGCACCTACCAGTCCAACAACCATCCCCAGATTAAAATTACTGGCTGCACTGATTTTAGCAAAACTTATAGTCAGTGTCCAAAATGCGTTAGAATAAGAGATCACCATACGTCATGTTACACCGATTCAAAGGTGACGCTGTACTGGATCCAGCAAGAAGGCATATGGCATAGGGATGGAAATAATTTGTACAGAACCGGGTTAAGGAGATCAAAACCTTAATCAATCCAGAAATATGGAGCCACATTTCAGGAAAAGAAAATCCAGCGGATTAGCTCTCGAGAGGAATCAAAAGATCACCTTAAAAGAAAATCTATGAGTTCTAATTTTCTGCACTTCCCTTCCCCACATTGCACCTGCCTGGCCACATGGAATAGCACCTTGGGCATTGAAATGGCAAGCGCTTACTCAAACACATTGCACTATATTTGATGCGGACATTACTGAACGTCAACATTATACTCCATTCCCAAACATGCTTCATTATCCTTCCAAACTGTGCTCATACGTCGAACATTATTTATTTGATCTGCAGAACAAAACCTTAACAACCCTGGATTTGTACCTGGTAGTCTCATACATACTAAGATGTATATATTTAAATAGTGTTCACAAAATAATGTAACCATTCTCACCTGAATAAAGAGACGAAGTGTTGTTAGATAATTCAATGGCGAATAAAACGAACGGAAAGATTATTACGCGAACATGCGCACTACATACTAAATGGATAAGTTTTCTCCCTTTAGTCATGTAATCAAAATAGAGTTTTCCCCCTTTAGTCATAAAATTCTTGTTTTACTCCTTATTGCACCATAGTAAACCTACAGACCTACAGACAATTATGTTAACAAAAAAAGAAAAATAAGAGACGGGGAGTTAAAACAAATACCACAACCACCTGGTAAGCACTGGTCACTGTAATGTTATATATTACCACCTGGTTATTATAGGGCACTAAAAAATTATATATTACCACCTGGCAAGTATAGAAAAATGGTTTTATGTATTATCACATGGTAAGTATTGGACACTAGTATTGCATCCTGTCCACACGTACCTGTGTTAAATTTTGGTAATTACTCCTAAACTTTTTAATTCCTGTAATATGCTATTTAAAAACTTTATTTTCAGGCACCTCTCTTGGTGAAATTAACTTATTAATTCTTTGAATTTTGAATTTAAAACAAGTTAATGATTGAGCATTTCTGTAACGTACGTATACATACCTCAGTATTTGTATCCGAATTGCTGGTACATCACTGATGATTTTGTTAGTTCCAAAAATTCAAATCATGTTGAATGCACACACCATTGCACTATAAATGTAATCTACTATGGTAGGTTTAACTCGTGACATATTTATAAGATTTTGAAACGAGTTCTTCTTTGCACAATTTCACAGATTTTACCTACTTTTACTTACGTTTTTTACAGGGTTTTCGTTAAGTCAGGGACAAATAACTAAATATAGAAGAGTACAAGATCATGAAACAGAAACTGCTATAGCAAGAGTAGATGATCCAGGTTGATTAAATGGAAATAAATGTCAGCTATCACCTCTAAATGCACATATAAAATGCATACATATCAATGTAATACTTTGAAATATTCTACATAAAGAAATTGTAATTCTTTCATAAAAAGAATTGTATAATTTTTCAAAAATATATTTGTATATATATTAGTATATAACCCATAAATAAAAATCTATTTAAAAAATTTGATAATTTCAATTACAAAAAAATTATTCTAATATCAATCAAAGACAAGACTTAGATATTCTTGTTGAAGGCAGTCATTGATCAGTGACTTCTCCTAATACAGCTATAGCCTCTATTTCAACCAAACCATTCTGAAATATGACAAGAAAATCTTTCACATTTACTAAATCTATTATAACAAAAAATGTATTTTACAGAGTAATCACAAAAATACAAATTATAAAAAAAAATAAAAAATAGATATTCATGTTTATTTCACTGAACCTGAAACACTAATCAAATCAAATATCATGGTTGAAATTTGCAAATTCAAACAAAAGAGAGAACGGATAATCCTTAGTTTTTTACCTTTGGAAGGGCAGCTACTTGATAGGCTGCTCTAGCTGGAAGTGATTTATCAAAATCTAAACAAAAAATTATACATAATTTTAAGTCTTTTAATTATTGACAGAAGTATGAATTATCAAAGATTGGTCAAAAGCAATTTGTCTTCTATAAAATAGAAGAAATTTAAAAATGGGGTAAAATTCCAATGAGAAGTATAATTAATTAAATCCAATAATATTTAGTTAAACATGGATTTCTTTCATACTCACATTTAGAATAAACTTCATTTACTTTGGTAAAATCATTGATATCTTGTAATAACACTGTACATTTAACAACTGAAATTTACAGAAAAATACTATTTCCATGCCTTTTACTCTATTAAAATAAAAAAATGGTTACAAAAAATTGATAAAAAATTCATTAAATTTGGCTATACAAATATATGCCAATATCTACCTTATGATATTGATTATCATATTATATTAGAGATCATTGCTTAGTTCCTTTCAGTGGAAAACGGTTTAAGTTACTATAAGAAATAATAAACTGACAATCCTGTCTATTAGAAGTAATTAAAGTGGATTACCATTGTTGAAAGTTGCACCAGCGGCCTCTAAAATTGCTCCCATATTCTTTAAAGCCTACAAAAAAAAGTAAAAAATAGTAGCCTACTAATTTTTAGAGGGTCTTTACACGATGATACATTTGTTCAAAACATCATCAACTTTCTTTCATCCATTATTAGCAAAGGCCATTAATTGTAATGGCACGGGTTATCCTAGCATATATTTAGATAGATGGATGTTTGTATAGTAGGGCTACAGCAATACCAATCATAACATCAAACATTTGTATGACAATATTTTGAATAAATGTTTGGTCATGTATAGGAAGATAAACAAGTATGGTACTCCCTGAGGCCCAGTTTATATGTTGCACTTTTAGTCGTGTCGCGCTATTTTTTTCGTCCTTAATTTGGCTAAGTCCCAAAAGCACACGAAATATAAATCAAAAGATTTAGCTCGACCTGTCTTGTGTCGTGCTAAATGAAAAGCACGACTTGGTTTTATATGTATATTTGTAGTGCCTATCTTCCTTCTCCGAGCTCCGAATATGCGCAGTAGCATAAAACTAAGGTCAAGGTTGGTGTGGAGCAGGAAGTAAACATTACGTTATTCAATTGTATTTAGAATTATTACAGATTAGGATAAGATGATTGACAGATAAATGAACATTGATAAACTATCTTTTCTTATCGAAAATGGCCTTAATCTTTATATTGATGCAGCATTGAGTCGCAAACAGTGACGGGTTGTATCCAACAAATAAAACAATTCAATTTGATCATGATTGCAATTTAAAATAATCTGAATAGTCTGAATGTCAACCTCAAGAATCGAGGTCGTTATAATGCCAAGCTCATTTAGTGCTGACATTTCCTGCAAAACAATTCTGTCAAATTTCCCTTAAATCAAGTTAGGCCTAACAGACATTTTATCACGGTAAATAGCCTAAAGGCATTAATTCTTATCAAATAATTTCTCTGAAAATATCCAACAGTCCAATCAGATAAACACGTCATTTTGTCTGCCTCAGCACAATCAGCATCAACAATAAGCGACGATCGAAAGCCAACATGTTATTTGACTCTGGAAAGCATGACTGTATAAATCAAAAAAGATCGCGTCGCACTTCACGTTGTGCTTTTACCAAAAGCGCGACACAACTAAAAGCACGACATATAAACTGGGCCTGAGTCAATTAAAAGAAAATAGTCCAGTAAACCTAGCTAGATAATATGATAGCAATAAGTTTTATACTCAGCTTACACTACAATGTACAAACCTGATCTGCTTGCCCAACTGCTCCACCCTCCACCAATTCCATGGTTTCTGGATTAAATCCTATCTGTCCAGAAATATACATAGTCTTATCTGCTACAACTGCTTGGCTATAATCAAATACAAAACAAAGTCTCAATTAGAAATCATATAGGTCTAAATGGTTTGAAACAGCCTTTTAGATTTGAACATTATGTACGTTTAGGCGACAATTGAGTTCTAAGACACACCCATTCACATTTCTATCCAAGCCCAGACCTAGCCCAAATTGTAGTCGCCAGTTTTTAAAATTAATATCGCAATTACCTATAAGGGCCTACAGCTTTCGGTGCTTTCGATGTATGAATTATTCTTCTAACAAATCCTGACATTTTCGTGGTAATTCTGTGAATGATGAAACGGCTCGTCGATTTCTTACACAGATTTGTTAATTTCGGTTACCTCCCATCATACGAAGGTTCAAGGAAACACGGTGGTATGTGTGTAATCATTGAACTGTTAGTCTGTACAAGTTTTTTTTCAAATTTGAATATAGAACCCAATAGATCTTGGATATTTTATTTAGCGTGAAACGTTCCATATCCATTCATACAAAATATCAACACAAATTTTTGCTATTCATCACGATAGCATTTACATTTTATATAACTCTATGTATTCATGTCGACAAGAAGTGGGAAGTCTAGCAAAGGGCCATTGTTCGGCTGTAAAAAGACAGTACCATTCTCCACCATCTGTTCGGTTCGCAGCGCCAACTACACTTACACGCTGTTATGTTTTGTATGCCCAACACGCTATTTGTTAGGTGAAATGTGGTTTCAGTTTCACTATTTAAAATAGTTTTCAATTTCTTTAAAGTCACGATAAAAAATATCCATATACATCTTTGATAATCGCCTGGCGGTTGGTCATTTTTATGAGAGGGGAGGCGTGTTGTTCTAGAGTTACATTCAGATTTGATTGGTCCAGATAGTCCGAGAATATTCCGACAAAATTGACTGTGTTGACCAAGGATATCGGATGGTGTTGACAACCTCCAAATTAAGGGTGCGCTAAAAACGTCGTCCAGGATGTCCCGAACAAGCCAGACAGTTTTCGATTTTGCTGGTACAGCTGTTCAGCCTGTCCCTCTCGACAACGTCGTTCTTCCAGTGTTCTCAGTGCGTGTGTAATTTCTTTGCAATGTGCATGTGCCACATCATGACTTTAAAAGTATTGAAATGCCTGTGCGTTAATACATTATATGGTTCTCAGAAGAAATTATTTTTTTGTAAATTGTACTAAACTTTGATAAAAACATGTCGATTTTTTCCTGTTTTAAGTTACAGTTCAAGGAAACCAATTCATATGCTATTTATTCTGTTTGCTACTTGAAACATTTATACAGGACTATTAGTTTCAGGGATGCAACTCGATCTTGACCTAAGATATGACAAAACAAGATGCACCCTACACCAGTTAGCCAACTTTTGAGTAAACAGTCACTTACAGCGTTACCGTACTCACAATTTAGCAGTAAATGATAACGCATTTTTCTTCTTTGATTAACCAAAGCTATTAGCCCACAGATCAAATTTTTGTGTTGATCTGCTGCCATCTTAGTTTATCAACTTCCTGTGCAGGTACATTCAAAATTGCGATTCATGGTACACATCCTGGACTGAAATTTCAAGCGCACCCTGAGTATAAAATTTTTGACAGCTTGTGAGCAGTGGAGGAATGTCATGCATTGAATATCACTTATCTTGGTAGAATAAACAGGTTTCCAATAAAATCCGAGACCAGATTGGTAGCACTTTATTTAAGGTCTATTTTGAGATAGAAAAAACACTACATGTAGGCCTACATTACTTTTTGTTATATTTGTTGATGACTAGTTTTGAATGTCCAAAAAATTACAATAACCATTGAACCTATACTGTCTATGTAGGATTACATAGAAATAGACATAGAAAATTGTTACAGAAAAGGATATCTATGATGGAACCAATTTTATTTTTAATCTTGATAGTATTACTTTAATAAATACAGACCATTTTTAATTGCAATGTAATGAAAATAGATTCTTATTGATATATTTATGTTTACAGAATTTGATGTAATCAATATGACAAGTAAATCAAGTAAGAAGAGAGGTTTAGACATTGTAAAGGAAGAAAAGTTTTGTAAGAATAAAAAATCTAGAAATGATGTTTATGATGTTGGCATCCCAAGGGGTAAGATTCTGTTGCTGTAATAATTTGGAGTAGTAGACCATGGTATAGTTTATTTCAATGTTCTGTAAATTTCAATGATAAAGAATAAATAAATAATGCAATCTACTTCTGACACCTCTTATGATAAATAATGAAATGGTGTAGTAGAAACTGATATAGTTTATTTCAATGTTCTGTAAATTTCAATGATAAAGAATAATTAAATGATGAAATCTACTTCTGACACCTCTTATGATAAATAATGAAATGGTGTAGTAGAAACTGATATAGTTTATTTTAATGTTCAGTAAATTTCAATGATAAAGAATAATTAAATGATGAAATCTACTTCTGACACCTCTTATGATAATTAATGAAATAGTGTTTGTAGAAACTGAGAATATTCTATTTATTGGAATGCAATATTTAACTTGATAGTTATGAATATCATTCCACTATCTTCTATAATGAACCAGAACTTAATATTTCTACTTAATTTCTAATTAATTTTCAATATTTAGGTTTACATATAATAGAAAATTTATAATTGTTTCAGAAATCAAAGTATACAGGTTTGCAGAAAGCAGGGCGTCAGAAATCAATGCTTTGTTTCAAAATATTCATCACATTGGAGGAAACAGAGTTATTTTTCAAAAGTTACCCAGACATTTAAGGCGGCGTGCTATGAGTCATAACATCAAGAGACTTCCCAGGAGATTGAGAGAAGCTGCACTTATTGAGGTATGTAAGCCTTAAATGAAATACATCACAAATCTGCGACAATAGTTTTCTTCGTGGGCTATGGTCCAATTTCCAATTGCAAATTATTGTATTAGTTTAATTTTTCTCAGTATAAAAATAGGCCTGAAACTGGTAGTAAAAGACCTAGTAGAAAACATAGAAGGAGACCTAAAAATCTATTAGCTGAGTATGTAAGAAGGCAGCGTAGAGTTAAATGGCTAGAGACTCATATTTGGCATGCTAAGCGATTTCATATGACAGAAAAATGGGGATATAAGTTACCTGTTCGACCTACTGATAGAAGTTATAGAGCCTGTTATAGAGCTTCAGCTAACCATTGTCTTTTACAGGTAATATAACTTTATATCTTTAAAAATGTGCATGTGCAATCTTTTAGATATGATTCCTTTGCTTTTATAATTTTTCAGTTTATACATTTTAAGAATCAAGTGGTTAAAGAATCGAAGACATTGAGTTGAAATTGATTCAATGTTTTGAAATGTACAAATAAAAATTATTTTTATGAGTTAAGGCACATGAATTGAACTGTAAAGCTATTTATATGTTGTTTGTCTCTTGAAAACACTCAAATTCAGTTTATAGAAATCATTGCGGAATCAAATTGCCGAATGAGGCATGCCCGACCATACATTTCAAGCTTCAAACCGTATTCTAAGGAGTCATTGAAAAAAATTTATGTTCATTTTTATACGCCCACATGAAAATGTGGACGTATATTGCCATCACCCCTGTCCGTCGGTCGGTCCGTCCGTCAACAATTACTTGTGTATGCGATACAGGCCAGAGTTCTTATCCGATTTGAATGAAACTTGGTATGTGCATTCATCTTGATAATATCTCGGACAAGTTCGAAAATGGCACGATTCCATGTGTCGGTTTATGAGTTATGGCCCTTGATTAAATGAAAAAACGTTAAAATGTACTTGTGTATGCAATAGAAGCTGTAGTTTTTATCCAATTTGAATGAAACTTGGTATGTGTATTCATCTTGATAATATCTCGGACAAGTTCGAAAATGGCACGATTCCAGATGTCGGTTTATGAGTTATGGCCCTTGATTAAATGAAAAAACGCTAAAATTTACTTGTGTACACAATAGAAGCTGTAGTTTTTATCCAATTTGAATGAAACTTGGTATGTGTGTTCATCTTGATAATATCTCGGACAAGTTCGAAAATGGCACGATTCCAGATGTCAGTTTATGAGTTATGGCCCTTGATTATATGGAAAAACGTTAAAATTTACTTGTGTACGCAATAGAAGCTGTAGTTTTCATCCGATTTGAATGAAACTTGGTATGTGTATTCATCTTAATAACATCTCGGACAACTTAAAAAATGGTGCGATTCCAGATGTCGGTTTATGAGTTATTGCCCTTGATTAAATGAAAAAACATGGAATATTCTGTTTGCTGAAGTGGGCGTATGTTACCTTGCCTGGCAAGCTATCTTTGTTTTTAGGATGTATCTTATGAATGTTGTATTGAAATTTGTGGAAGTGAAGATGTAATTATTCAGTGTTTTAGTCATTTACTGACTAATCAAACTGGTTTGTACTTTTTAATTTTTACAATTTCAAGGAGGAAATAACATATATACTATATATGATGAAATCTACTTCTGACACCTCTTATGATAAATAATGAAATGGTGTAGTAGAAACTGATATAGATTATTTTAATATTCTGTAAATTTCAATGAAAAATAATTAAATGATGAAATCTACTTCTGACACCTCTTATGATAAATAATGAAATGGTGTAGTAGAAACTGATATAGATTATTTTAATATTCTGTAAATTTCAATGATAAATAATTAAATGATGAAATCTACATCTGACACCTCTTATGATAAATAATGAAATGGTGTAGTAGAAACTGATATAGTTTATTTCAATGTTCTGTAAATTTCAATGATAAAGAATAATTAAATGATGAAATCTACTTCTGACACCTCTTATGATAAATAATGAAATGGTGTAGTAGAAACTGATATAGATTATTTTAATATTCTGTAAATTTCAATGATAAATAATTAAATGATGAAATCTACATCTGACACCTCTTATGATAAATAATGAAATGGTGTAGTAGAAACTGATATAGTTTATTTTAATATTCTGTAAATTTCAATGATAAATAATTAAATCTTTAAATGTCATTTAGTAAAGGTGTTTGATGAAGATAAACAAATTCTTATGGAATACAATTACTAACTTTATTTGAGCGACGTTCTCTGGTCTTTATCAAGGAATTGCTTGATAAAGACAAAGGAACGCTGGTTGAAACGTCGCTCAAATAAAGTTAGTAATTGTAGTCCATAAGAATTTGTTTATCTTCAAATAATTAAATGATGAAATCTACTTCTGACACCTCTTATGATAAATAATGAAATGGTGCAGTAGAAACTGATATAGTTTATTTCAATGTTCTGTAAATTTCAATGATAAAGAATAATTAAATGATGAAATCTACTTCTGACACCTCTTTATGATAAATAATGAAATGGGTTAGTAGAAACTTGTATGAGGTCTAATTTAATGATCTGTCCTTTCATGATCTCAGACTGATGATACCTGTCTGTATACTAAATTCATATTATATGTTTGGTAATATTTATGCTAAAATATTTCATTAAAAATGTTTTGATTTGTGATTCAATTTAGGTTCTACAATAGGTGGAGCTGCTGTGATCAAAGGAAATCGTCAAGGAGAAAATATGCTCTATAGTTATGATCAATATCCTAAACAGGCAGTAGGACAGATTTCATTTCTCTGGAACCCTGAAATCATGAAACAGCAGAATAGATTAAGACAAGTATGGATTTGGTGCCACCCGTCCTGTTATAATGCTATTTGGTCTGAAGTTTCTAATGCATTCCAATCCAAAAATTTACCAATGGAATTTGTTGAGAATACTGAAAGATGTCTGTATGAAAAGCAAGTGAGGGTCGGAGAAACAGTTATAACTTCATTGAAAGATAATTTAGTGAAATTCCGTTTAACTGGTCCACTGAGCCACACAATATTGGTTGATACACTAAAACCAGCAATGGTGAGTGTTATAAACTGTGGAGATTACTGGTGGCAAAAATACTATAAAAACAATGTTAAACAACAAAAAGCTCAAGTTCTGTTGTGGGAAGAGCTTAAGGGTTGTCAATCTCCTGCAGAGGTTCCACCTAGAATGATTTTGCCCCTTACAGTCCAGGATCCTAGGACATTTCTTCCTGATAAAAAAACCAAACTCAAACCACAACTTGAAGGTAAGTGTTAAGGGTAAATCTCAAAGGAAAGTAACTACTAAAATGTGATATTTGATATTGGTTCATCATATCAGCTAAACAAATGACTTTAGTGATGATCCGCTGATTTTCTTCTGTGTTACTGCTCATGCTAACTCTTCCATCGACAGTTTTCCGTGGATTCTTTTGATTTTGTATGTATGTCAATATCATTATGACATTATAAAGATGTGCACTAGTGAATTTGGTGATGTTCTATATAGTATACCTTGCGCAATGCACATACTTCCTTTTAGTATAGAGTAGAGTGAGCACAAGCTAAATGTGATATTCCATCAAACTTGAGCTTGTTTTACAGTTCATATTTAGCACACTATGAAGCAGCTGATGGGTTATTCGCTTGCAAGACTTGTGGCAGCCTATGTTTTAGTCGATATACAAGAATCCAATATCGTGGCTGGAAGCTTGAAACCTTGTATATGCCATATTTCACCATATTTACTTTTCACTTTCACTTAAGACCTTGTGATCAGAACCTTATATTCCTAGCTTACATCACCAATTAAAAAAAATGTTAACTAATCAATCAGATTTAAAACCTGGTATAAGATTGTATAATATGAGGTTTCAATCTTTTTTCTATGGATGAATGCAGAAAAACCTTGTATACTATACTATAAATCAAGTAATTGAGTTCTAATGTAAAAAAATTGAAACCATGTTCTAGAGTGAAAATGTATAAGATTTAACCATATATGTATACAGTTATTGCGTTTTTGTCAAATATAATGATAAACAAGGTTTCAAAATGTCACCCACGATATGTTCAAATGCATTATTGTTGCATGTCTATTATATCTTAAATTTTATTGTTATATACACAAAACTGGATAGCTCAAAAGGTAGAGCATTGATTTATATAATCAAAAGATGTAGGTTCGATTCCTGCTCCAGTTCATATTTGATCCAATTGACATTTCACATGTTGTTTCAATTCTGTTTTAAAGAGATAGATTCCTCTAAATATTTGCTTTTTCAACTGAAAATAATGTATGATTGATTACAAAATGCAGATTAAAAGATTGAATAAAAAATTGAGTTATCAAATTTAAAATTATTAAAAATGTAGTTACTGATAATCATTTCATAAAATAAAAACCCATCTGAAAATTGATCCAATATCAACTGAGAAAGTGAATAATTAGAGGATTATGATTATATAAATTGGAGTATAATATGTGCTGTATGTTTTTAGGACTAAACACCAATGATATTAAATCCTGTATACCCAGCCCAGACCTACTCAGTTCACCACTGTGGAATCTAGATATTAGAAAAGAAGTGAAAGAAACTAAAATAACAGAGGCAGAACTCAATAAAATGAGATCTAATCTTGTGGTTCCAGGTAATATGCACACTCTGATTGTTCTCTTTGACATTTTGCAATATGCATTGAAAAAGATATTTATAGTTAAATACCACAGTCCTCCGTTAAAAGGTAGTCCTTTATTGTCATCAAGATGGCATGAGGGCATCCGTATGTACAAGTTGAAATCTATACTAGACTACCTTAATTTCTTTATGTATTATTGAATTTATGTTAAACAATGTTATTATAGGTTCAGTATTAAAATTAGGAGATAAAGAATCCAGAATTCCTATAGTATTGATACAAAGACCTGGTATTCAACATTCTGATGCAGGAAGATTAGGCTATGGTAGTGGATGGGATATAGTTGTTCCATCTGGATGGGGAATGGCTTTTCACATCGCTTTTGTTTATAGAGGAGGACGTACTGGTGGTCTACAAGAAGCTGAGAGTTTAAGTGCTGAAATGTGTGCACTTCAATCTCCCTCTGATCAAATAGATACTTCAGCAGGAAAAGCAGAGCAAATAAAAGTAGCATCTGAACTTTTGGATAAACATAAAAGATATCCTCCTGATAAATGCCCCAATTATAGCAAGTTGGGGGTGCATTCTCCATTTTCATGTTCTTGGAATGGATTGATAAAAGCTTGGAAAGATCATTGTCAAGATACATCAGAATTTACTGATAATTTTTATGTATTAAGAAATAAAAAGGAATTGAGAGTACTTTCTAAAGTAATTTCCAAATTTATAATAAGTCCTCAGAGAAAGAAAAACCTTGACATAGAAATATTAGAGGATATAAAACCATTACTGGTTAACCATGTAAATGCACTTATACCTGTAAAAATTACTGTGCATTATAGAGGAATTCCATCAAAGTTTTCACATGTCTGTATCCCATCCACTGATGATCTGGAACTATTATCTTCAAATTCAAAATATGGTGGACCTACAGAAACACTTCATAGAGATCCTACACAAGAACAGAAGGCAAAACTGACAGAGGTGAAAGAGAAGAAAATTGGATCTAAAAAGAAAAGATCTGAATTTGTTCCATCTGAAACTGTTGACTTGACTGTGAATGATAGAAAAATCATTGGCTTTGTTAACTGTGGACGTTTTACATTCGGACAGGGACAAGGATCAGGATTGGCATTCTGTTCCCTTCTTGGACTCGATGAATTACTGAAAAGTAGTCCATCTAATAGGAATATTTGTGTATTAATTAGAAATCCTACATCTTTGCAGTATAGATTTGCCTCTCTATCTATTCATGTATAACAATCAGATAAAACTGAACAGATTATTAAGGAGACTTGCTACATCTGCTATACCACTGAAAAAGTTTCTTTTCCCAACACATCTAGGTCAGTAGGGCCTATAGAATAGTTGATACCAAACAAATTAGCTGCTGTTTTTATGGCTAGATGCCCAAATATTAACTTATCCCTACCTACAATTGGCTTCCTCTTACTTGACCCATGTTGCAAACTTCATCAGCAGATGCAGATATCTACAAAAATCAGAAGCTTGTCGTTCTTGGCCAATGCAAGGCCCAGGGTTTATTATTTAATGTTATTCATTATTATTTGTTAATTTTAAATTCTTATCTCTTATTTGTACCCTAAATTCAAAATTTGTTGTTGAATATTGACATTTGTATAAAACAAAAATATCATAAATTGTATTAAAGGTGAAATTTCTTCAATGAACAATCGTTTTCTTATTATTGAATAGAATAATTCATAAAATTCTTGCCAAAATATAGTTAAATAAAAATCTAGAAATTAAAGTCTAGCTCAACATATATTCAACTATCGATACACACTCGTGGCATGCCGCATAGCAATACAGCGATATATCGTGCCAGCACTACATCTGTACTCGTCGCCAGGAATAAATCGGCTCTGGGGTCCTTATTTTTTGCCCTGGTTCTTCCCCCTCCCCCAGGAAATTTTGAAAACTAGAAACCCAGAGAACGTATTTCTGACGATTCCGAGACATCAAGATACCAATCAAATTGTTCATCTTTTTTTTTGTAAATTAACTAACCTCTGCTAACTGAAGAAGGTTTTGAGAGCGGGGCAATAATTGGTGGGGCGTAATTCTCTAAGAATTCTCTTAATTCCCCCCTCCCCCTCAGGAATCGAAGGGTTTATTCCACTTACTGCCGAGGTGAAGTGTGCCTTTGGAATAAATTGAGTGTTAGGCTATTGAAACCCGAACCTTCCTTGGGTGACATTTACCAATTGGGGAATGTATACCTGGACACAAATATTTGGATAACAGTTACAGTCTTATTCTATTCTTTATATGGCATTTAGTTACAGTTCTAAATTATAAAATAAAGTATCCATTTAATTATAGTGACCAGATATAAAACCTGAAAGGACCAAAGAAAAATGTGAAACGACCAGGAAATGAGCAAAAAAATTCACTTTTCAAGTTATTGATTTTCAAAACCCTTCTAAGAAGTACATAAACCTTTAACCTTTTAACCTTTGTGGTGCTTTCTATACGCTCACATGTTTGGAGCGTATTTTGCCGTCACCCCCGTCCGTCCATCTACAATCGCTCGTAAACATTCTGGGAAGGCACAATTTGTGAGTGTTCGTAGTCATTCATAAGGATTAGTATGAGTTATTGCCCCTGTCCTTAAAAACGCGTCCAATTATAGCTCGTAAACGTTCTAGAAAGCACAGTTTTTGATGTATTTTGTTGAAACTTGGCATGCGTATTATTATCGCCCCCAAGGATGTTCTTGAAAACGCTGAAGTTGTTCGACATCACAAAGATAAAACCTTATTATACCCCAAAAATATTGAAATATAATTAACATGAATTATTGCTCGATTTTTGCTCGTAAACACTCTTCAAGGCACAATTCTTTACAGATTTTGACGAAACTTGCTGAGATTGTTTTTTTTATCACCCTAGATGAGCCCTGTTGAAAATCAAAAATACTGAAAACTATGTAAGGAATTATTGCCTTGTTAGAACTTTTGTAATATTTCACATTTATTAACTTAGAAAAGAAGTGTATAACTGAAGGTTGAATACTTCATTCTGGTGATTGTTATTTTACTGTCAAATTCAATGCTTCCAATTGGCGTATATTGTCTTTCCTGACAAGCTTTCCTTTGAAAAGCACAAAAGCAATTGGTATTGTATTAAACAGTGTGCAAGTAAGTGTCATTGAATTAAATCTGCAGTGATATTAATTTGCTTCTTTGAATATAATTGTTCTTTTTTACTCTATTTCCATATTGTCCCTTCCTATTCATCTTGAAATTCAATAGGGTTCGAATAGCAACTATGTGTGTTCACAAATTACGTCTTTCTGGGAAAAAAATCGATAAATACCAATATTCGATGTAGATTTTCACGAGTTTCTATACAACAAGCATGCATTTTTCATTGTTAACAATTTAGCACAGGTATTAAAATAGCCATAAACTCGTTATTATTTCAAGTAACTATCAGAGGTTATGGGAATAGAGTCAACAAATTTAATAATATTTAGGCCTACAATGCCACAATATCCATTTTGTTCAAATTTCATCCCTGTTTACTTTATTTTACAAATTCAGAGCCCGAAAGTTATTTGTTATAACTATATTTTTCTTATTTCTATAATTGAAATCGGAGCCCGAATGTCATTTCCTATAACAGTAAAAAAAAAAAAATGAAATTGCTGTATTTGATGTTGAAGAAAATTAGAATCGCCACAAGTACGGTGGTACACAAGTCTGTCACGCCATTTTATTATTATTTTATATATTTAAAAATTTGAAATCTCTCATCGGATGTCATTCGCTATTTATATTATAAAGAATTGAAATCACCACAGATTCCGATTAATAAACTACACATCCTGTAAATTTTATTGAATAATAGTGAGCCTCACAAAGAAAATTTGTTTTCACGAATATTATTGAATTATCACCTGGGTTAAGATACAAGTTATAAAAATAAATTCCAGTTTTTTACAATATATTCCACTTTTTTAATCCAAAATTGAAAACAAAATGACGTCGTATACGCAACGGACCATTGTAGACCATCAATGGCCTACATGTTTGATCGAAAGAGGTCCTGACGTCAGGTGTGGAGGTTCCCAATTTTCTACCTGGGTGTTTTTCTGCCAAAGGCTGTAACTAGAGGCGATCAAGTCATGATAAAATGTCATTAATTGTACCCTCACTGCTCGTCCTGATATTTAGGCACAGTTAAAATATCATAATAGCGTTAGACTACTTTAGAAAAATCGATCAGTTTGCGCCGGGATTGAGTATATTATTGGAAACTTAATTTATTTTATGTATATAATATTATTATAGTTAATCTTTATATAAGAAAGAAAGCACGCTTCGAATTCATTTGTTTGGGGTCTTTACCTCGTCTTTTTTCTGCTCGGCTTCACGTTTCAGCGTCAAAGGGGCTAAACAATTATTGCTATTGGTACCATTTAAGTTTATGATCACCCAGGTATCAAGAAGCCTATATCTAGAAGCCTAACCCTGAATAGGATATATAGTTTCGAAAGATATTTGGAGTTTTATGACTATTTCTTCACCAATTTGATGGCAAATTAGTAGCCAAAGAGTAAGATTGTTATTATCGCCCTTTGCCAAAGAGAAAATTATCGCAAGGCGTCACTTTAAATAGTGCGTACGCGTCAAATGTGTCACATGATCAAATTGTGTTGGAAGCCATGTTGGATTCGCCTCTCTGTAATCTGCATTTTGTCGGCTGAAATATTGTGAAAATTATATTGAAATAGTACTGATAATGACATTTTGAATTGAAAGCCAACCAAATCCTTCAGAATGGCTCTTAGGAAAGTGAAAGGAACCCTGGATAGGGTCATGGATAAGAACTTGCAGGATTTAGTTCGAGGGATACGAAATCATAAGGAATCTGAGGTATCAAGAAATAACAATAATAGCATTATATATAATGTATAATAGAGGGTGGGGCACTCAAGATGTACTTTGACAGTTACTTTTATAGTTTCAATTCCATTATACCTGTATGACTGTATGCACCTGTAATGGTCATGTGTACCTTAGATTGAAAAATAAAGCTCAGTATGTCAAGAAAATATAATCAATATTGCCTTTGACTTATTATATGGTTAAACATGATATTAAGAACAGTATTCTTAAAACTTTTATACTTCTGCATTTAGGACTGGAAATATGCTATTTTGCTCATAGACTAGGTTAAGCATTTTATTAAACAAGCAAACCTGAATATTGTCAAGTGGAATTTTACAGCCATAAGTTTCCTAATGATCTTATTATTATTCCAGTTGTACAGAGTATTCATGAGATGCGCTATACATCATAATCGTGTATACCGTAGGCTTATATTCTGATGCTTTTTTTGTAGTTTCAAAAGCTCTCCCATTAACATGATGTGTTTAATTAGCTTAATTTGAATTAGGCTTCAAACCCTTTTCATTTATTATAGTTTCTGTCAAACTAGCTATACGACATTTGATACTGTGTCTTTGGTCCTCATTTTTAAAAGCTTAATTTCCTTGTCAATATTTAAGCTTATCTATCTATCTTACACTGTAACTTGCCAAACAATTAGTAGGTTGCGATAACCCTTTCATGAAATTTATTTGCAACTGCATTGTTTCCTTTAAACTATAGTATTTGTAGTATTCATTATTACAAGATATTATATTACACATAATTTGTTTCTTGACTGGTATTTTAAATTGCTTTATTGAGTATCATCAATCTCCAAGGAATTTTAAGGCATTTTGAGTATAGATCTAAAATTTCTCATAATAAATAAATTATACCCTTATTTTTTTTTTTTTTTTATATATACAGAAAACTTAGTTCTCTAATCAGATGTTTAGAATTATGTCAAAAAATATTACGAAATGTAAAAACTTTGGAAGCAGTAATTTTGGTCAATGCAATTTGACCACAATAAAATTGAGAAAGCCTACGCCTGTGTTTTAACTATGTTGTTGGATATATTTGCCTCTAGTCTATGTCTGAAATGCTGATATTAAATCTTTTAAATCTTCAATCCTTTCCTTAAAGGTATAATAGGTCCTAGAAGGAGCATAAGTTTTTTATTTCACTCAAACTTGGCCAAAAACTAAAAGTGACAAATCCACAAAATCAAGAAGTAAATTATAAAATGCTTAATACATCTACTAAGCAATTTTATAATTGCGAGACATGCAAATCCTTTGTAATTAGAAAGGGATTTACTCTAACATGGGGTTTTCCCGCGTCCTTTACTTCCACTCCTGAAATGATATCAACATCGTCAGACAGTGTACTATATGTAAATTCCCTAGATACCATATCGTACCAAGAAAAAACAATTCATAGATTTAGAAAGAATACTCAACACTGACAAATATTAAAGGGATAATAGGCGTTAGAATACACTCCTCCTACGGCTTATATTTGTGTTTCATATTGACTATTAGTTAAATAAGTATGCATCCCACACTTTACCAAATTTTAAAAAGCCACAATGAAAATATATTCGGAATTTAAAAAAAAAGTGAGCCAGCGACGATTCCATTCAGTTTGAGAATAAAAGCGTCTGGTAAATCAACGCTAAAACATCATTGTGAAATTCAACAGTAGGGGTCAAGGACGCGTGAAAACTCACATGTTAGAGTTACTTCCCTTTATATTTACACGATTTAAAAATCGCTTGATGGATGGCTCAAGCGTTTTATGATTAACTACTTTATTTTGGGGATTTATCGGATTTTAGAGGGATTTTGATGTATAGGTAAGTCCACTGATGGGTTTATACTGTTATTGTCCAAATTTGAGTGAACTTAAAACTTTATGTTCGTTCTAATGCCTATTATCCCTTTAATCATTAAGAAAATTTTTTTGTTTAAACTGAAGTACACCATAGTGCACTTGCAGGTAGATGGGATAATGTTTTTCCTTTTGTAGCCTTGATTACCCATATGTGTTTTTTCACAAACAGCACAGATTTTTCAATTGCTAATTTTTTTTGAAAATTTATCAAGTGTAAGATGAATACTTATAAAACCAATAGTCAATATTTAACACAAATATTAGCCACAGGGTGAGTGTATTCTAAGACCAATTATACCTTTAATTTAAATTTTATTTACTGCTACTGTCTAGTCACTCACCTTTAAATCACATTTTGCAGTCTAATTTATTATTCAATTTGTTCTTCTGTAAATTCGTTCAACATTGATAAAATTCAATTCCATTAAGAATAATTCTTTAGAAATTTGATTTTAAAATTAGGGAAATTTATGTTAAAAGAAAGGGTGTTTACATTTAAGAAACATTATATTTTTTTCAGCCAAAGCCTTTGCAAACACGTTTTTAAAGACAACATATTGATTATTTGTGAAAGAGGACAAATTCAATTCAAATCTTAATTCAGACAGAAAATGCTGTAATGAAAAAGTCAGATATACTTTATAAATTTTGGTAAAACATAGCTGTATTACCGATCAATAATTTTTCCCATTTGAGAATGTTCTATGTTTTCACTGAAATCAATACATGCATGAAGTATATGAGACAACCGTTATTAAGTTGTGTTCTATTTCATGTTATAATTGTCTGAAATTACTTTTTCTAGTATAGAAACATTTTATATCATACCACCTATATAACAACATCTACATTTACCCAGTAGACATGATACAGTATAGTATTTGTAAGCTTGTAAGAAGGATGAATTATGAAGAGTTTCTTGATGTAAGATTAAAATATTATATAAAGATACTTGTATCCTTTGTGAATAGTATATTTTTATTCGTTTGTTTATCTCTTTCCAGTCCAAGTATATAGCTGATTGTATTGATGAAATAAAGTTGGAATTAAAACAAGATAATTTAGCAGTAAAAGCCAATGCTGTTAGTAAATTAAATTATGTAAGTACTATTGGTAGTTTTAAAGATTTTTTTTCCTGTAGTTCAATATTTTGTTCAACTGTCTGAAATTATAATATGTTGTTATGGTAGTGGAATAAAATTATTATATACCATACATTATAATCATTGTTTGGAATATTCATTAAAAGGAATATTGATGATAGTGCTGATCAGTTTGTGTTAATGAGGTAATATATTTAGGATAATAGTCTATTTGTAACATACTGATCTCTTATCTTTTTGATGAATGACATTTATTAGACTCCATTATCTTCAAAATAAATGTATTTTCATTTCATTTACTTGAAATAATAAAATGAGATTTAGTGTTTTTTTTTAAAGGTATATTACCCCTGCTTAAAATATCCCAAAAATAGCTATTGTTAAACTTTGCCAAAATGATTCTTAGTTCATTGGTGGACTTACAGGGTGCCAAAATTATACAACAGAATAAATCTGTCAAAAGATAGTCCAAAATATTCAGAAAACTAAGTAATAATCCAATCCATTGATGAAACAACTTTGAGACTTTTTATTTTTAAAGGTTTTATTTTTATTATAGCTGCAAATGTTAGGGTATGATATTAGTTGGGCAGCTTTTAATGTTATTGAGGTGATGAGCTCAACAAAATTTACATACAAGGTAAATATGTGAAATATAAGATGTATTGATTTTTCAGCTTATTTAAATTAGAAACTGTTACGTTTATATTATGATAATATGAATTTAAAGATGAGTGCACCTTTGAGCTATTTACATTAACAAAATTGTATTCCAGAAATGGGGTTATTAATGTTATTATTTACTTAACAAAGTACACTGTTTTTTAATTAACCCTTTTAAAACCAATTCAGTTGATCAAGTAGAAAATGAAAATTTGGCATTCAAGTATTTCAAACAAAAATATTTTATTTTTTTGAATTTTAGAGAATTGGATATTTGGCTGCATCTCAGAGCTTCCATGATGGAACTGATGTGTTGATGTTGACAACCAATATGATAAGAAAGGTAAGTTGATACAACACATGGTCATGATTGCTTTATTCTATTATGACATGAAGAAAATCAATGATCTAAGTCTCTATAGTAATACAATTAGCTTATTATATTATAGATCATGTGGTTTGGTATTGAATTTTACTTGATTGCTTTCCTTATTCTAAAACTCATTTTTATTCTCTTGTTGTAATTAATTTATCAATGTTATTAGTTTATGTCACTTCAAAAAAGTAAACTCAAGTTTAGAAATATGGAATTATTAAATGTATTTAATGCAAATTGAGAATTTTTTGGCTCATTACTGGATTGGTTTTTGCCATATTTGTTGCCTATATTTCTTTTATAAATGTGAGTCATGATTATTTTGATATTTAGGATCAGAAATAGATATGAAAAGAAACCTTTTGTTATCAGACATTGATTTTATTTGGCTTTAACAAGAAATGATTTGATTAATTTTACTATTAATAATTCCATGTTTCCCTGAAAAATCTAATTAATGAAATCATAATTATTATTTAATATTGCAGGATTTAAGTAGTCAAAATATGTATGATGCTGGTGTAGCGATAAATGGTTTATCTTGTTTTATAACAGTTGATTTAGCAAGAGATTTAGCTAATGATATTATGACATTGGTAAGATGATATTTTAATAACAGTTCTGATACAATGTCACTTAAAGGGGCCCAGGCTTGATTTTTAGGGGTGGTTTTGGGCCTTTGTTACATTTAAACAGTCCTCAGAAATACTCAATCTCTAAGAAAATCGCAAAATACCTTGAAATATACCTCAAACAAAAAATTTCACTTTTCATTTTTTTTTCGTGCTGTACGCGGCTGGTCTCCAGTCAGTCTGAAAATTGTGTGTCCTGTTAACAAATTCTACAATTGAAAATGCGTTGCAGTCTATTATATAGATGACCGCTATTGCACGACGGGTATGATAACTCTTTGATTATCAAGACGAACCGTTTTCCAATATGGCGGGACGTTCGTAATTTCTTAAGCCATTATGATTTTTCAAACACGGATAATTATGGATACACATGGATTTGAAGGCTCAAATTTCAAAGGTAAGCTCTGTAGACTATTTCTGATTAGCTAACCAAAAGATTTCATGTGTTTGAGGCTGTCGGATGATTGTCCGAAACAAATAAAGCCTTGGCTCCTTTAATGATTTATTATCTCATCAAAAGATACTAGTTTCTGTCTGAACTATAATAATAATAAACCTGTTATTTTACAATAAGTCATCTGATTATTTAACATGAACTCAGGCTATTTCTGATTAGACAAAAAAATATTGCTTTTAGATATTGAATAAATATTTTTTTAAATGATGAAATCTACTTCTGATACCTCTTAAGATAAATAATGAAAGGCTTAAGGATTAAATAATGAAATGGTGTAGTAAAAACTGATATAGTTTATTTTAATGTTCAGTAAATTTCAATGATAAATAATTAAATGATGAAATCTACTTCTGACACCTCTTATGATAAATAATGAAATGGTGTAGTAGAAACTGATATAGTTTATTTTAATGTTCAGTAAATTTCAATGATAATGAATAATTGATTGACCAAATCTACTTCTGAAATCTCTGATGATGGTTAATTTTAATATATGATATTGTAAATTTTTAAAAAAGAGAAACTACATGCTAAAACCAATTTCCTCCACTTTTCAGATGACATCATCGAAACCTTACTTAAGGAAGAAAGCTGTTTTGATTATGTATAAAGTATTCCTTAAATTTCCAGAAGCTTTACGACCAGCTTTTCCACGATTAAAGGAAAAATTAGAAGATCCAGATCCTGGTTTGTATTAATAGTACTTTTCCTCAAAGTCTGTCACATGAGGAATCTTTTAAATCAGAGATGATGTTTCAGTGGAAAGTACTCAAGACTGCCAGCAGGTCACAATTTAACAAATTTTGTGTCTTAAAAAAAGATAAGCAAAGATGGATTCTGAATAATTTTTTCATGACTATTGGACTGTATGGAAGTGTGTTTAGTAGTTAACAGTGAACCTATATAGATTAGTTTGTATGAGGATTACTAAATTACTGTTATAAAATAACAAATATTAAATTGACTATCAGTATATGATCATGTTTATTTATTTTAGGTGCTCAGTCTGCTGCTGTCAATGTCATCTGTGAACTGGCCAGAAAAAATCCAAAGAATTATTTGTCTTTAGCTCCCTTATTTTTTAAACTTATGACAAGTTCCACAAATAATTGGGTTTTAATTAAAATTATCAAATTGGTAAGGATGCTTTCATATATATATTCTAATACAATAACATTAGAATCCAAGACATAATAATATATCAATATATTGTAAAAATGATAATTTGCATTGCAATATACATCCATACGTCTGCAACCACTTGATGAAATAACAGATTTACCTATAAATATTTACAGCTTATTATGTGCTTAAACTTAAACCTTAGATGAAGTAATGATTTTCAATTTCTTGCTGTTTAGTTCGGAGCTTTAACACCATTAGAACCTAGGTTAGGAAAGAAATTAATAGAACCTTTAACCAATTTAATACACAGGTAAGTATTAATTCCTAAAACTGATACTTAGATCGTGCATTGATGTTATTATTAAAAAAAATTTAAAAATATGTTTTATGAGCTACTACATAAGCAGTATATATTCCATTGGAAGGAATTTTTAGTGATTATTTTTAGAATTAGGATAATTAATTATTTTCTTTTTATTTTCAGTACATCAGCAATGTCGTTATTATATGAATGTATTAATACTGTGATAGCAGGTAGGATATTCTTTATATATATTCACTTTCCTCATTCATAAAGGGGCGGGTTCACCATTAGTTTCCTTATTATACCAGTTTTAGAAACAGGAAATTTTATTTCAACTAATCTGTGATAGTGGTCCCAGTAAACATTCAAAATTTGAGCCTTCAAATCCATGTGTTGAGAATGATCTGCATTTGAAGAAAAATATTATGATTCCTCAATTCTTGAGACTTAAAGATATGAAAAATACATAGAAATAGACAGTAGAAATTCTCTATTTTTTTTAAAGCATTATGCAATTTTCATGCATTTCTGGTACTTGTGAAAACTATTGACATAATCATGGCCCGAATCTATCCCCGAAAATAGTGAACCTGTCCCTTTAATATAGTACTTCAATATGAGGTAAAGAACTGTTTCCTCGTTGCACATGTTAATTGCATTTAATATATTTATTTCAAAACCCATGGTCTTATGTTAGTCTTATCTCTAGCTTTTTAGTTGATAAACTGTTTTTGTTCCTGAAATGAGAACACTTGTCAAATCCCTTAAAAGCTAGGAAATTTTTTGCTCAAGGTCAGATGCTATGTTTATTCATGAAAGATTAGAATACTAACACATAAAGATCAATATTTCTTGTTCTGCATTGCAATTAGTGGCTTTTATGATAATGCAATTCTTATCAATTCAATGGGATATAATTTAACTCATACTATGAAAAGTAATTGAAAGTTTAAACTTGATTTTATGACAATTAAGTATCATTTGTTAATATATTATTCTCTAACTATTTTCATTCTCAAAACAATTCATATCAAAGAACTGTTCATTTTATGTTGAATTGTTTTCTATTAGAAGTCCATGTATTAATGTAGATTTTGGTTAAATTGTATGTATAATTAATATTTGATATGTTATTTCTATCTTAATTACAGTACTCGTTTCTATATCTTCAGGCATCCCCAATCATTCTGCTAGTATACAGGTACATACCATCTTACTATTTGTTTATCGTTTATCTCCCTTTACTTCTACTCTTTAACTCTCGTACAACACTTAATAATATATGAGAACAATATCAAACATTCTAGATTCCATTTGTACTTGCAGGATTCTCATCATTATTATGAACATTTCTCACAAGACATATACTTTCTTTTTTATACAGTCAAGTTCTTGATTTTTTGGGACAAATAATTACTGAATTAGATATGATATTGAATGAAATTCATTATTCTGTTATGTAATTCATTACTTCAATATTATTAAGAAGGCTGTAGTTATTAATTGATTAACAATCTAATTAAGATATAGCTCTAGTTATTCTGTTTTATTATTTTCTGTGGTTTACTTTACTTAAGTTTGATCTAACAACATTTAAAACAAGGGATTATGACTGACATGTACAATACCTCAATCATTAGACAATACTTGATTTCAAGAATAATGTAAGATATTTCAATGAGTGAATAACACACAGAAAATAAATGGAACAAAATTTCTTGAACTATGTTTCAATCAGATCAACATTGATAAACTATTTTATGAGAGTTAAAGATAGAAGAAAGTGAATGAATGAAATTATTGTTACATTGAAGGTGGTGATGGACTTTTCCCCTCCAAATATTCATTTTGTTCAAAATTTGGTATAAACCCTTATATTTATAATTATAATGTTGAGCTGTGGTGGTGAATTTTAAAATTTAAATGCTATGATTGGGATTTTTTGAATTATTTTAGAGCATTGACTTATTAGTGTTAGTTATTTGGAGGTGAAGGGTTAAAAGGCCTATTTATTGTGCACAATAAACTGTAGATTTAGAGATATGTATATGGGGTTGCTGCTTAGTGCCTTATGATAATCTTGCTTTGTAGATGAAAAATTGCAGACTTCAATTCTTTACAGAGGATTATGATTGTTTAAAACAATGATTGTGGCCAATTATGACAAATTAAGCAATTCTTCTATGTTACAAATTTTATAAGGATTAAAGAAGAAATCATTTTCTCAAGGATATTGGCCATTCATTTTTGCGTTAATCTTACTCAAATAATTTTGCATCCCTATTCAGCTGGGTTAACTGGTATCATGGAATGATATATGCTCAGCATATAATGAAATTGTAGCAAGAGAGCATACTTAAGAGTAAAGTAGTTGTTGTCTGTGGCTTTATTGTATATAAATGTTATTGCTTACTGACAGCTGTGGTATATGTAATGTCAATATATTGTTATTGATCTACTACCCTTGGTCTGTTGAAACATCTGTTAACTTCCCATACTTTGTTATTCCTTCACAATCAAATAAAAAAACATTGATAATGATTTCAATAACAATAATTCAAATGCTTGGCAAGTTAAATTCCTTAGCTAGCATTCGTTCTTTAACCCTGCTCAGTTAATGATTCTGCATCTAAAATTGAACTTATTATTAACTTGTATGTTAAGCCATGTTTTATATTCACTTCTACTAATAAGATTGGTTGTTGCAATTTATTTTGTAATGAATATCTAATAACCAAGACTTCCCAACATATACTTAAACATTAATGAACCTTAATTAAATGTTCTATTCCTTTCATTGTTCTTTTATAGCATTTGATTGCATTTTGCATGGCAAAATGATTTGTAACACTACATACATATTGTAAAAGTGTTATTAAATATTTCAGCTATGTGTTCAGAAATTAAGAATATTGATTGAAGATTCAGACCAAAACTGTAAGTTTTTTTTCCCATTTCATAAGATTAAATTACTTAAAACATGGAAGGTGTATACTTTTAAAAAACATATATTATATATAATATATATATATTATATATTACACAAAAACTAAATTATCTCCCTGATAATGTGAAACTATATTAGTATCAAGTAAATTTGCATATTTTAGGTTGATTTATTTGTTTTTAATGTCATTTGACTGAATCCTGATTGCACTATTGCTTAAGTATCCTATCCTAATTGTGTATGGAATGTGATTTTGTAATATGGTTAATTGCAGTGCGTTCTTTGAACGCACTGCATTGTTTTTGAAATGACTATTTTTTTTTTTTTTTTTTTCTCTCTTTCTGGTCACGCTCCCCAGCTATAACTGCAAATGTCTCACATAATCTGATGCGATATTCTAACGTAAACTAGTGCTCATTGTTATTTAAATGTAAATTGACGCAATTTTGCGAAACCGGAAATGACGTATAACATCCCAAAGTTTTTTAGTTTTTCTCAAATAACAGCTCTATTTTAATCAAATTTCGCTCAAACTTTTCTTATTAACTTCTTTTGACTAAACTCTAAAGGATAGCAGTTTAAAAAATTTAAAATTTTGACTTTTGTCTCTGACTTTTTGATTTTTAAATTTAACACTTTTTTTAACTTCAAGAATTTTGATCTGATCGAAATGAAAATTAACAGGTAGATAGACAATATGCCTGTCAAGAAAAATCTGTTTTCAAAATAACGGCATCACTTCCGGTTGTGACGTCATTCGACTCTTAACCTGAAATTTCAACTTCCGGAATTCTTAAGATATTTGAATTTTTTTTTTGCAATTAGTTACTATTTACCCATTATGATTCAATAATTAACAAAAATTGACCCGGAAGTAACAGGTCAACTGCCATCATTAAACCACTTACTTTTGTAAAACGAATAATGGGGTCTTAGGGGTTAATCGGACAATTGTAATTTTGATGTCTATGTAATCTTCAATTGATTGCTAACAGTTGTCAGGAAGCCGAATTTTGAATTTCGATTTAACTTTTCCTTTATTTCCGGTTATATTTTTTCACTAAGTGCCTAATTTTTGAAGGTTCATACCTTGACCTTTGGTGACCTTGTGACCTGCACAAAAGTTATTGCCCTTGATGAGACCTTTTTATTGATGTCTTCGTTTTTGTCGTGCAATGTCAACTTCCAGTTTTACAGCCATTTGAAAATCGCAATTTTTAACTTTGAAGAGATCTGTCACATGACCTTATTTACATACATCAAAATTTCTTTCATGTCCTTATTACATGAATCTATTCTTTCCAATGATGTATAACACTTGATATTTTGATCGAAATTGCGCTTTTGAAAATTTGAAAATTTTGTTTTAAGTTCTATAGTAATAGTGCGTGATTTATAAAAGAGCACATGTTTTTTTAAATTACGTATTTTTAAGAAAGTCGTCAAATTTGTTAATAGATTTGATAGAACATGATAAAGAAAGACAAAAAAGTGAAAAAATTTGATCCGGAAGTAATACTTAAACCGCTATCATGAAATGACTAACTTTTGTAAAACGGAAAATGGGGCCTTAGGGGTTAATCCGACAACTGTAATTTTGATGTCTATGTAATCCTTAATCGATTGCTTACAAATGTCAGGCAGCCAATTTTTGAACTTCGATTTAGCTTTCCTTTTATTTCCGGTTCTATATTTTCACTACGTGGCTAATTTTCGAAGGTCCATATCTTGTGACATTGACCTTTGGTGACCTTCTGACCTGCATAAAAGTTATTGCCCTTGTCGAGACCTATCTATTGATGTCTTCATTTTTGTTGTGCAATATCAACTTGCGGTTTTACAGCCATTTGAAAATCACAATTTTTAACTTTGAAGAGCTCTCTCATGTGACCTAATTTACATACGTCAAAATTTCTTTTGTGTCCTCATTACACGTAATCTATTCTTTCCAATGATGTTTAACAATTGATATATTGATCAAAATTGCGCTTTTTAGAATTTGAAAATTTTGTAACTGTGCGTGATTTTTGGCGGGAAAAAGCACGTGTTTTTTTTAATTACATATTTTTATGAAAGTCGACAAATTCTTCTAAAGATATGATAGAACATGACAAACAAAGACAAAAAAGTGATTTAAACGGATCCGGAAGTAACACTTAAGGAGTCATCTTGGTATCAGCAACTTTTCTTTAAATAAATATAATTCACAAAGTCATCATCCCATTTTATTTTTATTTCCAGTTAAATAATTTCAGAAATGGCAAAAACTTCCATAGCCCATACCTCATGAATACCGGTACCTTGATTTGTTTTCGACATATATAGTACGGTACCTATTATTTATGACAAAGAAGTCTCCTTATATAATTCGTATTGCAAATAAGTCCTGCTAGTCTTTTTCATATTTTAAAAGTTTATACGTTAATCCAACAACGACAAGGGAGATAACTTATTATTTAAACTTATGAAGTAATTAGGAAAATTATTTAATTAAGGGGGTTGACAACCCTAAACCTATGTACAAAAAATAGACGATTTCAACCACTTCTTTTCCACCTATCTGAAATATTTAAATATCAATGGAAAGAGGGGACTTTCAGCTATCCAAAAATATAAAATTTATTTCTTTATGACATTTCAACTTTAAGAAATAGGGTATGAAAGATGAACGAAAAAAACGTCAATTATTCCCTTTTAATTAGCATATCTACTAGGCTATTTAATATAGAAGGTTGAAATTTTGCACAACGCAAGTCTACATGTATCTCTACAAAATTACGTTGGCTTTTTGGAAAATTTTGTTTTGTTTTGGAGATATTGATAGAAATCAAAATTTTGCGAGTGCATTTACGAAAAATTGAATTTTTAAAAAACTATTCATTTTATAAAAAAAAGCCAACGTAAAGTTATAGAGGACATCGTAAGCTTTAGCTGAAGCCAAAGTTTGTAAAAATCGGATAAATTGTAAGCGAGATATGCTTTTGGGAAAATGGCATTTTTTTTCAACATTTTGCAAACACATTTAAACCTACGTAATTAACGATCATGTTGTTAAAAGATTGTCTTTCATGCTGTAGAAATCTTTAAGCACCTTTTAGGCATCGATATGCACCGATATCCACATAATTGGAGTGCTAAAACAATGGATTAGCACTTGTCAAAACACCCCTACCCACCAATCATAAAATTTCTCTGTTTACATGTGACGTAAAGATTTATGGGACATCACGTGACTTCTGGATTCCCCCGATACACAAACTCTTACTTCGCGTGCCGATATTAACAATAACTGACCGGCAAACGTAGAGAATGTTTATTTAGCCGATGACGTTGTAATCACAAATGTCAACTGACAACGTAATTTGTACGTCTACATAGAGGAATACCCCGTTTTGTTCTATAAATAGATTATCTTCACGGACGGATATCAGACGAACTACTGAAGCGATTGAGCTAAAATTTTTACTAGATGAGTTTCTTTTAATGCCAAATAGAATGGATATAAACTTAATACGTTTCTTGATTGAAATACACCTCGAACGATAAGGTTGTCAACCCCCTTAAGCTAATTTATCAAACTCTGAAATATTTTATTAATTGTATAATGTTGTCAATGTTAACAAAATGCCCTTATTTGATATTCTAAATTGATTCGTTTGCCTTTTTGTAATTTATATGTAATTTATTAAAAGACCAATCGTTTCTTTTTATCAAAAATAAAGTAGTCTAACGATTGTTGTACAGGTTGATATTAATGGAAGATACAAACTATGTAACTGTTCTACTATAGAACAGGCATCGTAGTAAGTCATTAATGTAGTAAGTCATTAATCAAGATTGATCTATCTGTTGTCCAATGAAAAATAACAGCGGTTAAAAAGGGACACGCACTGCATCAATAGCACTGCATCAATACCGTTCACGGTTCTAGGATATGTTTGTTTAGAGACATCAGTTTATCTGTAAGCTATATACAGTGAACTGTGAGTAATCCGACATACATTGGGATTGCAAAATAATGCTTTTTGAGATCTCATATCTTGTTCCACATGTTACTATTTATAACTCAGTGACCCATGTAACATACTTTCTTATTATAAAACTCTATGACAATCTATAACCATCTCTTCAGTTCTTTATGAATTGAAATATGTTGTTGAACACATGGACTAAATTAATCCCTTTAATTTCAATATGCTATCAATTCTATTTTTTTTTTCAGTAAAATATCTAGGATTATTAGCCATGTCACGTATATTAGCAACTCATCCGAAAAGTGTTCAGTCTCATAAAGATCTAATCTTGCAATGTTTAGATGATAAAGATGAATCCATTAGAATAAGAGCTTTAGATTTATTATATGGCATGGTAAGTGTGTACATAATCAGTGGTATAGGAATCAAACTGACATACCCCCATCAAAATTAGACCAAACTTTCATTGGCTATAAGCTTCACTACAGTTAGGGGCTCGTGAATATCAAATTCACCCGTTGACCAAACATGTTGAAGCAAAACTAAAGGTGTATTTCGACAAAGTTTGAAAGTATGAAAGTATTGAAAGATTAAAAAATTTTAATTAGACCGACACACCACTGTACACTATTCTATGTGTCAGAGAATACAAGACAGTCAGAAATTTAAAAGATGTCTCTGTATTTATGTATGTGTGACAATCTGTATCTTCAGGTATCCAAGAAGAATTTAATGGAAATCGTCAAAAAATTAATGGTACATATGGATAAAGCTGAAGGATCACATTATAGAGATGAATTATTATCTAAAATAATAGAAATATGTAGTCAATCCAATTATCAATTTATTACCAATTTTGAATGGTTAGTAATTACAAATTTTTCACTCACGATTAAATTGAGGAAGAGTTTTAAAAAGAAAAGATAGATTTGGTCTGATTTTGTTTTGTGACAATTTATGTCCCATTTAAAGTACAATCAACACTGCTTACGATATCAATGTGAATTTTTTTCCCCTATGTATCAACATATTTTGTTAACAATAATAGCTTGCATTTGTCACCAGATGTAGTTGAGTTATTGCCCTTGACTTAGTCATAATTGGCTTGTGAAGTTGATTAAGACAAGTTTTCATCTGATTTGAATTAAATTTGGTGTGTTCATGTATATGCAAGAGATCTTGGATTAGGCCCAAATAATGTTGGAGTTCAACCTTTGTTAAAACATATACTTTAATTTGGGCATATCTTGCTAGGCAACCACTTGTGTAACTTAGTATGAAGATGAATTATTGCTATAAAAAGACTCTTAGCTATTACTATATACGTATGTTACCATATTATCATTAATTTGTGATATTGAATTGTATATTATAAGGTATGTAAGTATACTGGTAGAATTAACTAGAATGGAAGGTACAAGACATGGTAAATTAATAGCCTCTCAGATGTTAGATGTAGCTATCAGAGTACAAGCTATACGACATTTTACTGTTACACAGATGGTATGTAGTTTTCTTTCTCATATTTTAATCATTTGGTGGAATATCAAGACTGTTTTAATGCAGTAGGAATTTCACTCTCCAAATCTTTTCAATAACTAAAAATTGCCCTGTTGAAATAGTGAAACAACAATTTGCTGATACTGTGTTATGGTTGTAGAAAGTCACCTTTGTGTTTAGAATAATTTCATAATCTCTGATATTACAGGCTTTACTATTAGAAAATTCTCATGCATTAGTTAGTAATTCTCAGAGAAATGGTATTTGTGAAGTATTATATGCAGCTGCATGGGTTTGTGGAGAATTTGCAGAGTGAGTTGGATTTCATTTTTCATATTTTTTTAAATGGATTATTTATCTGATATACTTGAGCCAAACTTTGATATTCAGATATTTTTGTTGAATAAACTCAATATAAATCTTGTTTGTAAAGATCCAACCAATTGATATTATGCATCTGAAACCAATAGGTTCTGTATTTACATTTATTATAGTCATGCTACATAAGTTTTCTTCTCAATTTCAGACATTTATCAGATCCATTGAATACATTAGAGTGTATGTTACGTCCCAAAATAACCATCTTACCTGGTCATATACAGAGTGTGTATGTACAGAATATGTTGAAATTATATGGTAAAGTTGTTAAGAGAGCCGAAGATGAGGAGAATGAAGAAATGTTAAAGAATGTGAATGAACTATTATCAGATAAATTACCTATATTTATACAGAGTGCTGATTTAGAAGTCCAAGAGAGGGTATGTAGTATGTATTGATATTCGAAATAATGTTGAGTGCTTGCCAAAGACTTTTTTTTTCGAATATTAAGGGATTTGAGGTCTATATCTAACTTACAATCCAAGAAAAACTATGTTTCTTATTTACTATTAACCCCCTTTTTCCAATAGATTCGTCCACAGGTTAATACATGAAATAATCGTCGTCGACATCAAATGTGAAATAATACCGTGTATTGTATATACAAATACTGTATTTAGGATAGCTAATAAATTCTTATTTATAAAGTTTATATTCATCTCTGTTAACTAGGACTCTACTGTTATTTCTTTTTGCAAATGCTCTCCTATCTCATAAAGGTGAATTAGATTCCCATGACGGTGCATATTTACATTGATTTAGATTTGCCTCTAAATTTGTCTTAGAATGTTTTAATGGAGCATCAGTGGATAAATTCAGTATAATGTCTTATACAACTTTCAGGCATGTTGTATATTACAAGTAGCTAAATATGTTGGTAAATTACATGAAAAGGGTGCTAAAATGGGAGATGAATTAGAACAATTATATGCTGGGGATTTAAATCCAGTAGCTGTTAAAGCCCAGAAAAAAGTCCCGGTTCCGGAAGGGTAGGTCTTTAACTGATTTCCACCTTTTAAATACAAGTTCTTTTTTAACTACTTTTAAATTCTGTTGGTTTACATTATAGCAGTTTGTTATAATTCTTTAATCAAGTTTTGAATTTATTATTACCCAAATTTGTTTTATTGATATAGGTTAGATTTAGATGAATGGATCAATGCCCCACCATCAGATAGTGAAGAAGATGAAATGCAAGGAGCATCAATATTTAGTATGGGAGTATCACAAGAACATAGGTCTATATACCAATATGATGATACTTCTAGTAAAAAAACACATGAACCTACAGAAGAAGAAATAACTAAGGTAATTTTAATCCACAATGATCATTCACTGAGATACAATATTGTACAGACATAGACATTTTTGCCACTTCATTAATGAATTATGTTCATTTTTTTCAAATTTTAATGTTATATGTCTTTGTAGAGTCGGTCAGCAAGAAAAGTAGAACAACTACACAATCCTAATTATTTGAAAGATGATGGCAAATCCAAGGTAAATATAAGTTTATTTCTGATTGATATTTTACAGCCGTCACATTTTATTGATTTTGTCTATCTGATAGATGTCAGTCCCTCCGCCCTCAATTGGATTTTGAATATAAAAAGGTTAACTGCTTTGATGAAACTAAGTATGCTTATGTTTACAAATCAATTTGTGAGATCTGAATAAATAGTGCTGAATTATTGCTTTTGATATTTTGATTATCATTGCTTTATAATTGTAGAGACACAAGAATGATAGTCTTAAAGTTGATAACATTCCAGTAGCTGAGATCAATCTCTCTGTACCATTACACATACCAGGTATATTTATTTATTTACCACATTACTGAAAAATGAACCCCCGTCACCATATAGATAATAATAGAATGCATTAAAAATGTATCAAACTTCTGTTGTATCGGGGAGAACTGCTGCATAGCGTCCAGTGACTGAGTTGGCCATTGACTACTATTATATTTCACCCTGTCAGTTTGTAGAAGATGTAGTGAAATAACTGCATAGTAGTTTGAATGGGAACATTTTTTGTGCATTAAAATCCCACAACACAAAATCAATAACATGAAAATTTATATTACTGTCCTCATCCTCAATGCCTTGAATCAGTTGCAGAAAAGCAGGGTATGAAAATCAATTTCTGATTTGGTGAAAATTAATCACTGATAAACTGGTTGAAGGTATAAATAAAATTGATGAAGTAGTCTGTTTATAAAGATTGGTATATTGTAGGATCTTCCTCTGATAAATATGCACGTCTGTCAGCCTATCAAGATACAGACAGTAAAAATAAACGTAATAAAAAGGGTAAAAAAAAGAAAAGAAAACATGGTGATGCTGATGAAGAATCGGATCATGATATAGAAGTTATGCATGCTGTTAGTACAGTGGTAGATATGCCTGAGGTACAGTTAGCATTTTTATAGATAGTGTTTGGTAATGAAACTCTATGATAGTAGTATCAGTAATTTCTATATTTGTTTTCTGGTGATTTTTTTGTCTCTGATTTCACTATCTACCTTATTGAAGAAGAAAACATATTTAAATGTATAGTACTAACTATAGATTATATTACAGGGTATTCATCTATCAGATAATGATAATGATGATGATAATGGCAATGATTTAAATAAAAAGCTAGATATGGACTTAGATCAGTAAGTATATACAAGATTAAATACTCCATATACTTCTTTGGTCAAATATCATTCTTGACAAAGGGTCATGTCATTCAGGTGGGTCAAAAAGGGGGTGTCTGGTCAGTTACAAGATCTTTATTTAAAGACTTCTCTGGCACCCTTGAAGTAAATAACTTGTTTATATTTGGTTGGAGAAGGCTCATTAATTTATAATAATGATAATAATTGTAGACCATTACGTGATGATGAAAGACTTCCAGTAAGAACACATCATGTTGTTTTAAATGACTCACCTAATCAACCACCTGATACAGAAAAAACAAAGAAAAAACATAAAGTTAAAGAAAAAGACAAGAAGAAGGACAAGAAAGATAAGGTATCGAAAATCTAAAAAACTAAAAATTATCTTGAGAAATTTCTTTAATTTCACTTAGCACCTTATAATTTGACATGTTTGTATCTTACTACTTTTATTGTTTACTCAATCCTTTAATCTATTTTATTATCATAGAAAGACAAAGAGAAGAAAAAAGAGAAAAAGAAATCAAAAAGCAATAACCATGAAATACCCAGTCTTTTACTTGCCACACCTTTAAATGATGAAAATAATGTAGAGAAAGGTGAAGAGGTCAAAGTTGTAGAGGTTAATAATGTTGATAGTTTATCTGTGATCCAAAATACAAAACCTACAAACAAGGTGAGAAACAAAGACTTACTAATGCCTGTTACTTAAGGGCACATCTGGACAGAATTTGGAATTCAAACAACTTAGATTTTGAAAGGTGCAGTTGTAATTGTTTTGTTGAGTAAATAGTACAAATGTAAATAGCAAGAAAAAAGTATATTTTGCAAGATGAATATATTTTAGTAGATAACACATCTATGTATGTATTTTGATCAGTCCAATTTCAGTAGGTTGCATATTTCATATAGATTGGTTAGAACAGTTCAACTCTAAAACTGACTGATCATGCCCCCACTACTGACCACTTGTCAGTCATGTATTCAGCTAGCACTTCTCATCTCTAAATTAGGCATCTTGAGAATGTATAGATTTGATGATGCTGCAAGCGAACCAGAAGGGATCATTTTGCAGTAAATGCTAATTATGTTATATTTTGTAGAATGATGATATAGAATTCTGGTTGTCAGAGAGTGCTGACACAACTCCTTCCCCTTCCACAGCCAATACAACCCTAACTAATACAATATCCACAACTCTTACTAAAACTAATGGTGATATACAAAACATAGTTTTATCAACTGATGAAGAAGATAAAATTGAAGAGGTAAGTTTTCTTGACTGATTCTATTTAATGAACAAATTAAATATACAATGCTCATAAAATTGGTAGGTTAAAAAATTTCAAGCTAAGCTATATATTACAGAGCTTAGTTGGGTGGTTTGCGTCTAGGTTACTGTGAAAGACCACACTTTTTCTAGTCACTAATATATGGCCATTCTGTGACTAGTACTGGAAAAGATATTCACAAAAGATTGTTCTTACTGTTACAGAAATCAAAGAAGAAGAAAGAAAAGAAGAAAAAAGAAAAGAAAAAGAAGGAAAGGAAAGAAAAATTAAAAAGAAGTGAATATGAAGTAGCTGAAGGAATTACAACACCTTCTAAAGAAAATATTTCAGTGTCTCAACAACCCACTCCTCTTGATGTACAACTACCTGTAAGTTATAAAATGATATAGTAATATATTGTTGGTACCAATTTATAAAGTCTTATGAATAAGACAATGGCAGCATTAATGTGTTTATGTGTTGATTTCCATTAGATTCTGTTTGAACCGAAGCCTTGTCTTCCGTCAGGCTGTTTATGTAAAAGATCCCTCAACAGTTGTCTTCTTTAGCTCAGAAGGTTATGCAAAGAAAAAAAGCGCAGGAAACAAATGTATGTTTTTTTGATGAACTGTGATAATTTAAAAGATATTTTATTACAGCCAATGTCCAGTTATCAGTTACTAGCTGAAAATACAACGTTAAAAATGGTAAGCTGCAATATATATTTATTATTATTTTGATCTTGTATTTTAGTTGACATACAAATAAATTCAAAACAAAATGTACCTGTGATATCCTTTCAAACATTGCCCAGAAAAGTTCCACAACATTAGTTAAAGTTTTCCCCTAGCTTTTGCAACTAATCTAATGTTTTATTGTAGACATGTGAAGTTCGTGCTACTAATCAGAGAAGTGATCAAATTATTGTGTCTATTGTCTTTACCAATTTTTCCCAAAATACCATCAAAGATTTAGAATTTAATGTATTAGATACTCTAAATACCAAATTAATCCGTGGGGTAAGTCAATTAATCTTTAAATGGTCATGAAATTTCAATTTTTTACCAAATCTTGAACCAATGAAGGTTTGAATTGATAGGTTTACTTCTTGATTTGAATAAAGCAATAAATTCTGTGAATTTAAAATTTGAATAAGAAGTTATTTTTCTAGTTATTTTTTTTCAGCTTGGACACAACAACCAATCAGATGCAGTTAAAGTACCATTTAATTTATTACCAGAAAGTCAAAATGAAGGACAATTTGCATTTTCTGTAGAAAATATCAGTATGCCTCAAAAATTACGTGGAACATTAACTTACATTGCAAAGGTAACCTCATCTAACTTTTTTCATTCTTATGTTCATTGAAATATGTTTAGAAAATCAGGAAAGGCAGTTGCTATCAATTCCAAATTTTCAAATTTTTTTTTTAAAACATTCTCTTTTTTATGTTACCGGTACCTCTTGTATTATTATTTCAGAGTGCTGATGGTTCGAGTCATGATAAAATAGATTTTAGATTATCATTGCCTTGTTCTTCTTATCTAGTAACAACTCCTTGCAAAAGGTAAATCTTTTTCTATTGATATTTACTGATTGATTATTTGCATACTGGACAGGGTCATGAAAAATTTCTATATTTATCTTAAGCAGAAAATGTGACTATGAAGAAGTTTATTAAAATTTATATAAAGAACTGATCAATGTCAGAAATTAAGAATTCAACATAGTAATTACGGAGCTGTTATGTTTATAATTTATATTATATATATTATTATTACAGTGCTGACTTTACAACATTATTATCTGGTGGAGATTTAACAGCCAAATCATCTCTACAGCTAACACCAACTGACTCCATTTTACATATTTCATTAACCAAACTCTGTTTCTTTTTACATTTTCGAGGTAATTAAGCTATTGAAAATGTTTAATATATATTATTGTTTTGGAATCTTGACTAAAGATCCAAAGGCAAAAAAGCATCATGTTTTAGAATCACAATGTAATCACAAAACAACAGTTGAAAAGATGGTGATGTCAAAAGAAGGAATAGCCGTAAGTGATACCTCTGAACAATTGATCAGCAGGAAGGAAAAGGGCTTAAACATGACAGGCATGTGTGAAAGTACACTTCATTACATAGCTTATAAAATGATACAATGCCACCTTTTTATTGTCTGTGCTATGAGTCATGCTCTGGATGACTGACACATTTATGTAACAATCAGGAACTGAAATAAAGTTATAATTTTTGTTATTTTTTTAAATTTGATTTTTCAGTGATTGAACAAGTAGATAATAGTGCATCATTATATAGTAGATCCATTCAAGGTCACCCTGTTTGTGTACTAGTCAAGAAGGTAATGTGGTTTTGATATTTTCGCATAATTGATATTATTATCAAGGTAAAATCTAATTTGATTGCATATCAGATAAGACTTAAAGCTGTTTATGTTTGATTGAATTTTATTTCTTTTTCACAAAAATAATGAAAAGGGTTTCACCAATCCATTTTTTAGAAATAACTTTATTTTTCAAGTCAAATTTTTTTTTAATTTGTAGCAGGTATAACTTGTTAACCTGGTATTGCTTCCCAACCTATATCACTGAATATTGTTATTTTAGGTGAATGAATCATTGAAAATAGATGGAAAGAGTACTGACAATACATTCTTATCTAATGTGTTAGATGATGTACGTAATTTATTAACAGCAGAATCGTAACATTATACAAATTATACCAGATGATAGAGATGTCACATTCTATGGAAAAAATGATATTTGTTATTAGGTGTTTTATAGAAGAATATGTTCTCTTTAAATGAAATAAGACACACTTTAGGTATTGAGCTTAACAAAAATATTGACTATGAGAAGATAATGAATATGCATGTGAATAAATGTAATGCATGATGCATCTCTATTGTATGGTTTGTTGTATATATATATTTATAGAACATTTATTATGGAAATTGTGATAAAAATAGAAATGTTCCCATATATCATCTCCCAACAATTTTTTTTTTTTTCATGCAATTTTTTGCCAAACCCTAAAAATTTTGCAAAGATGATCATTTTCAAACTTGATGAATAACATTGTAAAAGGTGCATTATATTGATATATCTTGTTAAGTTTTTGTTTTCTTTATTTATCAATGTATATAATTGAACACAATTAATATATAACTCATAGTCTTAACAATAAAACAGTTATGGAAAGGTTTGTAATGCAGATAGAAAAATCAGTTATTGACCCTAGCCCTTGTTGCAGCAATGTCAGAAACCTACAACTTTACATTTATTTGTTAACCTCTAAATATTTAAGACTTGGTTTATGAGAGTTTTCCAGATATATATTATGTACATCTTATAAACAAGCCAATGTAATTAAGCATGTCCAGACAATTAGTACATCTGGCAGGCCTATGCACTGTTTTTAAAGCTGAATTCATAATGAATAGTAAATTTAGTATTCCTGTATTTAGCAGTGACTTTATAGTTCACCAGCCATGGATGTATTACCAGAATCAATGTGATCATGTGACAATATTGTCATAGTTACATAGGAACTGTAATCCTGTTAATTGTGAAAATGGAATACCAAATGGAAATTAATTCTTAAGTGAAAAATTCTGCATAACATAAACAATATTTGTCAATATTTCGTATTTTCTCAGTTAAAGTTGGGATATTTGTAAATGTCAGTGTTAATAAAATCTTTCCAGAATCCTTATTTCACATATTAATTCTAATTAATTTCTATATTATGTATTATGAAGATTGTTAATGATATTGTTCTTGTATTTATATATTAAGGCTGTAAATTGTTGATATGATTAGAGATTAATTTCAAATCCAATCCCTGTGTATGTAAGAAAATGTATTTTAAAACCATATACTATTATGATTGTTGATTTTAGATGCTATCTTTAAACAGGTTGGCTATTGTAATACGTCCTTATAGTGGCAGCTCTCTATACAGGGGCGACGGCTATATACGCCCACATTAATGTGTGGGTGTATAAAAATCATAATATTGATTAAGAACAGAATTAGGAGAACACAATTGAAGCGCATATTTATGTCCTCTGGCCAGTGGCAGTCATTTAGTCAGGGCCAGTCAAATGTTCCCATGCATAATATAACATACAGTCTAGTTTGATTATATACTCAGTCCATATGAAAACACACCACATGTAAACATCATAAATTTTATTCACGATAATGTTAATGCGCGAGCGAGATTTACCTTCTTCCCGTAAGTGCTAGATGGGGGAGAGGTCGTCGTGCCTGCAAGTCGCAGACGGTTCCTTATGGTTTTCGGGTGAATGAATCAACGTCGTCCTTGGACTTAAGCAGCCGTTCTAGTCGCTGGTAGTGTTCGGTCTCGGACATAATCCAGTACGATCTTACGGTCCTGACGTGCCGTTGTCACACGTTGTTGACCCAGTTCATGACGATCCCGAGAGCTCGCCGTTTGCTAAACCTTTGATGGAGTCTTGCAATCGTTGTGTGTGCTCAGTGTAGTCGTCTGGCATTTTCCCTGGTGCTGGGGCATGAAGCATGCCAATGGCACGTTTTCGTTCAGGGGTTGTAAGTCGCGGCATCGTGTCGGCGTTTTACAAGTGTCAGTGAAGAAGTGAAATTTTATTCGGATTCGGATACTTTTTAAGGTAATGTGTGCACAATCCAGAGTGAAAAAAATTTCTTCCCGTGGTGTACGTGCAACATGTTGTGTTTTTGCGAAAAATTGCCTGTTAATATAAAAATCTCTCATTTCTTGCACCTGGCTTGTCGGATGACGTCACTGTAGTGTTGTTGTTGTATATTAAATTTTTTCCGATTTCACTATCAAGTTTCATGTAAATCCGTCAAGAATTGCACCTTGTAGAGTGTTTACGAGCAATTGTGGACGGACGGACAGACAGTTCATCTGAAGTTAAATATTGACTTTTTCAAGTGGTGCGTTTTCATGTGTACTCAGTGTCTTCTGTTGAATATGCTCAATAAGGAATATGACAGGAAAAAAAGGGGAACTGAATTCAAATCTTAAATGGAAGAACATGTTTATGAAAAATTGTTTATTGGCAATGAAGAATAAGAAGAAGCATTGTAAATTCCTCCACATTCTACACACACAAACATTGACTATCAGTATCCATCAATACAACCTCAATATACAAGCTGGACTCTTAAGACTAAGACCTGTAAACCATATTCATTTTAGGCCCATAATGTAGGATAAGAGTTCATTTACTAGTTGAATGTAAATGTATATGGAATGACAATAAGTGACACTTAAATGGTTTTTGGTGAATTTCTAAAGTGCTGTATACTGTCTTGACTTCTGATTTCTATTGGCACCGTACTTTCATTAGCTGTGAATTTGAAGTTGCTCAACAAGAATGACATTGGTTTGTCACGCAAGGAACAAGTTCTATTTCTTTCAAATTCAGAATGATAAAATTTGTACAGAAAAATAGGGTGTAAAATTTCATTTGACTTCTCGCAAGATATTTAGAACCATGAAAATATTTTTCCAGATATTTGTATGCAGTGGTCAGTTGGTAGGGTTGACTGCATACCTTCACCTAAGATTATAATACTAGTTACATAGTTTGTCTTTTTTGCAGAGCAGATGCAAGGCTCAATTTCTTGAAGTCAAATTTTTGACTAGACCTTAATTATTCTGAACTTCACAATCTAGATGATAAGAAAACCAATAATCTTATTGGCCATGTCACTCACTATTGGCAGTCAATGAGTGTTTCCTAAGTATTAATACAGATGCTATTTGTATTTCTATATTATATATATCTAATACTTAATGTTTATGTGAAATTGATCATTTTTTAATCATCTATTATATATATCTATATATACATGTATATATAATGAATATTTATATGAATAATAGATTAAATCCTCTGAGAAGCTATCCAAATGACGTGGGATCTTGGTAAATATGTATGAATCTAACTGCCTGTCCATTTTGGGACTATGTCTGTAAATGGATTTTTTAATTAGACTAAAACTTGTGGTACACATACACCTGTTACTACTTAACCAGTGGAGTGCTACCTCCATCATCTTCAATACATTTCTGAGATTTATATTTTCGAACTTCAGCTAAATATTTTGACCATGCATCAGAGTTTGTGTCCTCCTGAAATGAGGAAATTTAAAATTATATGAAACTGTAACAGATCATTTTCATGACATGGAAATCTGAAATATAAAATGAAATTTTACCTTCTACTCTTCTGCACCTTATGGGCTAATGAAAACGGGCAAAACCATGCAGTGTGCAATGAGGGCTAGGACAGCGGCATTAGCCTACTCATTTGTTGATTTCCAACATTCTAGGGACCTTCAACGTTCACAGCCTGTTGCACATTGGGCCTCAGTTTATTGTCCTATCCGACCTGACAAGGGGAAACTGGGTTGAAATATACGAAAGTTCATCAAGCCACGTTTTGACTAAGTCAAGTGCAATAACTCCAGAACAGTATATCGAAATGTCAATTTCGAACTTGACCAAGATGACATCAACTTCAATGATCACACCAAATTTCATTCCAATCAGATGAAAACTGTTGTCTCTATCGTGTTCACAAGTCTATTTCGACCTAATTTGACTTAGTCAAGGCCAATAACTCAAAAAACGTTCACCCAAAAATCGTCAAGATCAAAATTCTCCAAGATTTCATCAATATAAATGATAACACCAAATTTCATTCAAATCAAATGAAAATTGTGATCTCTTTCACGTTCACAAGCCAATTTTTAGGCGTTTTGACTAATTCAAGTGCTATAACTCAAAAACCATTCATCGAAAAATCGCCAATTTCGAACTTGTCCAAGAATTCATCAATATAAATGATAACAGCAAATTTCATTCAAATCAAATGGAAATTGTGATCTCTATCGCGTTCACAAGCCAATTTAGAGGCGTTTTGACTAAGTCAAGTGCAATAACTCAAAAACTGTTTATCAAAAAATCACCAATTTCGAACTTGTCCGAGATCTCATCAATATAAATGATCACAGCAATTTTCATTCAAATCCGACAAAGATTGTAGCCTCTATTGCGTTCTGTTACATATATGTCTGTAGCCTAAAATACATGTAGGTTGACGCCACTTAAATCTTATCATATGATTTGTTATAACCACTGTACTTATAGACAGTACCAAAAATTTAGACTTTTTAAGATAACATAGCTTTGTGACAAAGAAGTTAATTTCACATCATGACTTGTACCTAGTGTGTACTCTTATCAACATATAGTTGACGTTAAACAATTATAAATTATATACTTTACTAAATATTACACTTTTGCACCCTTTGTGGCATCGTTATCATTTGATCTTTAAATTAAAATAAAACATTCTAAAATAGTTCTAAATAATCATTTTGGACCTCACAATAATTTTACTTCAGAAGGCTAAAATACATGGAAGTGTTAAGAAGTGTTCTTTCGATGTCTTAACTTTCCATATATTTTCATTATACACCCTAATATTAAGGATTAACTTTATTAAGGTAATTAGTTTCATGTATCGTTCTTTAATTATTTTATATGTATTATCATATTGTAATATAGTATTGTAAAATAGCATAGTAGTTTAGATTAGCATTAGTAATAAAATATTATTATTACATTAAACAGGACTTTAGTGTTTCTTTGAAACTTTAGCTGTTCCGCGTCTGTCGTCTTTTGCCTTCTCGACGATTGTCACGTAACAGAATTGGGGGCTTGTCCGGGAATGAATCAAAATTTAATTCAAGTTTGAAAATCAGTTACCTACAATTGATATTAAACTTATATATGAAATTTATGATCAATTTCATTATTCAATTACAAAAGAAAAAACTGTTCTGTTTAATAGCTAAAATCTAATTACGATACTATGTGCTAGTTGCAATCTATGGAACAAGATACATGAAACTTATAGCTACATTTATTTGAGCTATATTTCCAATGTTTGTTTAAAAATTACTAACATTGTCACATAATTTACATAGTAAATTATTATATAATTTAAGATACATTTTTTTTAAGGTTAAAAATTATTTAATTTTGATTAGTTTAATAGATATCAATCTTTAAAACCTTAATACTTTACAATTATAATTGTAATTTTTGTTCTTCTATACATATATTACATGTATTTCGTAGGCAGTTATTAACCCAATTATATTGAGTTATATTATAAAATTTAAAATCACAAAAGTGATAACAAAGGCTGCTTAATTCAAATTTAATCAATTTAAATAACATTGTATTAAATTAAATAATAAAAATGGTGTTCGAATTAGACCTATTCTTAAAGTCAATTTCTGTTGAGGGTTTATTATCTCTAAAGAAAAGTGAACTTTTAGAAGTTTGCAAACATTTCAAAATTGAGGTTAAAAACACTTTGACAAAGGCTGAAATACGCAAGATATTGGTTGATCATTTGGTTGATGAGGAAATTTTGGACGAAACAGCACTAGAGCAATTAAGTCCTGATTTAACGTCGTTCAGACGCTTGGAAATCGAAACAAAATTAAGAGAGCGTGAAATGTTATACAAGGAGAGACAACTTGACTATCAACGTCAGAAAGACCAAGAAGATAGAGACCATGAATTAAGAATGCTGGAACTTAAACTACAAAGTGCAAAAACAAATGTGGACATAACAAAATATGTGCGATTGATTCCAAAATTCACTGAGGATGAAATCGACACATATTTTTCACATTTTGAAAAGGTAGTAGAGAATATTAAATGTCCCAAACAGGAGTGGACATTATTATTACAAAGTGTCTTAATAGGTAAAGCACATGAAACCTATGCGGCCCTTTCTGCTACTGATAGTAATAATTACGACTTTGTAAAAAATGCCATTCTTAAAGCATACGAGTTGGTACCTGAAGCCTACAGGCAGAAATTTCGCAGCACTCGGAAAACAGACAACCAGACGCATGTTGAATTTTCGAAAGAGAAGGAGACACAGTTTAACAGGTGGTGCTTCTCAAAAACAATCAACGGTGAGTTTGAGAAGTTAAAACAATTGATTTTGATTGAGGAATTCAAAAGGTGTGTTCACCAGGATATTAAAACACACCTGGATGAAAACAAAGTTAGTACTTTAAATGAGGCAGCTATTTGTGCAGATGACTATTCTCTTACACACAAAGGCTTGTTTCATAACAAACAACAACATCGTTCTCCAAAGAGTACTCCTCAAATTCAATCTTCATTCAAATCAAATCAAACGACTTTCAACAAAACTGATAAACAAGATTACCCTAAACCTCAAAGCATAAGTAATGGAATCACCTGTGCTTATTGCAAAAAGAAGGGACATCTGATAGCAGAATGTCGAACGTTAGCCAGAAGAAATGGTGAAAAATCTGAAACCAGTGCTCTTCTAACAAACCATGTTGACAAACCAATATTTTCATCCAAAACCCAAGACAAAACACCAGAAAATTATTCACCATTCCTTTCAAAAGCATTTGTATCAAAAGATGAATCTTTTTCAAATGCAAAGGAGATTAAAGTTCTCAGAGATACTGGTGGGTCTCTTTCCCTTTTAAAGGCAACCACTATTCCAACATCTAAAGATGACTTTACTGGTACATTCGCTATCATAAGAGGTATAGAAAGTGGATTTACAAAGATTCCTTTATACAAGATTTATTTAAAAACAGATGTTGTTCCTGATCTCAAAGATCCTGTAACCATTGGTATTGTTCCTGAGCTACCAGTACCAGGTGTATCCATGTTACTAGGAAATGATATTGCTGGTAACAAAGTTCTTCCTGAACTAATTATGATTGAAAATCAATTAGATGATAACAAAGTTCATTTGATGGATATTTCTCCTGCCTGCATTGTAACCAGAGCTCAACACAAAAAAGAAACTGAAGAAAATATCTCAAGTCATGACTTGTCAGATTCATTTTTTGCTGATTTAGATAATATGAATGGTGTTTCTGACAACTCATCTGAACATAATAAAAATGCCAGACGAGTTGTTTCTTCCAGAGAAGAACTGATTGAAAAGCAATCCAGTGATCCTGATCTAATTGATTTACATGCCAAGTCTGTGACTCAAGAAGAAGCAGTCAGTTTACCCTCTTGTTATTTTAAGAAGATGGGAGTTCTAATGAGAAAATGGAGACCACTTGACAGTCCTGTTGATCAGGAATGGAGAGTCGTATACCAAATTGTTGCACCAAAGATGTACCATAATGAAATACTTGGTTTGGCTCACAACACCCCATTTTCTGGACACCTCGGTGTTACCAAAACCTACAATAAAATTCTTGAACATTTCTATTGGCCTGGACTACGCAATGACGTGGTCAACTTCTGTAAAACCTGTCATACATGTCAAATGGTGGGAAAACCTAACCAAAAAATACCAGTGGCACCTTTACGGCCGATTCCAGCATTTGCGGAACCTTTTAGCCGTGTGATCATTGATTGTGTTGGACCTCTACCAAAGACAAAATTAGGCAATAGATTTCTTCTAACCATGATGTGTACTTCGACCAGATTTCCTGAAGCTATACCTTTGAGAAGAATCACCAGCAGCAATATAACCAAAGCGTTGGTCAAGTTCTTTACTTTGGTTGGTTTACCTCAAGAAGTTCAATCAGATCAAGGTTCTAATTTCATGTCCAAATTATTTCAACAAGTTTTGTATGAACTAAACATCAAACAATTAAAGTCTAGTGCTTACCACCCTGAATCACAAGGAGCATTGGAAAGATTCCACCAGACCTTGAAAACCATGATGAAGACATACTGCTTTGAAAATGGACCAGAGTGGGATAATGGAATTCCTTATCTACTCTTTGCTGTTCGAGAATCTACACAAGAATCATTAGGATTTAGTCCTTATGAATTAGTGTTTGGACATAAAGTGCGAGGACCTTTGAAATTACTGAAAGAAAAGTGGTTGTCTGAAGATCCAGAGATGAACCTCCTTGATTATGTCAGCAACTTCAAGTCAAATTTCTTAAAGGCATGTGAGTTTGCACGTGAAAATATGGAAGTATCTCAAACCAAAATGAAAACCTGGTATGACAGGAAAGCTCTGCTTAGAAGTTTCAAGCCAGGTGACAAAGTTTTAGTGCTGCTCCCCCTCCACGATCAACCATTATCCGCTAAGTATTTCGGACCTTATGTCATTGAAAGTAAAATAAGTGACACTGATTATATAGTTCAAACACCAGGGAGGCGTAAGTCTAAGAGAGTATGTCATATTAACATGATTAAACCCTATTTTGAACGGTTGGATTCCAACGGTAGTATTGAAACCATTGGTTTTATTAATTCTGTAGATATTGTTGATACTGAACAAGAAAATAACATTGATCAAGATAATGTTAATATTGATACAACATTAGGACCAAAAATAAATAATTCTGATGTTCTATCAAATTTAGATGATAAATTAATTCATTTAACTTCAGATCAAAAAACTGGTTTAAGTTTTATTATAGATAAATATAAACATTTGTTTCCTGATGTTCCCACAAGAACTGACCAGATATTCCATGATGTTGATGTTGGAGATGCAATTCCTGTGAAGCAGCATCCGTATCGAATGAATCCAGAGAAACTCAAGTACCTGCAGAAGGAGGTTAAATATCTTTTGGAAAATGACTTCATCGAACCAAGTAAGAGTGCCTGGAGTTCGCCATGCATCTTGGTACCTAAGCCTGACAAAACGTACCGCATGTGCACAGACTTCCGCAAGGTCAATTCACTGTCAAAAACCGACACGTTTCCCATCCCGAGAATAGATGACTGCAATGACAGTATTGGTAACTCGAAATTCGTAACCAAATTCGATCTTCTTAAAGGTTTTTGGCAGGTTCCTCTCACAGAACGTGCCAAGGAGATATCAGCATTCACCACCCCATTTGGGCTTTACCAATACAAAGTTATGCCGTTTGGAATGAAGAATTCCCCTGCCACATTTCAAAGACTCATAAATCAAGTCATCAATGGGTGTGATGGGTGTGAAGGATATATCGACGATGTCATATTATACAGCAACGCATGGGAAGAACATCTTCACCTCATTGAAGAAGTCTTTAAAAGACTCAGTGCCGCATCCTTAACAATCAACCTGACCAAAAGCGAGTTCGGTTGTGCAAATGTAACTTATTTAGGGCATATTGTTGGTCAGGGCCAGGTGAGGCCTATTGATGCTAAAGTTAGTGCTATTTCTGAATTTCCTCAGCCCAATGACAGGAAAAAGTTGATGCGTTTTCTGGGAATGGCTGGGTATTATAGAAAATTCTGTCCAAACTTTTCTGCAATTTCTGAACCTTTAACTCGTCTTCTACAAAAGAGAGTCAAATTTCATTGGACAGAAAAGTGTCAAACAGCATTTGATCAATTAAAAGCCATGCTCAAGAATGCACCAGTTCTTTCAGCTCCTGATTTTGATTTACCATTTAAATTAGCTATTGATGCCAGTGATTTTGCTGCAGGATCCGTCTTGTTGCAAGCAGACAAAGATGGAATAGACCACCCTGTTTGTTACTTTTCTAAAAAAGAATGTTTATCTTTGGTTTTAGCTTTACAACATTTTGAAGTTTATGTTACTTCTGGTGGTCAAACCATCACTGTCTTCAGTGATCACAATCCGCTTGTATTCTTAAAAAATTTAAAGAAAAAGAATCAACGACTTCTTCGTTGGAGTTTGATGCTTCAAGAATATAACTTGGATATAAGGCATATCAGGGGAAAGGACAATATCATTGCTGATTGTCTCTCAAGGATATAAATATTATTGATGCTTGATTGTTTAATTTTGAGTAGTTTTTACTGCATTTTATTATTACCTGTATATTATATATATTCAAATCTAAATTTAACTTCAGAAAGGTATCATTTCATTTACCTTTCTTCCTTTCAAGGGGGGAGGTGTTACATATATGTCTGTAGCCTAAAATAGGTGACGCCACTTAAATCTTATCATATGATTTGTTATAACCACTGTACTTATAGACAGTACCAAAAATTTAGACTTTTTAAGATAACATAGCTTTGTGACAAAGAAGTTAATTTCACATCATGACTTGTACCTAGTGTGTACTCTTATCAACATATAGTTGACGTTAAACAATTATAAATTATATACTTTACTAAATATTACACTTTTGCACCCTTTGTGGCATCGTTATCATTTGATCTTTAAATTAAAATAAAACATTCTAAAATAGTTCTAAATAATCATTTTGGACCTCACAATAATTTTACTTCAGAAGGCTAAAATACATGGAAGTGTTAAGAAGTGTTCTTTCGATGTCTTAACTTTCCATATATTTTCATTATACACCCTAATATTAAGGATTAACTTTATTAAGGTAATTAGTTTCATGTATCGTTCTTTAATTATTTTATATGTATTATCATATTGTAATATAGTATTGTAAAATAGCATAGTAGTTTAGATTAGCATTAGTAATAAAATATTATTATTACATTAAACAGGACTTTAGTGTTTCTTTGAAACTTTAGCTGTTCTGCGTCTGTCGTCTTTTGCCTTCTCGACGATTGTCACGTAACAGTTCACAAGCGGACAGATGGACGAACGGACGGGGGTGACAACAATATACGACCACATTATAATGTGGGTAATGTGGGCGTATAAAAAAGAAAAAAAAATAAGTGTCTTACTCTCTGAGCCACCATGGCTCTGACATGGAAATCTGAAGAATCAATATTAAATACATTAAGCTAAATACATTCTATTATATATAGCCCACCTCTTTTTCTTCTTCTTTGGCTTTTTTGGCAACAATACCAGTTTTTAACATTTTCGGGCCTTTTCTTCGCCCCACCTACAGAAAGAAGATCTTACAACATGAGTATCAAATTGTGTTGACTTCAGAATATAGCCTACAAATTTACCCAAAAAACAGTAGGCCCTATTTAGCTTCAAAATACTTCAGTTTCAGCAGACAACCCTGTATCTGAACTCTTGAATAAGTTGGTTAGGCCTAACATAAATAAAATACAATGAATATATAATATGTATTCTTATGATATTAATAATTTGTGAATGCCATCCTAATGACCTAAACATCAATGCCATAGTATGTTGACAATTCAATTTTAAGCCAACATGAAATTGAAACATCATTTTATATTTTTGTTGAAAAATGAATAGAATAATTTAAGTCATAACTACTCCTTACAAGTGGTAAGTTAAAAGATGAGCCTGGTTTTGGGCTTATTTTTTCTTTCTCTTCAGTTTCAACAGTTCGTTTAACACCTTTGGTTTCTTTATTCATTCGATCCTCGTGGACTTTTTTCCTAAATATCGCCATAAAACTTCCATCATTTGCAAATGCATTTGATGAACAAGGTGCAGCATCAGCACCCACGGTAATTGTAGGGTCATTTGCCTTTTCATGTGACAAAGGTATATTGTCAGTTGTAGTTTGGATTATTTTTACACTGTTACAGTCACGTTTATCTGCAGAATTTATCGATGAGGGGAGCGGAGCGTCTGACTCTGAAGTCGAAGAATATAATATTAATGATTGAGGTTGTTTTGATTTTGAACTTGTATTCATTTCTTGGTGAATAATTTCTTCCTTTCTATGAATATTGAGGTGGGAAGATTTAGTTTCTGTTTCCGAATGTGTTCTCTCGCTCATATTCGATTTCCATGCCGACTTATCAAATTTTTGTTGATTATTTACGGAATTTTTTTTTCTGTTAGACATTTTGTTTTTGATCTGTTGTCCAGACCCAATACCTTGCAGAACTTTTAAATTAGATAAACGAGACTACAATGTGGTCGATGTAACTATTTACACGTAATATGAACTCTTTCTTTGATTATTTATGAATGTCACTAGAAACTAGGCTATCTTCTTCGGAATTATATAATTCTCTTCTATGATAAATTCGCTGGCCCAAATTTGATATTTTCGTCAATTTGTCAATTTGTAGGAAAATGAATTGTTTTTAAGGTAGTGTCAGTGAAATTGTTTTTTCATACGAGATTGTTGTGTGAATAGCTATTTTACATAAAACGAAAGTATAATCATGGAGATTTGGAACGTCTGACTTTGATTTGACATTAACAAAGAAAGCATAATGTCTAATAAAGGCGGAACTTATTTAGGACTCTTGTGGAATAATTTTAAGTCATCTTTACAGGTTGTTTATAGAACAAAAGAAGTGTTTATTGGCCAAGATCATTTTGGTAACATGTATTATGAGAAACATATAAGTAATGGTAAGATACTGTGTTAGACTGGGCCGACGATATTCGCCACCCGGGTGGCAAACAATTATTCGCCACCCTCATTTTTTATTTGCCAACAAAAAGTACTGGTACTAAATATGATCCACGGAAACACTGTGTACGGGTTGTAAGAAAGGCTCACGGGTGGTAATCAAGGAATATGGGTGGTAGATGATAGTAAACAAGACGTACTGGTACTAAATTAATCCGAGTTCTCTGTGCTATAGGATAGTCCATTTTTATGATTTTTTTATATTTACTGACTCTCCTATAGTCAGAGATGGGTGCTCTTTATTTCCTATCGAAAATGGTCATGCACATCTGCATGACGGCTTTGAGCCTATTTCTACCCTTACGCATGGTTGTCATAAGCAACTGTGCACATCAATGGGTACCCCAACTCAATACGCACACAACAATGTAATAAAAAGTGGTCTTACCTTCACACAGTCCATCAAATATCCATTTATAGATCGCCTTCAAGAACAATTCGCTTATTCTTGACCACCAGCGACATTTAATTCTTTCCGACCAATCAAAACACGTGTATCACGTGATGCTATCGGCCATGAGAGTTGGGGTACCCATTGATGTGCACAGTTGCTTATGACAACTACGCGTAAGGGTAGAAATAGGCTCAAAACCGTTATGCAGATGTGCATGACCATTTCCGATAGGAAATAAAGAGCACCCATCTCTGACTATAGGAGAGTCAGTAAAAATAAAAAATCATAAAAATCGACTATCCTATAGCACAGAGAACTCGGATTAATTTAGTACCAGTACATCTTGTTTACTATCATCTCTACTTTCATTTCATTGAAATAAATACAATTTATCTTAGAACTGTCTTGTCTGAACTTGACAAAGTCCATTTAAAATTAGTCAGAGGTGGCTAATTTGCTACTGTCAAAACAGGTATATCAAAAGTGATGCTATTTCATGAATATATAGAGATTTTTTCTGCAGCTCGGGTGGCGAATAGCCAAATGTATTGCTCGGGGCTATTTGCCACCTGGGTGGCGAATATCAACGCCAGTAAGACTGACCAAGTTGGCAAGTATTTCCCACAAACACAATCTAACTTTCAAGTAACTTGACGACATTGATCTGTTGAAAATAAAATTTCGAAAAATTTATCTATAATTCTCTGCAGTATGAATGCCAGCATTGGTTCCCAACCTCATACCATAATCCACATTGAATTCAAAATATTTCTCTTACATATCTTACATTCTCTTACTGTCCTGGAGCCACTAAAAATTAAGCCTCCCTCATTAAGCACTATGATTAGTCAATGTATGATATATAAGGTGTATATTTTTTATAAGTGATTCTTACTTGATTAGAATGTTACCTGTATGTGTAAGGAATAAATTTAAGTCTATATTCATAATATATCCAATGTATTGCACTTATATGACTGTATCTGCACCACTGAGCTACTATTCTAGCTGGATAGTTGGGGCATTATAAATGCAATAAAGTATTATGTGTTTCCTTCCATGCACTGCAGAGAAATTGAAGCGTCCAGCAAGATATATAAAAGATTTCAACCCCAAGAGTATAGCTCAGCTTGAATCACCACCGATTCCTCTAGAATGGGAATGTAAGTCAGACATTTGGAGTTTTTAATTTTTTAAATGTCAGAAAATGTGGAAGTTTCTGTGAAAATGATACAATTTTTGAAAACATTTCACTGGCCGAGATTTATTTGTATATGCAAAATGAATATTATCAAACTTAGAGAAATTTGACATAATATGTCACCTTTAAGTCATTGATAAAAGAAATTTAAGTTTAGTCAGAAATACGATCAATATGCATGTGAACAAAACACTATGTCTAATGTTTTTTAGCTTGGTTAAGACACAGACGTAAAGACCCACCAACAGATAAGGTATGATGCATCTCTTTACTGTAGTTATAATACATATACTAGGAATGAGACTGCATTGTGATTTAAATATTACTTTATTTTAGACCTAAGGGTTATAGAAAAAAACAAGTTACATGTACTTTGAAATGCCTAAAAACATTAAATTTTAGCCATTTGTGTTATCTAGTGCAATTTTACTATTATAAAGAGACACTAAACTTTCAACTGACAGTATTATTCAACTAGTCAATATGTGTATTAACACAACGTATTTTACCTGGGACTTTTACTTTTTTTAACAGCTTCACAGCCTACCTATGGGTAGCCCCTTATTCCCATTAATAACTGAAATATTTATGACAAGTTATGAACCAGCCCAATAAAACCACTAAAATGGATTAGGAAAGTAGATGACACTTTAGTATTACTTGACAAAAATGACGATCCTAACGTATTCCTTAACTACCTAAACTCATTCAAAACTAGGATTAAATTCACTATGGAAACAGAAACTGAAATTGGCCTCCCCTTTCTAGATGTACAGTTAAGCAGATCAAACAACAAAATAGAAACTAAAGTATACAGTAAAACCAACTCATACTTATCAGTATATTCACTTTAAGTCAAACCATAGTTTAAATATTAAAAAAGCATTAGTGCAAACTCTAGAAACAAGGACTATGAATATCTGTAATCCCAAACACTTAGTAGATGAGCTTACGGTTATTACTAACACCCTGGTTCAACTCTATGATTATCCTGAAAAAATGGTTAAAGAGATCATCTATCAATGTAAGAATCCACAGCCCCGAAGAAAACAGCATCAAGACCACAGTAACATCCTTGTTCAGATACCATTCATAGGCAGCGAATCATATAAAATAAGAAGAATTCTTCACCAGCATCATATCAATGGACATTTTAAATATGGTAAAACCTCAAAGGACCTATTGAGAGCAACTGGAAAGAGTAAAGAACGGAAAAAATTTCAAGAAAAAGGTGTGGTTTCCATGATCACATGCTCTTGTGATATGAGTTCTGTTGGAGAAACAAAGCGGCCCCTTGAAAAAAGAATGAAAGAACATTTGTCAAAATCATCAACCACTAAATCCGCAGTTTCCGATCATCCTTGACATAAAATTAATTGGGAAGAACATGTAAAGATCCTGGAATGTAATATTCATAACAAAAAAGAAAGAAAATTAATGGAATCAGTGAAAATAAAGAAACTTAAACCTGAATTAAACCTACAGGCCTATATTTGTCTAAAGCATACGATCATCTATTAGGGGATAAAAAGTAGCATGGCATGATTATAAATTCTTATTAGTAAATAATCTATAAACTATTTGATCATTAGTTTGTTATAACAAAATTGATAAGCATTTATGTTTTAGTCCTTATTGAAACAATTGTCAATTATTGTTATTGTATATCGTTTTTATTACTCATATGGGCTCTAATTGAACTATGTATACATATCCTTGTCTATTTCTTCAACCTATCACTTGGCCTGAAGAAGACAAGAGAACACTTGTCGAAATGTCGCCTTATATTTTATTAAAGTAATCGTTTTATCCATACAAGTTTGTTATAAATGAAGATAATCAGTTTGATTCTCTTTTTGTTCCAGGAATTGGAAGAGAATTATTTATATTTAACAAGGACACTTATGAGATCCAAAGAACTGGAGAAAAAGTCAATGGTAAATATTTACCTTATACATCTTATTTTTCTATTTTTAATTGTGGATAGACATAGATTTCATTGGTTATTATTGTCTAAATTTGGTGTATGATGATGAAATTATAGTTGTGTGATCAGAACTTCCTTAACTTCTGAATGTGTAAAAATGCCTGAGAGTTGTTGACCTGTATTTGTTAATGAGCAATTTAATGTTCATATACTTGTCTTATTTACTAATTTCTAAATTCCAAGCATTTTACCTTAATAGCCTCTTTCCTTCGCATTAGCATAACTCTTATAAACTTAGATTATCAGTGAAGATGAGACTGAATCAAGTCAAAAAAAGGGAAACAACTCATTTGAGTGAAAACCATTTTGACATTCAATTACTGTTTTGAGCAGCTGAAGACATGTATTATAAAGTTCTATGATGCTTACAATTTTAATTATTTATTTAGGAAAGTGGAGAAAATAAACAAGATGAACAAATGTTAGTAAAAGAAAAATCAAGTAAGATTTGAAATATGGTTTTTGTATTGATGACACTTTAAAATATTTTCACTGTTAAAATAGTGCACAATACATCTATTGTAGAATGTATGGAATTATTGTGAAGATGTATTTTATCCTAGTAAGGTATGGAATAGTAGTACGTTGAATAACATACTTTTCATAATACATCATTCTCATATTTAACATGTCATTTATGAAATTTGAATCATTTACAGCTAAATTTCCTAGCTACCCAGATTATGAAAGAATACCTGGTTTAAAGAGAAGTCCAGATGAAGATGGAAAAGGATGACAATGGGTACTCTAAGCAATCTTTGTTATTCTAGTAGAATAAATTTGGTCAAAATGTCTGATGTCTTTTGTTTTTAATTTTGTCTGATTAGCATAGATTGTAACTCTGTTGTCCTTTGTCAGTGTACATTGGAGACAATAAAGAAATACTTAGTTAGATATTAGACCTACAAGAGAAAACCTTCCATTAATTGAATTGATTTGATGCATCCAGACACATATATTGTGGCAAAAAAGTAATATTGTTAAGAAATAAAGTGGCAGTACAAACCTTTTTTTCCAGGTTTCAAAAAAAAATGGGGAACAGCCACTGCTTACAATTTCAAAAAATACTGTGATACCAGCCCAGGTGATAACAGTCTAGATACTAGACACAGGTGTAATAGCTTGACATTATGAAGTTGCCCTTAGATAATCTAACTAGCCTATTGTATAGAGTAATAGATCCATTGTTAATGTAAATAAGAACTACTATTAGAAATGTGTGTTTTATGCATTCTAAATAGAAAGGACAAAGACCGCCTTTAATCTATTATTTAGATTCTACCTCTTGGTTGATCGTGATTTATATGGTTATTTCTACCAGAAATGTAGATAGATTTCTTGGACTTCCCCAAATTGTTTTGACCAAAATTGTTAAATAGAGAGGGTATTGGTGGGATGCCCTATCTATCGCAATATGAGGATTAAATAACTATTTTTATACGCCCACATGAAATGGGGGGCGTATATTGGCGTCACCCCATCCGTCGGTCCGTCCGTCCACAATTGCTCGTAAACACTCTACAGGGTGCAATTCTTAACGGATTTTGATGAAACTTCATATATGAGTGTTGATGATTTCGCAAGGATGAACCCTATGGAAAATCAGCGAAATCTGAAAAAATTTAGTATGAGTTCTTGCCTTTGTTCTTGAATGGCTCGTAAACACTCTACAATGTGCAATTCTTAACGGATTTTGATGAGACTTGGTGTGAGAGTTTGTTATAACTCAAGGATAAACCCTATTGAAAATCAACGAAATAAAAAAATATTTAATATGAGTTATAGCCCTTGTTCAATTTTTCAATTTTAACTTGTAAACACTCTTGAAAGAATAATTCTTAATGGATTTTGATTGAACTTGGCTTGAGTATTTGTTATCGCCCAAGGATGACCCCTATTGAAAATCAGTTAAATCGAAAAATATTTAGTGTAAGTTATTGCCCTTGTTTTTGAAAACGCGTTCAACTTTTTGGCTTATAAACACTCTAGAAGGCACAATTCATGATCAATGTTGACAAAACCAGCTGTAATTGTTTGTTATCACCTAGGGATGAGCCCTATTGAAAATAAAATATATCAAAATATATCTCATATGAATTATTGCCCTTGTTCTTTGTCTCGTAAACACTCTACATGGCACAATTCTTGATCAATTTTGATAAAACTTGGTGTGAGAGTGTGTTATAACTCAAGGATGAACACTATTGAAAATCAGCGAAATCGAAAAATATTTAGTATGAGTTATTGGCCTTGTTCCTTAAAACGTGTTTGATTTTTGTCTTGTAAACACTCTACATGGCACAATTCTTGATCGATTTTGATGAGACTTGGTGTGAGAGTGTCTTTTAACTCCAGGATGAATCCTATTTAAAATCAGCGAAATCGAAAAATATTTAGTATGAGTTATTGCCCTTGTTCCTGAAAACGTGTTCAATTTTAGCATGTAAACACTCTAGAAAGAACAATTCTTAATGGATTTTGATGAAACTTGGTTTGAGTATTTGTTTTCACCCATGGATGAACCCTATTATAAATCAGATAAATCGAAAAATATTTAGTACAAGTTATTGCCCTTGTTTTTGAAAACGTGTTCGATTTTAGCTTGTAAACACTCAAAGAACCATTTTGAATGGATCTTGATGAAACTTGGTTTGAGTATTTGTTTTCACCCATGGATGAACCCTATTGAAAATCAGATAAATCGAAAAATATTTTGTACAAGTTATTTCCCTTATTCTTGAAAAAACGTTCAAATTTAGCTTGTAAACACTCTAGAAAGAACAATTTTTAATGGATTTTGATGAAACTTGGCTTTAGTATTTGTTTTCTCCCAAGGATGAACCCTATTGAACATCGAAAAATATTTAGTACAAGTTATTGCCCTTGTTTTTGAAAACGCATTCAATTTAACTCGTAAACACTCTAGAAAGAACAATTTTGAATGGATTTTGATAAAACTTGGCTTTAGTATTTGTTTTCACCCAAGGATGAACCCTATTGAAAATCAGATAAATCGAAAAATATTTTGTGTCAGTTATTGCCCCTGTTTTCAAAAACGCTTTCAATTTTTGGCTTGTGAACAATCTAAACATTCATTTTTGACAAAACTCGCTGACATTGTTTAATATCAACCAAGGATGAGTTTTATTAATGAAACTAGAGACCCTAGAAAAAAAATATATGGTGGAAGGTTGAATATTTCATTCCATTAATTGTTACCTTACTGAAAAGTTTTTTATTTGAAATAAATGCTGCCAGTTGGTGTATATTACCTTGCCTGGCAAGCTATCTTTAACAATAATAGTCTCTCATTGCGAGAGAAGTTGTTGGCGCTACTCCCTCAAAACTTGGCATGCATGTTTAAAGTGATAAGATGTCAGTAAGTTCAGCTTTGGTAACAATCGGATGAACCATTTGCCTGTCCACCATTGGACAATAGAGAGCTAGTTTCTTGATGGATATGAAAATCAAACCAAACGAAAAATATTTACTTGAATTCTTTCTGGACAATATAGAGAGCTTTTTTATGCATTTTGATGAAACTTAGTGTGTCTTTGTTGTCACCAAAGGGTTAACCCCATTGAAAATCAAACCAATCGAAAAATATTTACTATGAGTTATTGCCCCTGTTCTTGAATTCTTCTGGACAATATAGAGAGCCTTTTTTTATACGCCCACATGAAATGGGGACCATAAAACTAATAATAATGATTGAACATCCAAACCAATCATGAAGAAGATAATGGTGATCACAGTTTAAATTAATAAGCTGGATTCTAATGACAGGATACAAAGTGAGTCAAATCCAAATTTTTAAAAAACTGTCATATAAAAAACCATTTTTTTCCAACGTTTCCCTCTAATACAATAGAGCTTCCTCAGGGAGGGCTAAATACAAAATGAAGAGAAAAAGACAGTTAGATAGTCCAAGTTAAGGAATGATCTTACCATCTTTTTTTAATTTAATGTTTGAACGATGCTTATTAAGTCTTACACTAAATGAAGTAACAGTTTGCCCTACATATTGAATTCCACATTCCGAACATGTTAAACAATAAATCACATAATTGGATGTGCAATTAACAGCATCTTTGATGAAAAACACTCTGGAGTCTTTACTTGTTATTGTATTGGTGGTATTGATGGTGTCACACGCTTTACATGGAGGTCTTCGTCGTAAGCAAGGTGAGCATCCCCAAGTATCTACATTCGCAGGCCTATCACTTTTATTCCGTAACTTATTAGCGTGAAGGATGTCACCAATAGTCTTGTTTCTTTTTTCTGCCATGATGATCTTACTTTTGTTCATAACTCTCTTCATTCTTTCACTGGTATCTAATAATGTTTTATCTTTAGCCATATTTCTGATGTTAGGTTGACGAGGATCATATGTTGTAACCCAGGGTATGATCTTTTTGTTGCTGTCATTGTCCTTTATATTGGTCTTATAGTGAAGGAGTTCTTGACGAGTTTGAAGTTGAACTTTATTGAAAGCATTCTTTATTGTTTTATTTTTATATCCACATTTTTATACATCCGTCTGTCCACAATTGCTTGTAAACACTCTACACGGTGTAATTCTTGACGGATTTAGATGAAACTTAATATGAGTGTTTATGATCATGCAAGGATGAACCCTATTGAAAATCAGCGAAATCGGAAAAAAATTAGTATGAGTTCGTGCCCTTGTTCTTGAATGGCTCGTAAACACTCTACAAAGTGCAATTCTTGACCGATTTTGATGAAACTTGGTGTGAGAGTATGCTATAACTCAAGGATAAACCCTATCGAAAATCGAAAAACATTTAGTATGAGTTATTGCTCTTGTTCTTGAAAACGCGTTCAATTTTAGCTTGTAAACACTCTAGAAAGAACAATTTTTAATGGATTTTAATGAAACTTGGCCTGAGTAATTGTTATCACCCAAGGATGTAGCCTATTGGAAACCAGTCAAATCGAAAAAAAATTAATATCAGTTATTGCCCTTGTTTTTGAAAACGCGTTCAATTTTTAGCTTGTAAACACTCTACAAAGCACAGTTATTGACCGATTTTGACAAAACTTGCTGAAATTGTTTAATATCACCCAAGAATGAACCCTTTTGAAAATAGCACATATCGAAATATATTTAATAGGAATTATTGCCCTTGTTCTATAAAATGTGTTGGATTTTTGCCTTGTAAACACTCTACAAGTCACAATTCTTGAGCGATTTTGACATAACTTGGCATGAGTATTTGTAATCACCTAAGGATGAACCCTATTGAAATTCAATTAAATCGAAAAATATTTAGTATCAGTTATTGCCCTTGTGTTTGAAAACGCGTTCAATTTTAGCTTGTAAACACTCTAGAAAGAACAATTCTTAATGGATTTTGATAAAACTTGGCTTGAGTATTTGTTTTTACCCAAGGATGAACCTTTTTGAAAATCAAATAAATCGAAATATATTTAGTGTCAGTTATTGCCCTTGTGTTTGAAAACGGGTTTAACTTTTTGGCTAATAAACACTCTAGAAGGTACAATTCATGACCAATGTTGACAAAACTCACTGAAATTGTTGGATATCACAAGGAATGAGCCTAATTGAAAATTAAAAATATCAAAATATATCTAATATGAATTAGTGCCCTTGTTCTTTTAAACGCGTTCGATTTTTGTCTCGTAAACACTCTACATGGCACAATTCTTGATGGATTTCGATGAAACTTGGTGTGAGAGTATGTTATAACTCAAGGATAAACCCTATCGAAAATCAGCGAAATCGAAAAACATTTAGTATGAGTTATTGCCCTTGTTCTTGAAAACGCGTTCAATTTTAGCTTGTAAACACTCTTGAGAGAACAATTTTTAATGGATTTTAATGAAACTTGGCTGAGTAATTGTTATCACCCAAGGATGAAGCCTATTGGAAACCAGTCAAATCGAAAAAAAAATTTATATCAGTTATTGCCCTTGTTTTTGAAAACGCGTTCAATTTTTAGCTTGTAAACACTCTACAAAGCACAGTTATTGACCGATTTTGACGAAACTTGCTGAAATTGTTTAATATCACCCAAGAATGAACCCTTTTGAAAATAGCACATATCGAAATATATTTAATAGGAATTATTGCCCTTGTTCTATAAAATGTGTTGGATTTTTGCCTTGTAAACACTCTACAAGTCACAATTCTTGAGCAATTTTGACATAACTTGGCATTAGTATTTGTAATCACCTAAGGATGAACCCTATTGAAATTCATTTAAATCGAAAAATATTTAGTATCAGTTATTGCCCTTGTGTTTGAAAACGCGTTCAATTTTAGCTTGTAAGCACTCTAGAAAGAACAATTTTAATGGATTTTGATAAAACTTGGCTTGAGTATTTGTTTTTACCAAGGATAAACCCTATTTTAAAATCAAATAAATCGAAAAATATTTAGTGTCAGTTATTGCGCCTTGTTTTCAAAAACGCTTTCAACTTTTGGCTTGTGAACACTCTAAACATTCCTTTTTGACAAAACTCGCTGAAATTGTTTAATATCAACCAAGGATGAGCCTTATTAAGAATTAAAAATATCAAAATATTATTAAGGGTGAACCCTATTGCAAATCATAAAAATACCGAAAAATATTTAATGAGTTGTTATTAGGTACAATTCTTGACAGTTTTTAATGAAACTAGAGACCCTAGAATAAAATAGGTTGGTAGGTTGAATAATTCATTCCACTTATTGTAACCTTACTGAAAAGTTTTTATTTGAAATAAATGCTGCCAGTGGGCGTATATTACCTTGCCTGGCAAGCTATCTTTGAAAACGCGTTCAATTTTTAGCTTGTAAACACTCTACAAAGCACAGTTATTGACCGATTTTGACAAAACTTGCTGAAATTGTTTAATATCACCCAAGAATGAACCCTTTTGAAAATAGCACATATCGAAATATATTTAATAGGAATTATTGCCCTTGTTCTATAAAATGTGTTGGATTTTTGCCTTGTAAACACTCTACAAGTCACAATTCTTGAGCGATTTTGACATAACTTGGCATGAGTATTTGTAATCACCTAAGGATGAACCCTATTGAAATTCATTTAAATCGAAAAATATTTAGTATCAGTTATTGCCCTTGTGTTTGAAAACGCGTTCAATTTTAGCTTGTAAGCACTCTAGAAAGAACAATTCTTAATGGATTTTGATAAAACTTGGCTTGAGTATTTGTTTTTACCCAAGGATGAACCCTTTTGAAAATCAAATAAATCGAAATATATTTAGTGTCAGTTATTGCCCTTGTGTTTGAAAACCGATTAACTATTTGGCTTATAAACACTCTAGAAGGCACAATGTTGAAAAAACTCAATAAAATTGTTTGATATCACCCAGGGATGAGCACTATTGAAAATTAAAAATATCAAAATATATCTAATATGAATTTTTGCCCTTGTTCTTTTAAACGTGTTTGATTTTTGTCTCGTAAACACTCTACATGGCACAATTCTTGACCGATTTTGATAAAACGTTTTGTGAGATTGTGTTTAAACTCAAGGATGAATCCTATTGAAAATCAGCAAAATTGAAAAATATTTAGTATGAGTTATTGCCCTTGTTCTTGAAAACACATTCAATTTTAGCTTGTAAACACTCTAGAAAAAACAATTCTTAATGGATTTGATGAAACTTGGTTTGAGTATTTGTTTTCACCGAAGGATGAACCCTATTGAAAATCAGATAAATCAAAAAATATTAAGTAAAAGTTATTGCCTTTGTTCTTAAAAACGCGTTCAATTTTAGTTTGAAAACACTCTAGAAAGAAAAATTTTGAATGGATTTTGATGTAACTTAGCTTTAGTATTTGTTTTCTCCCAAGGATGAACCCTCAGATAAACCAACAAATATTTAGTGTGAGTTATTGCCCTTGTTTTTGAAAACGCTTTAAACTTTTGGCTTGTAAACACACGATTATTTTTGACAAACTCGCTGAAATTGTTTGTTATCACCCAAGGAAGATCCTATTAAAAATATCAAAATATTATTAAGGGTGAACCCTATAGCAAATCATAAAAATACCGAAAAATATTTAATCAGTTGTTATAAGATACTATTCCTGACATTTTTTTAAGCCCACATGAAATGGGGGGCGTATATTGTTGTCACCCACATCCGTCCGTCCGTCCGTCCGTCCGTCCGTCCACAATTGCTCGTAAACACTCTACATGGTGTAATTCTTGACGGATTTAGATGAAACTTAATATGAGTGTTTATGATCACGCAAGGATGAACCCTATTTTAATTCAGCGAAATCGGAAAAAAATTAGTATGAGTTCGTGCCCTTGTTCTTGAATGGCTCGTAAACACTCTACAACGTGCAATTCTTGACCGATTTTGATGAAACTTGGTGTGAGAGTATGTTATAACTCAAGGATAAACCCTATCGAAAATCAGTTAAATCGAAAAATATTTAGTATCAGTTATTGCCCTTGTGTTTGAAAACGCGTTCAATTTTAGCTTGTAATTCTTAATGGATTTTGATAAAACTTGGCTTGAGTATTTGTTTTTACCCAAGGATGAACCTTATTGAAAATTAAATAAATCGAAATATATTAAGTGTCAGTTATTGCCCTTGTGTTTGAAAAAGGGTTTAACTTTTTGGCTAATAAACACTCTAGAAGGTACAATTCATGACCAATGTTGACAAAACTCACTGAAATTGTTGGTTATCGCAAGGGATGAGCCTAATTGAAAATTAAAAATATCAAAATATATCTAATATGAATTATTGCCCTTGTTCTTTTAAACGCGTTCGATTTTTGTCTCGTAAACACTCTACATGGCACAATTCTTGATGGATTTCGATGAAACTTGGTGTGAGAGTGTGTTATAACTCAAGTATGAACTCTATTGAAAATCAGCGAAATCGAAAAAATTTTTAGTATGAGTTACTGCCCTTGTTCTTGAAAACGCATTCAGTTTTAGCTTGAAAAACACTCTAGAAAGAACTATTTCTTAATGGATTTTGATTAACTTTGCCTTGAGTATTTGTTTTTACCCAAGGATGAACCCTATTATAAATCAAATAAATAGAAATATATTTAGTGTCAGTTATAGCCCTTGTTCTTGAAAACGCGTTCAATTTTAGCTTGTAAACACTCTAGAAAGAACAATTTTTAATGGATTTTGATGTAACTTGGCTGGAGTATTTGTTGTCTCCCAAGGATGAACCCTATTGAAAATCGAAAAATATTTAGTACAAGTTATTGACCTTGTTTTTGAAAATGCGTTCAATTTAACTCGCAAACACTCTAGAAAGAACAATTTTGAATGGATTTTGATGAAACTTGGCTTTAGTATTTGTTTTCTCACAAGGATAAACCCTATTGAAAATCAGATAAATCGAAAAATATTTAGTGTCAGTTATTGCGCCTGTTTTCGAAAACGCTTTCAATTTTTGGGTCTTGTGAACACTCTAAACATTCCTTTTTGACAAAACTCGCTGAAATTGTTTAATATCAACCAAGGATGAGCCTTATTAAGAATTAAAAATATCAAAATATTATTAAGGGTGAACCCTATTGCAAATCATAAAAATACCGAAAAATATTTAATGAGTTGTTATTAGGTACAATTCTTGACAGTTTTTAATGAAACTAGAGACCCTAGAATAAAATAGGTTGGTAGGTTGAATAATTCATTCCACTTATTGTAACCTTACTGAAAAGTTTTTATTTGAAATAAATGCTGCCAGTGGGCGTATATTACCTTGCCTGGCAAGCTATCTTCTAAATCTACAGACACCCATCACTATTTACCATAAACCAGTTGTCATCCTAAACATATTTTTAATTCTATACCATACAGTGATGATCTTCGTATTAAGAGAATTTGTAGTAAACCTGAGTGGACTTCGGCCAATCTCAAGAAATTTTCTTTGTACCTTAAAAAATGTGGATATAAAAATAAAACAATAAAGAATGCTTTCAATAAAGTTCAACTTCAAACTCGTCAAGAACTCCTTCACTATAAGACCAATATAAAGGACAATGACAGCAACAAAAAGATCATACCCTGGGTTACAACATATGATCCTCGTCAACATAACATCAGAAATATGGCTAAAGATAAAACATTATTTGATACCAGTGAAAGAATGAAGAGAGTTATGAACAAAAGTAAGATCATCATGGCAGAAAAAAGAAACAAGACTATTGGTAACATCCTTCACGCTAATAAGTTACGGAATAAAAGTGATAGGCCTGCGAATGTAGATACTTGGGGATGCTCACCTTGCTTACGACGAAGACCTCCATGTAAAGCGTGTGACACCATCAATACCACCAATACCATAACAAGTAAAGACTCCAGAGTGTTTGTCATTAGCATTATGACGTCATAATTTTTGTACTAACTGTCTTTTTCTCTACATTTTTATACGCCCACATGAAATGGGGGGCGTATATTGTCGTCACCCACATCCGTCCGTCCGTCCGTCCACAATTGCAAGTAAACACTCTACACGGTGTAATTCTTCGACAGATTTAGATGAAACTTAATATGAGTGTTTATGATCACGCAAGGATGAACCCTATTGAAAATCAGCAAAATCGGAAAAAAATTAGTATGAGTTCGTGCCCTTGTTCTTGAATGGCTCGTAAACACTCTACAACGTGCAATTCTTGACCGATTTTGATGAAACTTAGTGTGAGAGTATGTTATAACTCAAGGATAAACCCTATCGAAAATCAGCGAAATCGAAAAACATTTAGTATGAGTTATTGCCCTTGTTCTTGAAAACGCGCTCAATTTTAGCTTGTAAACACCCTTGAGAGAACAATTTTTAATGGATTTTAATGAAACTTGGCCTGATTATTTGTTATCACCCAATGATGAAGCCTATTGAAAACCAGTCAAATCGAAAATAAATTAATATCAGTTATTGCCCTTGTTTTTGAAAACGCGTTCAATTTTTAGGTTGTAAACACTCTGCAAAGCACAGTTATTGACCGATTTTGACGAAACTTGCTGAAATTGTTTAATATCACCCAAGAATGAACCCTTTTGAAAATAGCACATATCGAAATATATTTAATAGGAATTATTGCCCTTGTTCTATAAAATGTGTTAGATTTTTGCCTTGTAAACACTCTACAAGTCACAATTCTTGAGTGATTTTGACGTAACTTGGCATGAGTATTTGTAATCACCTAAGGATGAACCCTATTGAAATTCAGTTAAATCGAAAAATATTTAGTATCAGTAATTGCTCTTGTTTTTTAAAACTTGTTCAGTTTTAGCTTGTAAACACTCTAGAATAAACAATTCTTAAAGGATTTTGATAAAACTTGGCTTGAGTATTTATTTTTATACGCCCACATGAAATGGGGGGCGTATATTGTCGTCACCCACATCCGTCGGTCCGTCCGTCCGTCCACAATTGCTCGTAAACACTCTACACGGTGTAATTCTTGACAGATTTAGATGAAACTTAATATGAGTGTTTATGATCACGCAAGGATGAACCCTATTGAAAATCAGCGAAATCGGAAAAAAATTAGTATGAGTTCGTGCCCTTGTTCTTGAATGGCTCGTAAACACTCTACAACGTGCAATTCTTGACCGATTTTGATGAAACTTGGTGTGAGAGTATGTTATAACTCAAGGATAAACCCTATCGAAAATCAGCGAAATCGAAAAACATTTAGTATGAGTTATTGCCCTTGTTCTTGAAAACGCTCTCAATTTTAGCTTGTAAACACTCTTGAGAGAACAATTTTTAATGCATTTTAATGAAACTTGGCCTGAGTATTTGTTATCACCTAAGGATGAAGCCTATTGAAAACCAGTCAAATCGAAAAAAAATTAATATCCGTTATTGCCCTTGTTTTTGAAAACGCGTTTTTAGCTTGTAAACACTCTACAAAGCACAGTTATTGACCGATTTTGACGAAACTTGTTGAAATTGTTTAATATGACCAAAGAATGAACCCTTTTGAAAATAGCACATATCGAAATATATTTAATAGGAATTATTGCCCTTGTTCTATAAAATGTGTTGGATTTTTGCCTTGTAAACACTCTACAAGTCACAATTCTTGAGCGATTTTGACATAACTTGGCATGAGTATTTGTAATCACCTAAGGATGAACCCTATTGAAATTCAGTTAAATCGAATAATATTTAGTATCAGTTACTGCCCTTGTGTTTGAAAACACGTTCAATTTTAGCTTGTAAGCACTCTAGAAAGAACAATTCTTAATGGATTTTGATAAAACTTGGCTTGAGTATTTTTTTTTACCCAAGGATGAACCTTATTGAAAATCAAATAAATCGAAATATATTTAGTGTCAGTTATTGCCCTTGTATTTGAAAACGGGTTTAACTTTTTGGCTAATAAACACTCTAGAAGGTACAATTCATGACCAATGTTGACAAAACTCACTAAAATTGTTGGATATCGCAAGGGGTGAGCCTAATTGAAAATTAAAAATATCAAAATATATCTAATATGAATTATTTCCCTTGTTCTTTTAAATGCGTTCGATTTTTGTCTCGTAAACACTCTACATGGCACAATTCTTGATGGATTTCGATGAAACTTGGTGTGAGAGTGTGTTATAACTCAAGGATGAACCCTATTATAAATCAAATAAATAGAAATATATTTAATGTCATTTATAGCCCTTGTTCTTAAAAATGCGTTCAATTTTAGCTTGTAAACACTCTAGAAAGAACAATTTTTAATGGATTTTGATGTAACTTGGCTGGAGTATTTGTTGTCTCCCAAGGATGAACCCTATTGAAAATCGAACAATATTGAGTACAAGTTATTGACCCTGTTTTTGAAAACTCGTTCAATTTAACTCGTTAACACTCTAGAAAGAACAATTTTGAATGGATTTTGATGAAACTTGCTTTTAGTATTTGTTTTCTCACAAGGATAAACCTTATTGAAAATCAGTTAAATCAAAAAATATTTAGTTTCAGTTATTGCGCCTGTTTTCAAAAACGCTTTCAACTTTTGGCTTGTGAACACTCTAAACATTCCTTTTTGACAAAACTCGCTGAAATTGTTTAATATCAACAAAGGATGAGCCTTATTAAGAATTAAAAATATCAAAATATTATTAAGGGTGAACCCTATTGCAAATCATAAAAATACAGAAAAAAAATTAATGAGTTGAGTTAGGTACAATTCTTGACAGTTTTTAATGAAACTAGAGACCCTAGAAAAAATATATGGTGGAAGGTTGAATATTTCATTCCACTTATTGTAACCTTACTGAAAAGTTTTTATTTGAAATAAATGCTGCCAGTGGGATGAAACTTGGTGTGTCTTTGTTGTCACCAAAGGGTTAACCCCATTGAGAATTTTTGTGTGAGTGTTTGTGATCACAAAAGGATGAACACTATTGAAAAAAATCGAAAAATTTACTATTGCCCTTAAAAACGTGTTTAATTATGTGGACACGATAGCGGGCCGTTTTTTTTTGTTGGATTTTAATGAAACTATGTGTGATTCTTCTTATCAACCCCTTTTGAAAATCTGACCAATCTCAAAAATATTTATGTGTTATTTCACTTGTTCTTGAATTCTTACAGACAATATAGAGGGCTAGTTTGTTGGTAGATTTTTATTAAATGTGGTGTTAGTGTTTGTAATCATTACTCCGAGACCTACATAAAATTGATGATATCCCAGTCAAATTCGAATTTGTCAATACTTTGTTATTTTTGTTAGGAATTTCCCATGACCTATTCACAAAGAGTGTCTGATAATCTGTACAAATCATAATCTGATGAAATAAATTTGAAGATGATGAAGCGTTGTCGTTGTGTGAATTTGATGGCAATTTTTTTTGGTTTTTCTTTATTTGCTTTTCTTTGCTTTTAGTTTGTATTGGCTTGACTAAAGACTTTGACATTACTTCTGACACCTGTCAGTGGTTGATTTTTGTTACCCTGCCTTATACGTTTTTCTTATTGACAACATTATTGTAAATACTTAAACATGGGGGTGTATTTTAAGTCAAGCTAAATTATATAGTTTATATATAAGCTTGAAACTTGAAGACGATATTAGGATAATTTCTTTGAATGGAAAAAAATCTAGATGAACAGAGGTCATAAAGAAATAACTTGGCAAACAGTTAATTGGAGTAGCTTTTTTCTCAATTTTCTATAGATTAAAATCGATTTCCATTTTCGGGATTTAAATTTTGTTACGACCTAGTGAATATGTGAAATTATTAGACAAGAAATAAAAAATATTGAAACAGATCATGAAGACTTAATGGTGGTTGTTAACAGCTAATCGATATCTGGTAAACCGTAAATTCGTTGGTTTAGTCTGAAATTCAACATTAACCTGCTGAGTTTGTATGGATTTATTGTACTTACAGAAAATAACAATTGCCAAGCTGTAAATACATGGTTATTTCGCATAACCAATTGCCTACTTTAGTGTTTTCAAGTTGGAATATGATGATCTATCAAATTAACATACCGAACATTGTATAATATGTAAGCTAAAATGTCCTTTATTCCCCAAATATAGAATATTAAACTGATAAGGACAAGTACAACGTTCCATACTAATTATATTCCACTATAGAATCGAATCTCTTGGTAGGACTATGTGTGTACCAGATTACTTTCACAATGAAATGAATTTTTATTAAAAAATATCATTGCATATAATATGTCGTTTTGTTCAAGTACATTTGTAGAATTGTATTAGCTTCAAGGAAATAAGTTTCTCAAATTGTAAAATAAAAGCTCTAAACGTTAATGGGTAATGAAAATGTGTGAAATGTTGATTTTACAAATGTAATTGATAATTCCCGAAAACGCCACTGAAAAGCGTTAATCCATCCCTGACAATGGAGATAATTATTTTAAAGCCGAGATTCATTTCTCTACACAATATTGGGTTTCGTCTTTGATATGCTAATAAACATCGAGAGGCATGAAAATATTGAAACTTTCGCTATATTCGCAGGTTTGAAAGCACTATGGGATTGGCCTAGGCCAATTCAGACAACTGTGTAATTATTTTATTCTATTCTTAATTTTTATATTTATTCTAATAAGGGAATTTAAAATTACAAAGGTCACAAATCGATATTTGAATTTTGTTATTTTGATTTGAATTAATATTGTCATCGAAAAAACTCCATATTATCTTTCCTTCGGATCATATTTAGTGCTTTAAATCTCGTGATTGAAAAAGATAGTTATTTGGACTACCCGATATAGATGTTTGATATAAAACAGTGCAGGATTAGAACGTCTGGAATTCGAAAGACAGTTGATGATATAATTCTATAAAACTGAAGAATTGATAGATAGTCTCCAATTTGTCTGGACGTTAATCATAGTCAAACGATCAGATTGGAATTATATAGTCATCTTCAGATTAATCATTTTTCAACACGTTGTTTTGTCTTCGATCAAAAATCCCCTCTGTTCATCTATTTTCTAGAATATGATAGCATTGATTTCCGTTTCCATTATTGTCACATGAAACTGAACTGCTACACGGCCGTTTAAATCGTCTAGAGCCCACCATTTGCAAAATAATGCAACTCGTATAGAATAGATTTTCATTATATTCAGTCGATCTGTCGATTTCAAAGACAGTAATACAGTTTGATGTGGTGAATGGTTTTCTCAAATTGAATTAAGCCGATATTCGACAGAAGTCTACATAGAAAAAGTAATCAATTTCTTAAGTTGTGTTACTCTATCCCAAAAGCATAATAGCACCCATTACCTACAAGCTGGTCTTGTTACGATTATCACAGAGCGATCTTTAAGAATATTTATTGGATATGCTACATAGATCACAGACAATTAGTTTAATTTTAAAAACGCTATCTTTACTAACAAATGCAGATATTATCAATATCATGACGTCACTGATAATATCTTCATCTGAAAGTGTTATGAACATCTATAGTAATAGATGCTCCAAATGTAATTTACAAAAAGAAGTAAAATTGCTTATCGATCAAATTTAAAATTCAGTAAATGTCATTTGACACCTTGGAAATTAGAGATAAAATTGTTTGTGTGTCAGTAATGATACTATAGCATTCTGTAAGATAATGGTAATTGAGTGATGGAGAATTGAGTTATTTCTCTTGGGGAATCAATGTGAAGCCCGTTTCATTCCCCATTTTACTACATGCCAATCATTGGTTTGACTTTTTAGCCATTATCTTTGAAAATGCGTTAACAGTCAAAGAATGTGTTGTTATAATCAAATCGATATTTTCGTTAATTTTGTAAATAACCCTTAAAGAAGTTTGTTGTATACAGGTGTTTGCCAGTTTTTTGAAAATTATCATTTATGATTACATGTAGTTACACGTTAGATACGTATGTTTGTCTTGTAGGAATGAATGTTCAAACTGTTCTAAACATTTTCTTTAAAATTGCAATGAATATTGGTTTCAATTTTATTAATACATAAACTGTATGTATTTTCCCTAAAACTTGCTTCAATCGACTTTTCTCTTCCAAGGTGTTACTCTTTGCTTTACCAATTGCATTGGTTGATAAAACAAACAGTATCTCAAGTTTTCTTTCGAATTATTTGTAGATATAGAAGAGAATTATATATTGTTCTTTTTGTTAATATTCTGATAGAAACTTGTAAAGTAATTGTTTTACGAACAATTTCACTTAATTTGACCTATTGAACGGTTTTTGGCAATCTTAATTAAATTGGCTTTTATGATTATATATTATATTACTCATATTTTGTTGTCATTTTTTATTATTTTATTTTTTTATTTTTTTATTTTTTTATTTTTTTTTTGCATATAAAATATAACTTTAATTTCAGAACGTATTCTAATATAACTTTAATTTCAGAACGTATTTTACCATGGGAATTACGTATCCAGTCGAAATCCATTAAGCAAGAGAATAAATGAAAGTATATCTATTGATTGTATATAACGGCAGATTTATACTTTATATAACCGTGTAAGAATGATAACGGCTTTACTCCAATTATTGATTTCTGATTAACAACTGATTCCTGATCTTTATAAATCACATTTTAATTGAAAAAGAAAAAAAAAAAAAAACAATCAGCATTACAAGTTATAAAAATCCATATTTTGTCGTCTATCCTTGAGTGACTAACACAGCGCGAATGATTATTTATGCCATATTATTTTATAAAGTTTATTTTACACATGACACACAAAGGGCTACGTTTTAAAACATTCCAAATTAGAAAATAAACGTTCGATGATTTTTTAGAGATTGTATAACTCCAAATCCATAATCCTAGTTCATTTAATCAGTACACATTAACAAGATTTTTAGGATAATCAGATAAAAGGTGATCACAGATGATGCTTCATTAAAGATATTTTATCATAGATCTGTTACCAAAACTTGTCGATAAAGACGAGGTGTCTGTTGAATTCTTGTGACCTTTTGAATCACGACCTTTTCTTCACCATCTACTGACGTTGATGTTAATGTATGGAAAGCTTGAATAGCAACTTGATTTACTTCACTTTCATGAGCTTTCTGTCTACTAGGCATTCCCTTAAAGAACGTTTCCAAAGCTGCCTCTTCTTCCATTTCCTCTTTTTCGGTTCGCAAATATTTAATAATCATGACAACGATTCCTAATGAATAAAATACTAACACTGAAATTATATACATCACAGCACCAAAATCAGTATCACCATCCTTACCTCCGGTTTTACCAGAACTTCTACTTTTATTTTCACTGAGCACAAATTTTGTCCCATTTTTAATACATTCCTCATATAGAATGGATAAAAGAACCAATGGTGTTGTTTTATTTTGCTGCTGGGCTGCTAATTTATATGCCATTGCATCTGATTTGTCATCGGAAAACATTTATCGACTTTAATACATGATGTCTGAAAAATTAATAAAGATGATTAGTTATATTACGATATTATACCACTCTTTTCCAAATTGAAATAAACCATGTAGCTTCATTGCTCTGTACCATAGCTCACATTTTTCTTGTCGAAGTTTCATGACCCCCCCCCCCCCAAAAAAAAAAACTAGAGCCACAATATTTTGGGAATTTGCTTATGTGTATATGTCTGAAAGGGCTTTTTCTGAAATTTATTTTGTAGAAATTGTGTTATACATCTTAATTTCGAATTTAGAAAAGTTGGATAAACAAAATGGTGACAAAGTATCACTTCCATATATATAATAATATTAATTGTTGCCGATTTTGATTAAACCGGAAATGATGCAAAAAATTGGACTGATCAATTCTGTTCACTTAACTGGTCTTTCAAATCAATTGGACAAAAACAAAGTTGAAAAATCTCTTCTAAACCTGGAAACCCACTGGAAATCGAGTTCAGAGCCAATTTTCTACCTTTTTCACATGTTGTATAACTAGAGAGACAACTGATGTTTAGGAGACGTTGTCGTTTCTGAGAAGTGAAGTTAAGTACATGTAGATGACTAGAAAAATGAAATTGAAAGCAGATAGAGGGAGAAGTGATATTTAGAAAATAACCAGAGAAAAGAAGTGATATTTAGAAAATAAGAGGGAGAAGAGGTGTTTTGAAGATGACTAAAGATACAAGTGTTGTTTAGTAGACGACTAGAGGGACAAGTAATCTCCAGAAAATGACGAGGATGAGATGATGTTAAATAATAAATTAGAGCGACAAGTGATGTTTAGAAGATAACGAGAGAGAGAGGAGATGACGAGAGGAACGAGGGAGAAGTGAGGTGCTGTTAATGAGATATCTAGAGAGAGATGCTGTTAATGAAATATCTATTTAGAGAGGTGATAAGATGAATAAAGAGAACAGTGATGTTTAGAAAATATTGATAGAAAATATATTTCTCACAACACGCTATATATATATATATTCATAATATACAACTATAGTGTGTTTTATATAAAAAAAAAAAGAGGCTGAATGATTCGTTTAATTCAATATTCTCCACTTCCTAGTGGAGCTATAGAACTAATAAAGTCAACACTGAGATGGTTATTTTATTTAGTACTTACTTATACTTGACAATAGGCCCTATCATTTATCTTATCACAATCTCTACATTAAATTAAAAAATAAACACAAAATTGTGTCCTTCTTATTACTGTATTTTGCATATCGTCGTTTTAACTCTTTAACATTCAGTTTAAGCTCATCTTTATGCAATTCATTAATTTATACCATCAAAGCTGAAGGCTGATATAACAAGCTATTATCACAACTTCAGGATTAGATAATATCTCTTTCATTATTTATGACGGTTTACAGACATCCATTATGGTAGAGCATTTGATAATGTTTATTTATAGTCATTAAGATTCATATTTAGCCGAACATTCTTTGTATACGATCGAAGAAAATCAGACTTAAATAAGGAGAAGGGTCAATAGCAATTCAAATGAACTTATTATCAGGCAATATACATAGATAGGTGGTCTATATATACTCAGTCCATATAAAAACGCACCACTCACGAAATCTGGAATAACGAACGCGTCGAATTTGGCGTGCAAGCGGGATAGAGACTACAGTTTTCATAGGATTTGAATAAAAATTTGGTTTGATTTTTTATATTTATGAAGTACACGTTCGATATTGACGATTGTTCGACGAACGGTTTTTTAGTTCTTGCCCTTGACTTCGTCGAAACACGTCAAAATTGACTTGTGGAGTTTACATCTGATTTGAATGCAAAGTTTTTTGAATATTTATATTGATGAGATCTTGGACAAGTTCGATACTGACGACTTTTAAAGTTATTGCACGTGACTCAGTCAAAACGCGTCGAAATTTAGGCCTACTTGTGAACGCTGCAGAGACTACAGATTTCATCTGATTTGAATGAAATTTGGTGTAATCATGTATATTAATGAGATCTTGAATTAGGCTCAAATGATGTTTTTAGAGTTTCAATTAACCTGGTTTAAACAAGAAATATATTGTTGGTGTATCTTGCTAGACATGATCTCAATATAGATTTGATTTATCATCGAATTATTTCGGAACTTTACCGAGGTACGGCTTCAAGCAGAAAACCAATTAATCTACGATTTTAAAGAACAGACAACAAATATTCTCTATATCTACATGTATCTTTTTTCATGGTTGTATAGAAATGTTTTACAGAAAAATACTACTTTTATAATGGCTATACCTTTAGTAATTTATTCCACTGATTCTTAGTTGAAAGACACGAATCATCCGTGCAAGTTCATAATATCTATGAACCTATTTTGCATTCCATCGAAATACTTACATTCTGTTTTTCGGAAATCCTTGGCAGTTTCGGAAAACTAAACTCTACATTATAATGGAACTTGCAAGTAAACACATTCGATTTTTAAAGAATGAGGTATTCTTTTATAAGATTGGTGTCACCTACGTCAAATGAAATCCTTCTGTTACATATCACATTTATAATCAGTAATGCTAATTAAGTTCCAAGAAATAGTTTAAATATACATATATCTATACTATATACTTGCCTAGACCGAAATTAAAGAATATTTCAATTTAAATTGTTAAGTCATGACGCTGTTACACCAAATCTCCAATGAGACAAATATAATCCTGTTTAAATGTGGCACACACAAAAATGTTTCCAATCAATGTTAATCTTGAACGCGATCTCGTCAAATTGCGATATTCAATTATTTTCATCACGCGAATTGATCATGAATGACTCCAAATATTTGTTGATAAAAATTCACATTTACATTGGTTTATAAATTCAACGTAATTTGATTCAGTTGAAGTAGGAAACAATGCAAATTAGTTTACAACTTGGTCATATTATAGGATAATAGTTTTATATCATTACAACTACACGAAACTGAACTATAAAATGATTTTTTGGACAGAGAGAGATGCGATACTAAGAATATGACTAGAAGTGTTAATGAGATGATTACGCAGATATTAAAAGTTTAAAATATGATAAAAGTTAGAAGTAATGTTGAGAAAGATGATGGCAAGAGAAAGAGTGATGTTAAAAAGATGACTAAAGAGAGAGCTGATGCCAAGAATGACTATTGAGACTTGAAGAGAGAAGTGTGAAGGAGATGATTAAGGAAATAAGATTAAAAGATGATGTTGTCTAGATGATGGCTAGAGATAGATATTTTGTGTTTAGGATATGGATGTAAAGTTTAGATGATGACAAGAGAGAAGTGATGTTAAGTAGATGGCCGTAGAGGGAGGTGGTGTTTAGATGATGCCAGGAACATGGAATTTCAGATTACCCAGCAGACGTCTAATTCACTTAACCACCGCGGCTCCAAATTAGGGAGAGAAAAGTGATTATTAAAAGATTACTACAAAAGTAGCCTACAACTGATGTTTGATTATGAGGAACTTTGTAAGAAAAAGGTAATGTTAATGATGAATACAATGTTGTTTTTATGGCTCTCAATTTACTGTAGGTTGATTGTTTATGTAGGAGGAACGATAAAATAACAGAACAAAAGTCTCTCATTTTTAAACATGCCTAGCTTGCCAAAAGATAGACTTCAGCTGTCAAGGTATTCGAGTTACAAATCACTATCTATCTTACACGCTGCCATGGATATGCCTACTACGAATGATTCCAGAGATTCCACAATGCTCACAAAAGTTTCAAACGAAGCTATGAAAAGGATTTGATAAATTTGTAAAGAACATCAAATTTATATTTCGAATTAATATGAAAATTGATGTTTAAAAAACAAATAATTTCATCAAGAAAATATTGACAAGGCTTTCTAAAATTTACTAGTTCCACTACGAACTCTTCAAATCATTACCGTCGTTTTTATCTGCCATGTTCATTAGGTAACGAATAGAACTTTTAAATGAAATTTATTGTAGTTACACTTGTTCAATTTCCGGAGTGGTTCAGAACAGTGGAAGAAGGCTTGATTATAAAACACTTCAAAAACCTTTACAGAATTAAAACAAATATGACGCATACTCTATTTTAAAGGGATTGTAAATAGGTTTTTTATATAAATTCAGTGTATCAGACTATCAGGGACACTTGTGGCATAAATTTGCACCATTCCAATTTTCAATCAGTCTATGATCCTGCAACTAATCTATTCAAAGTGTTTGAAGGCGTCACTAATACAAAACATGGCTGTATCCGATTAGTGACGCCATCAAACACTTATTTTAGTACTCGAATTGCAGGAACTACAGACGTCTAATAACAAATATATAAATTAATGGATTGATAAGTTTTCTCAGTGATGGTTTACTGGCATCATATATGTTTACTACTTCTTCCAAATTTAATATTACATACTTATAATATTTGTATGAACTATGACTAAACTAAAAAAATGCAATGAACTTCTGTGTCTCTTAAAAATGCAATGAAGGAACGTTATCTCTGTTTTCTCTGAGGAAATAAAAGTGTAACACTTACGCTAGATTAAATTCCACAACCTACAAACAACTTATACGAAAACGTTATATCCGGCATCACTTTGAAACACGTTCAAACAAACCTAATGATATTAAGTTGGATAACAAAAACCTTCTTTCTGTGTCGTAGTGAATTAATAGTAAACTCAGGCGGTAGTTTATCTTCTCTCATCGGATTAGTATTCTAAACACCAATAAATACAGACTAACAGTATAGATTACCAATGTACTTACTCAACTTGTGTTTATTTTACCACTGTTCCTTTACATAGTAGAATCATCAGCCTATAGTCAAATAACGATTGGTTAGAACTTGCCTGTTAATCCAGATCACTGACTGCATTGGTTTTTTAATTAGCACAAGCCGAGATATCTTTCCTAATTCAAATAATGTACAATATATTCACAATAAAAATAATTGCATAATTAAAGTGAACTAATGACGTCATGCAAGACTTATTCACTGCACATATATTTCGATTCGGTTCAGGTACATAACTATGTTAATATTCTGTTTCCCACTATACAACCAGCCTCCTGAAGATGAAACTATCGTGGTAAATCTTTATTATACATATAACTTGCTACAGAGTACTGCGCTGAACCATATCACATTTCCATGTTTTTTAAAATCTATTCCTAGCTCTAAAAAGTCATACATGTAGTTGATTTTAAGGCTATGGAAGTTATTGGGTGATTTGTGATAAATATTATAGTGATAGATATTGATTTCCTCACAGAACACATCTTCCACTCTACTGATTTGTAATAGTCAACTGGGAATTGGCGAGATTGCTTGAAAAATGCATGACTGGATTAGAAAAGTTAAGTGCCACACATAATCATATCTAAAGCTTACGATAAATCTACAAATTCATAGCCTATGTCCACTTCATGAATAAAAATAGCTGGCTATCGAGTAGTTGGTTGAGAGAAAAATTCGTGAGATTTTTCTATTTGAAGAGGTTGAAGGCACGGTTCTTGTTCAAAATCGTCAAGAAGAGGTTAATGGTTCAAAATTACATGCTTCAGACCAATTGTAGGATCAAGCACAAAGTTGTCATTGTCACTGACTGCTCATAAGTTGACTTGATATAATCAATAGTGGCTGACGAGAATTAATGAATTATACCATTGAGATTGATTTGCTATGACTGCTATTTGAAAGACACGCTAGAAATGATGGCTCATTCAGACATAAATGTATCAACAGGGGATTTACAATGGAAGAAATTATGTCATATTCCACCGCCATTTTAAGGTCTTTTCTTGGTCGATCCTTGAATTATCCATTGTTAAATAGTAAGATAGCTTGCCAGTCAAAATAACATACGCCCACTGGCAGAAGTGATAACTAAGGTTTTAGTCCAGGCAATAAACAATACCTTAATTACAAATTGCCATCAAATTCAAAAAAGGTTTTTAAGGTATCATCTAACAAAATTCTGGAAAAACACTGTAGTTTGCATGATTTAACAGATCTGTTTTGACATCCTTTGAATAAGGGATTGACAAACCAAATATTCTTTGTAAGTTCTGGACTTGACTGGTATATCAAGATAATGTAGGTACACCAAGCCTGTACCAAATTGGAAATTGACTGGAATATCATTTATATTCGTAGGTATACCAAACCTCTATACCGAATCCAACATCGACATAGGCCTACAATTAAGCATAGCAAATTTCATCAAGATCAGATTAAACTCGGTGAAAGGCAATGACTTATTTATTCAATTGTTACCCAATTCGAAACTGACTGAGGTCTCATCAATATATTCATGCAAACCAATTTTCACCAAGTTCAAAAACCGTTTATTTAATTGTCGGCAAATTTGAATCTGATAGAGATTTTCTCGACATATACATGCATACCAAGCGCCATCAAGATCAGATAAAAAAAATATAGTCCCAATATCCAACAAAGCAAATTTTATATACTAAGTCAAGGGTAATAACTCAAAACTGCTTATGCGATTAATACCATATTGAAAATTTACCGAGATCTCATTAATATACAAGTATACCAAGTTTAATCAAGATAAGACCATGACTGTAGTCCCGCGAACTAGATTTGAAGCATCTTACAAAGTGACGCAGAAATGCCACCGTCTTGTTAATAATAGATGCAGGACTTTGTCCCAAAGACAATCTCTATACACTATCTCAAAGATAGTTTGACAGGCAAGGTAATATACGCCCACTGGCAGTATCAAATTCAAGTTTGACAGTACTGTATCAATCACCGGAATGAAATATTCAACCTTCAGTCATACACTCCTATTCTGGAGTGATACAATATTAACAATGTTTATGGCAATGGCTAATTAAATATTTTTCGTCATTTTTGATCTTCAAGATGGTTCATCCTTGGGTAAAACAATTCTAGCAAGATAGGATAAAAATTGTAATGTGAAATGTGAACAGACGGAAAGGACAGACAGGGACTGGTCACACCGTCTTGTCAAAAGTTGCTGAGTGAAGGTTGGTCCCACGATCTGGAACAGACTATCCTACGAAAATGAGTGGATTTAATCGGCAAAGTAGCCTTAGCAATTTCTTGGATAAACAACCCCGTTATCAAATATATTATACTCTATACTTTCTAAAAAGACATTGGTAATTCAACGGTAAATTTTCCATGTCTGACTCTTTTTCTCATAAGAATTTACCCATTCCAATTATTTAGTTTTCTTTTATATCTTAATACAAGAATTATTATTTAAAATCAGCTGAAAAGGAGTATTTCATAGTATATTGAAAAATAATGGATATTATACCGTGTACTAATACTAAAACAATTATGATCAATGAGTATAAATAGTTTATTCAAGTAAGTATTAGTCAATAATCTCTCATACAATAGTTATTGGCCCTTTAAGTCAATATTTTGCCAGAGAAATACCAAATACCACTTAAATCATCAATATACCAATACTTAACAAATCAATACCCTTTTCATTGCTAATGTAAAAATTATTAATAATTAAATCTACAAAAGCAATATATATACTAGAATTGCTTACAATTATGAACGTATTTCGAGAGCCTTAAAATATTATGTAGGCTAAATTTGCAATTACCTACATCTAGACAATATATTGAATATCATTTGACCTAGTTTTCAAAGTCATAAAATAATTAGGTCACACCTTCCGTAACGGTTAATGATGGCGAAAATATGAAAATTATCAATTTTTGCTGTATTTAAGTACACTTATCTCTATGAATTTTTTAAGTAAGCCAAATTAAAAAATATCTACTCGTAGACAATATATTGAATGTTATTTGACCTAATTTTCAAGGTCATAGATTAAGTGGGTCACACCTTCCGTACCCGTTAAAGTGACCTAATTTTGAAAAAATCGAAATTTAAATAATTCGAAAGAAAATACGAAATTTGAAAATCGGTCTCCAAGAAAAGGTAGATAATGATCCATTGTATCTATGTGCTAAATTTCATCAAAATCGGTCTATCAGTAGTGTCTGAATTTCGGATTTAAGAATTGTAACGAAAATTCAAAATGGCGGCCGATATGGCAGCTTGACCTAATTATTTAGGTCAAATCAATTACTATTGACAAGTTATTTATAAAACAGCTTTCACTTTTCACCTAGCAGTTATAGACCGGAAGTTGCGTAATTACGTCATTTGAGGCTAAACCGGAAGTGGAATTTTTTTTTCACATTTTTTCAAAAATTATAAACATATCGCCTACCAACTGGTAAAATTTCAAAATTTTACCATTCATATTAAATGAGAAATCACGGTCTGAAATTTTTGCCGATGACCCTTGAATATTGAATTGCAAATCGTGGGTAAAATATTTAACCTAATTGCATAAAACCTATAATTGTTAGTTGACAAATACATTGAAGTTTTCAAATCTGAAAATCCGGTCAAAATCGAACTGAAAATAAACTTGCTAAAGCAAAAAAACCCGAACTTCCGGTTCTCACTTCCTGTCAGAGATAGAACTTCCGGTTTTGTTTTATTTGATAATAGAAATCATTCTAAGATCAACTGTAGATTTAGAATTTCTGCACCTTTTACCAGTTTGTCTGCAAACTCATCCAAGAATTACAAAAAAAAAAAAAAACTAGAACCGTTAGACGGTACCAAGGCAGTGCGCGTCCCTTCTATTGCATGGGTGAAACGTTGCATTTATAATATCCAATTCCATAATAATAACAAGACCTGTTTGTAACAATTGTGCAGCTTCCGAGATATTTAGAATGTGTTATATATCCTGGCTGTCATTTAAAATAGAACGTAATCACGCCTACTCAGTATAATGACTTGTTTTGATTGGTTGCGATACTTAAACTGGAAATGTCAAAATTTGTCTTGACCAAACGATAAGAAATTAACACAATTTGACTTTTTGACCCTGTTGCATTATCTTCTTAACTCTTCTTGTAACATTTATATCTGTTTCATTAGTGTGTAAAACAAAACGTCGAAAAAACAAATTTGTGGTCATAAAGGGACATAACACCTTATTTGAGAATACAAATTGATCTCGGATTAAATTAACTTTCCAGATCGTTGATACTTTTAATTTGTTTATTTATTTATTTATCAATCTTAATTTAGGTGTAGTAGGAACATTAGATCCTGCAATTTGTGGCAAGTTGCTATGGTATAACATAGAGCCATCAAATTAACAGCGCGGCTTTACATCTTTAAGAGAGTATTTTATAGAGTTGCGTCCCTTATACCACTAGTCCTCTCAACTGTACATTATTTTTGCTTAAGAGAATATCATTTAAAATTATAAAGGTTGTCATTTCCTTCCACATATTCCATATCATACATCGCCCACAACGAGAAATGAACAATCATTCCTTTTATTTAAGGTATATAATATCTTTGAATCATTTTAACTGGATTAATTTTTAATCGTTAAAAAATCAAAATCAAAATAACAATTCAAAAATCGGTTTCCATATATATTTCGGCAATAGATTCTATATACATGTACATCAAAATAACACAAATTGAATTATCTTCCGAGACCCTATTTCGATTTAAAGAGTTAGTATAGAAGAAATTACAAAATTTGCAAATTTAAAACGTGCAATTTTGATCAAAAATCAAGTGTTATACACCATTGGAAAGAATAACTAGACCTGTTTGTAACAGTTCTGCAGCTTTCGGGCTATTTAGAATTTGTTGGTCTCCTGGCTGTCATTTAAGGATGTAGATTGATTTTGCGATTATTGGGAGAGATGATTTATTCATAATTTAACACGTGACATTTGAGCTTGTTAATAGACTGGCAATCATTAAGGTTTGTGATGTAAAAATATCTGGGCTTAACCACGCCCACAAAGTCCATTGACTTGTTTTGGAAACTTCAACTGGAAATGTCAAAATTTGTGAATTGACCGTTTTATAGGAAAAATTCGCAATTTTTAAATGCCGATAAACCGAAAGTTTACATTTTGCTATAAAGCTTAATATGTCATTGGATAGAACGTATCACATATGTACAGGTATAAAGATCGCCAAAGGTCAACGTCACAATATACACCTTCGAAGTTTTTATAATTTTTAATCGTAATTAAATCAAAATCAAATTCAAAATTCAAAAATCAGTTTCCATATAAATTTCGGCAATCGGTTATAGATTCTATATACATGTCCATCAAAATAACACATATTGACTGATCCTCCGAGACCCTATTTCGATTGAAAGAAAAATACACACAGTGATGTAAAATATCTGGGTTTAACCACGCCCACAAAGTCTAATGACTTGTTTTGATTGGTTGGGGATACTTTAACTGGAAATGTCAAAATTTGTGTCTTGACCAAAAGATAAGAAATTAACACAATCAGATTTTATGACCTGTTTATTTATATCTGTTTAATTAGAGTGTAATTTTATTCTTAAACTTTTCGCAATTTTTATTTATACATAATGATTTATATATTGCTTGAAAGCTGGGAATTTGCACATTATAAATCTGTTCGAATTTTGTTTTTAAGTTAAATAGAACTAAATATAAAAAAATATGAATGTTAAAATCGCTTATTTTCTACTAGGCGTATTTTCATCAGTTTTCGGTCTATAGCTAAAATAAAGATATTGTTAGAAAGCTGATAAAAATCACACCCAATAATGTCAATTAGAATGTTGCCAAGGGTCTTGTTCATGAGATATAACCATCTGAAGATACGAGAAATATGCAAATTACCAATTTTTGGATCCCTATTAATCCATATGTTCTGTACTAAAATTAGAAATCAAGGTATCATATGAACCTTTAGCCAATGAAGATGATTGTGCAGAAAAATAAAGGATGCATATTAGTAAGTTAGTCCTCTTCGTTCCTTGCGGAGAATAGGGCTGCTACAGACGTTCTCCATCTCACTCTATTATGAGCTGTTCTTTTTGCTTCATTCCAGGTCTTGCCAATCCTTCCTAGCTCTTTCAGTCTTATTCTTTTCAAGCTATGTAAAGGTCGTCCTTGTCTTCTATGCCCTTGGGGATTCCAGTCCAGTGCCTCTCTGATGATGTTGTTTTGAGATCAAAAGGATGCATATGGTAGAGTTCAAAAGTTATTAACTTTCAGACGGAAGTCAGTTTTGAAAAACTTTGGCAGGATCTGGTCCAAAGACAAATTTGAAATCGAAAAATATGCCACTAGAGGAGGACCTAGATAATTATCCAAATTATATTTTAAAACAAGTCTGAAAAAATAGGATTAAAAATGGCGGACGAGTAGTATTTTTCCAATAATTTGCATATTTCAAGATGGCGATCAAA